>VXBI01005857.1:1358642-1405901 GCA_013397375.1 Toxostoma redivivum | reverse complement strand
TCCACACGTAGGAAGCCTATATGGCTTGAGAGAGTGGGTATTTTTGGCTGTTAAATCCCATTATTATTAGATTTAGAAGCAGGGCTTATGCTAGGGCTTTTGCCGGCTTTTGTTCGGGGTTTTATTCATTCTTTATCAGAAGATTATGTTCTTTGCTTCCTGTATATTGCCACTTTGATTAATGCCCTCTGATATTCTATATGGTTTAAGAGTAAAGCATCTTGCTACCGTCTGGGCCCGTAGTTATAGAAACACAGAGCCAAACATGCAAATTGCTTGTACAATGTCTATAAACACCATCTCACCAAGAAGGTTTTCTAATATTTAGCCTCCTCATCCTCCATGTGAGTGCCAAGCAGAGAGCTGTGCTTTACTGCTGCACCGTGGTTAGAGGACCACGCTGAAACACAGCGCTATCAAGGAATGATTTAGTGTATTAAAAGGTCACATGTACGTTCATATTGGATTTTTGTCTTTGCTAAAATATTCTTGAGGTGATAAATACTGGCTCAACCCGAGTAATTCTATGTCTCCCTCAGCTGATTTTGCAGTTGTATCACTGTTGAGTAGATTTCCATTAGATATTACTCTTTGTGGAAGTCTCAATTATATTTCAGCAGGTTCATTGCTTGAATACACTACATTTCCTTTACATTAGATAGGTTAAATTTTTAATAGAAATGTCAGATGCCATAAAACTGAAATTATTGATTCCATCAGACAGATTTCACAGTCTTTGTAAAAATTGATTGCACCAGGATTTTACTTGTGTTTTTAAATGCAGGATCTGATGTGAATTTCACTTCTATAGACATCAACCCTTTCTAATCTGATCTTGTTTGGTGGATATTAACATCTGTTGCAGTGTTGTTTTTTGAATGCTAACAACCTAGATTAAAATTAGTCATTTCAAAAATAAAATTACTTGAAAATGTGCTAAATATATTTGCAGCTTACTATGTTTTCTGGAAAATAATTTGAAAATAGCAGATTGTGATTGTTTACTAATTGTTCTAAAAACAGATTTACTAAATATGGCATAAATATATAGACTGTATAGCCATTATGCAGCTGAACAAAATATTCAATGCATCCCATCATGATCCCAAGACCTAGATATTTCAAATAAATATGTTTTTACTTATGGAATGTTTTATCCTTTGAGAAATGCAGGCACTAAAAAAAATCTTTAAAATAGAAAATTTGCAGCACATTGAAAATGTAAAATATATTAAATTAGTCAGAAAGGAATAGTGCTCTTGAGAAAAAGACCCATTCAGTTCCAAGTCAAACTCTTCATACCTTGTAGAATTTAATTTTTAGTAATTTTGAAGAATCATCTGACTGAAATAGTACACCTGTTTTCAAGGGTAGTCAGATCTAGGGTCTGGTGAGTAACTTCTGAAAATAAACTCTATAGCTTCTCTGTATGTAAAGAATTCTTACACTATGCTAGGGAGAAGATGTGATTTCTGAGCTGTATTCAATTTTTTACTACTATGAGTGTAATTGAATATATAAATTAGCCTTGTATGATTTAATACTCATGAAAAATTGTAGAGGTATTTTGCATCAATTACAAATGAACTGACTCTTTGATTCATGTTGTGAAATGAAATACAACAAATTATTATTATTCATAGGTGGAAAAAGGGGCCTCGGCTTGGGGAGTGCAAACTGAAACTTCAGTCAAAGTCCAGAGGGGTCTTATTAATTCTCCTTAGCCTCATTACAAATTCGGTATAGAGAAAGTCTGAGATATTGCTACTTCATACAGACCAGGGAAGCATTTTAAATCCTTCAGACAGAGTGTATTCATCTTGCATTTCATGTATAAAAGAGAAGAGGAAACTAACCTTAAAAAACAACCTCTTTACAGTTTTTATTTCTATTTATTTGTTTACTGAATGTCTTAGATTTCAATGCAAGATGCAACCAGCAGTATGTATTCTATTACCGTATGTTGAAACCAGGTAAAGCAGTGTTCTTTATCTCATCCATGACTCATCCCTCATAACTCTGTGGGGAATATCCTCTGCTAATGGGCCATCTGTTAATACCGGGTGGGGCAGTATTCTTTTTCTTTTCCACACCCATCCTTCCTCCAGGGAGATATCTTCTCTCAATGGGCCATTGAGTCCCACTGCATGACTGATAAAATTGCATCATCCCATTGTGAGATGCTCCACCCAGGGGGAGGAGCCAAGTATTTCCCACCTAAATAAAATCTGAGATTTGGAACACCAAGGCAACCTTTTTCCACTAGATTTTCAGAGGAAGACCAGGCCTATCAACATCATCACTGGACCTTTGTAGGAAAACTGCACCTTCTTCAGGAACCACTGCTTCAAGAGAGCCACATCTGTCGCGCCAGGAGGACTGCAGCCACCATCTAATGGGACTGCTACCAACACCCTGACTGACGGGGTGTCAGGTTGTACTCTGACTCTGTCAGTGTTTTTGTATTACTGCATTTTAATTTTAATTTTCCTAGTAAAGAATTGTTTTTCCTATTCCTATGTCTTTGCCTAAGAGCCCCTTGATTTCAAAATTATGATAATTCGGAGGGAGGAGGTTTATATTTTCCATTTTAAGAGAGGCTCTTGCCTTCCTTAGCAGACACCTGTCTTTTCAAACCAAGACACTGAGTTTAATATTGACCTTTACTGATCAGGAGAAACTCTTACAGACATCATAATGGAAATGCCTGCCCAAGAAGTACTAATGACAAAAATGTTGCATCGCAAACTGAGATTTATTTCTGAAAAACTATGCCATGTGAGATAGTTACTGACACTCAGTTTCTTCCTACCACCAATTCCTGTCCACCTCTGTGGAAGGCCTGGAGAGAATACTTCTTCAAACACATCTCTTGATACAGGTTAGCTTCAATTACCTGTAATTTGTAACTCCTGTAAAAATTCCCCAAAGAATTATATATTTATAAACCTAAGTGCCCATAATTAAATCAGATATAAAAGGAAAACACCTTGGTTGCACTCCTTGAATTTCCTTTTTTTATATTTCTTCTTGGAGAGAAGGAAAAGGATAGATCTATTTAAAAAATCCTACATAAATTCCACTTTTTCTGGAAGGAAAATTCCACTGCTACAAACATGATATCATCTTCTAAGTTTACACTGAAAATGTATAAATAATTAGTAACCTGTGGTGAGAAAAATAGGTGAAACCCTGCCTAGTAGTTTCCTGGTACCAAAAAAACTGAATACTGTAGATTTTATGTTCCTCAAGTTGTGAATGAGGAAGCAAGGTATTTTTCTTTTCTGCAATAGAACATTTTCCTGTGGGTTTCCCCAGGGTGCTTTATGACTCTGCATGAATCCCATTTATGGTTCAATTGATTCCAGAGGAGGTAATGTAACAACAAATGCTCTGAAATAAAAAGAAGTGTGCATTTCACATTTAATGCCACAGAATAATGTATTCAGGACTTAATATGAAATGATGCCCATTTCACTCTCATGGAGTTTCGATTAAATCTCTTTTTAGGTCTATGCTAATGCTAGGTTGGCAGCAGCTGAATAGTGTTGAATTTATTTTCATCGTGCTTTGTCTGTGGAGGTGCGAAAGGTGTAATTGAAACTTTGACCAACTTTTCATTATAGGAAGAATAAGCTCATCCATCAGTGCTAAGATCAGGAAGTTGGTGTCATACATCAAGCGTCATTTAGCACATGCACATCATTCCCAGAGATCAATTATTATAATATTTATTTTAAAAGGCACAGGTTGGAACCAAGAAAGTGAGACATCCATCTTTATCAGTTACATACCTTTAATTCCTAACAGTGTTAACTGCAAATTTGGTGGTACAGCCAGGCACACTCTAAATTTTGTACGAGTAATAATTTTTAATTTCATTTAGACACATCCCCATTTATCTTCATCATTCATCTCTTAGAATTCAATAAATTCTTGCTTTATGAAATCAGTCATGAAACTTTTTTCTGAATAACCCATAATAATAGCAAGTTGTTGTTAAACAAGAGGTGACTCTATTAGCTTGCTGTAACAGCTAAGGCACAAGTTTAAAAAAAAAAGGTTTAAATAGGTATTAATTTTCCTACCCCCTCTGCACCTCTGCACAGGCAAGGCTTTGGGTCTCCCCCCACTCTGTGCTCATTGCTGAAATGACAACTTGTATAATGGAAACATGACAGAAAACAAAAACAAAATAACATATCTCTAATACAAGCTGAAATTTTCATATCAATTAATTTTCATTTTATATGAAAATAGTTCCCCCCAACCAGCCCTAATACACACATTTCCCTCCACCCACTCTTCTCTCCCATGGCTTGTCCTTCTTTGCTAGTGGTAATCTTGAAATTTAATGTCAAGGAGCCTGCTGCTAGCTTTGATGTCAGTAATTTACCCAAACTGACAACAGATATAATCACTTTTTAAGTGTTATCAAGAACAGCTGCTGTGAAAATAATTCAGTGTGTGAGATGGGGGTGGGGAGAAGGGGTGGCTGGTAGAAAGAGAAGGTTGGATTACTATACATGCACAACATCCACAACCATATCACAGGATAAAGTGGAAGACTCTCTGTCCTGCACTTCTGCAATAAAAGATACCTAGAAAAGAAGTAGCTATCATGATACTGAGAAAACAGAGAGTGCACAAATTTAAGAAATGAAAGCTCAAAATTCTGAAACAGTTATAGGAAAATAGTCTGGACATAAAAAACACCGTGTCAGCAGATCCCACTGAAGTCAGAATCTAAAGAGGGCAATAAGTTTAAAAGAATTCAAACGAAAGTTGCAATTTTTTTATACAGTATGTTCCTGTTATTTTTGCCTTATGTAGTGGGGAAGGATGGATGTGTGGCTATGTGCATGTGTGCACATGTACATCTGGTGAGTACAAATGATATTCAGCAGAGCAATTGTGGAGCCTCATACTCCCATGCTGTGCGTGTAAAAGGTGTTCCTCACAATAGGGAAGCTGAGGGGAGCTTTTCCAATTCCCACCTTCGGAAGCAAGAGAAATGAGAATTGGCAGAAAAACAACAGCTACATCCCCGAGGTGTCTTACCCTGCAGTGTGCAATGGAGTCAAAGCCAAAACCAAAAAAAGGAAATATCCATCACCAAGTTTAGAAGACTTCATCTCCCTCAGTGCTGGCCCTTTTAAGGAGCCGATGTTTGACAGATGGAGGGGATAAAATCAAGTCTCTGCTCCCAGCACTTAATTCCTATTTTCCTTTTTGTGATGATATTTCGCAGGAAGATGGGACAGCGAGATCCTTTCTGAACCCAAATAATCCCTTCTGGTTGTGTGAAAGAATGTCAAGTTCTCTGGAAAGAAGGAAACAGAAAAATGAATGCCAGAGAGTTTCTCTCCCTGCTCCTTCCCTTGGGAGAGTATGAAGACAAAGGCAGGCAAAACCCAAGAGTATTTTACAGCCCCACACTACTCCTCACTCAAGCAGTACGTGAAGACTTAGGCAAGATTTCAAATATTGCATAACAGCATTTGGCAGAGGCTATCCATCAGAAGCCCCAGAACAACTGTTAGCAAGGGAATTTGCAGATCAATCTAATATGAAGCATTAGGATTCAGCAGACCTTTCTAAAAAGCCCGAAAAATACTGAGAACTAGTTAGAAATACTAACTTTGCTATCATGTTGAAGTCAGGGTTATGATCCCACAGTGCAGTACATCCTTACACTTCTGTCAGTAATTTGGAAAGTTGCATTTGACATTTTAACCTACATTCAAATGCAAAAGTTCAGTTTTCTGGGGTTTTACAAGCACTGAGGAACATAATTCTCTTGGGAGCCATCAAATTCTGTCCTGGATTTTAATATCCATTAAGTGATTACTTCAGAGGGTAGGACACTTTGCGTAGCTGGGGCAGCATTGACCTGTGAACTGGGCCCTTTCCAACTCTACCAAGAAGCAGATTAGACCAGAAGAGGAGATCTCATAAGAATGACATAGCAATAATTAAAGGAAAAAAAAAAAACCTATGTAGAAAAGGAAACTATAAACTGGCAGCAGTTCTGATCTCCTGGTGTTCTAGACTTTTTCGATCTTTTGCCCTTCTCATTTAAAACAATGAAGAAAAGCATAAGTACTAAATACTTTAATGTGATAATTCAATTCTACCTGCAGTTACCTGAAAATACATGAGAAAAAGAAAACTTTTACAAACCATGAAGAGTATTTTTATATTTATTTAGGTCTAGTAAAATAAATTGCAAAGGGGTTCAAGTACCAGTGCAGGGGTGTTGCTTGTTTAATTAGCCAGTCATCTATTCTTGCTTTTTTAAATAATTTGACTCACTTTTCCTAGGTTACCAACTGTTACTGTGTCATCTTACTTCTCTCTGAGAGGAAGGTCATATCTGTCACATTATGTTTTCAATTGACATTAAAATTACATCATAAGGAAGTTGCAAATTAATTTTCAAAAGTGGTGCACATGCATTTGTAGTCCATATCAAAATACTTCTCCTACAGTGGTTGAAGGGAACAAATGTGTGATAGATGCTTTTGTCATAGATACCCACCTTAAACACAGATGCACTGAGAGTTTTCTGATATTACAGTGGTCAGCATGCTCTAACAACCTAGAAAGGGTAGATAAATGCTGAAGTAGTTTATGAAAAAAGAAAAAGAGCACCTTTACATCTTAAGAAACAGCTTTAAACAGAAGAGCTTTCTTGCAGCAGAACAGCAAGCTAGTAAATTAGATAACAATTAAGCATGTATTTTATTCCCTCCTTGATTAAATAAAAAAAGTTTTTGTTCTAGTATTCAGGTGAAGAGTTGGCTGTTCAGCTGGTCATGTATCTGCTACAAATAAATAATTAATCACTAGATGGCAAAAAAATAATGAATCTTACATTTTAACATTACCTAATGCAATTGATTGCCTATAAAACAAACCAACATAAGCTACATTGTGCCTGTTTAGGATGTACTCAACAGAGATGAGAAAATTGAGCTTTAAAATATCCCCCCGCTAAATTTTCCCACTTTTCAAAACCATTCAAAACTGTCTTTCCAGACTGCTACGGATTTATCAATTTCTTTTTTTGCCTCGATAAAATCAGAAATTCTATTAAAGTTGACTTTAAGTAATAACATTCTGCTTTTTTTTTGACATATTGGTTGGATACCAACCAAAAGAACTTCCAAATGACCATTACTAGGTCATAGACTAATGAAACCATTCTGAATAGGCCCTGTATGACAAAGGAAGATTGAATTGTAATTACAGCTGCAACAGCTGCAATGAACCTTATGCATGAACAAACATGAACAAATGTGTGTAAATTATATTTTCTGAATGCAAACTAGAAATTGCCATCACGTGCAAATAGGCATTAACACAATATCTTGTTCAGCATCTGAATAATATGATTTTTTTTGCTGGCATCTGAATTATGTCCACTTTAAAATTAATTTAGTAGGTAATACATTATTGTTTCATTTAGAGTTTTATTTTCAATTAAAATAATAATTGATTAATTAATTATGTAGGCTGAAGTAAAAATATCCTAATTGTATCCTTACAGATAAATAAATTTTGGAGGGTTCATAAGTTTGAGTGTATGGATGGAATTTTTTTTTTCAAATTTCTTGTTGCAACAAAATTTTTACATTTTTCATTTTATTTTCTTTTCATTAAAACTTCTTTACATTGCTATACTTCACATCTTTCTGACATTGGATTAAAATTAAAAAGTAAGAGATCATAAGGTAGAACATTTTCCACAGCTATGAAAATAGCTATTGTGTAAGCCTCTTCACACATAAAGAGCTCCAGTAGGAAATGGCTAGGGATAGAGTAACTCAGGAGGTCAGTTGTGTTGTGCCAGCCACTTCTATCCATCACTGGCTCATGCGTCTCTCCAAGTGTTATTTCTGTATTTTCTCCAGGATTTTTTTGCTGAAAGACAAAGACACTATAATTAAAGGAAATGTATTCAAAATAACCTTCAAGCTAACAGTGCTGAAATCAGCTCCATGCTTAATGTCTTGTTTGCAGGAAAGTAAAGGAAAGATCAGGAGGAGCCTTGGCTACCCTCTATGAATCCTGTCCTTGAACAAGACACTGACAGTGCAAAATAGATGTCAAGGCATTTTAAGGTGTTTTATAAGTCTTCTCCATGCACTTAGAATTAGAATGGCAGGTAACTAGTGCAAGAAGAAACTATAACACCTCTGTTAAATTTTCACCTGTGGAAGTATCTTAGCCTTTGATGGACTCCATTCAGACATAAAAAGAACATCTTTATGATGAAGGACATTGACACATACAGACCTGGACTTTCCACAGAAAGTATTGAGTTAAATTTGTCAGATTTCTTAAAATCAAAACGATTTGTTGTTTTGAGCAAAATTAATTATTTATGTGTTCCTGAAAAAAATAGTTTTCTTAAATTAGAAAGTCATCCAACATGTGAAAGTCCATTGAATTCTGAGATCTTTATATTCTACACCTGAACTAATGGATCATATGTATCCAGGCCTTTTAAGCTTACATTAGAATACCTCATGAATAGTTGTGGGGTGTTTTTGACCAGGCTCTCCCCAATGGCACTCTAATAACTTGCAATCTTAATAAAGATACTATACTAGAATTTATTGATGATGATAGATAAGTAATTTTCCACTTAAGATTTTATGTTTTCACAGTAGCTTTTGCTACTTTACGGGCATAAAGTGCATAACATTATTAGATAGATATCTGACCTAATTACTTTAGGTAGTATTTTATAAAACAAAAGGTGGCTCTCTTGAAGCTGAAAGCAAGTCATTCTGATAGAGATAGGTTTTAATTCCTGCTTCCTAAAAGACGGACCTTTCTTTTTTTTAAGTTAGGAAAAACTTTAAACAGGTGTTGGGGACATGTAAAAACCTGACACTATCCAAAAAAGCCATTTGAGGTGGGCTCCTGAAGTTTTTCTGGCTCCTACATCAGCTGTTGAGAAGCAAGCTTGTACACGAGGTGTGTTAGGAAGTGGTGTTCTGTTGCTTCTGCAGCAGAGTGAATTCCCTCAGTGCCTTTCAGCCTGGCATCAACAAGCTGGCAGTTTGCCATCTGGAAAACTGACATTTGTCTCCCCTGGGTCTGCTGAACAGCTCTGCTGCAAAATAGCATTCGTACCTAAAGAAAATATAAAAGGGAGTAGAAAACTTGCTGAGCACAAATAATAGACAGACTGATGTTTTTCTTTCAAATAGCAGGAACTGTTGGCCTTTCAGAGTGTTTTTATTCAGCATCCTTTATTGTAAAGGTGCTTTTGCACGAAAAGAACAGTGAAAGCACATGTTACAAACTGGCCATCTCCTGTTCCATCGGTCAAGCACCAATTATTTTAAGGACTAGTCTAGGTTTTTAAAAACTTATTATCTGAATATTTTTTTTCCCCTGAAAGTTAGCATTAAGGAGAACATTAGTGCTTAAATCTGACAATCTACATTTCGAAAGAAGTAATTTCAGAAGGATTTCTCTTTGTGATAAAACTGGATTATAATAGGATACTTGCAGAGCCAAGCATCATGACTTAGGCCAAACTTTCTCCCAGTGAAAACTATTCCTTTGCAGAACATTGAGAGTTCTATTACCTCTTCAGGTCCAAAAATAGAATTAGAAGACATGGGTTGACATAATGAGTTAAGTGCTGGAAATAAAGCTGTCATGATGAAAAAGCTTATGATGCAAACACTTGTTTAACTCCATCTCAACAGTGACAAATTTAGCTTTGGATTAATCAGGCTATTTTCTCGTGCTTTCAAATGTACAACCTGTTCATCATCGCACAGCTGCCAAAACTTCTTATACTTTATATTTGCCAGTCTTCTAAATGAAATGTAAGTAGCTCATAAGATATGCTCCAGTTACAGTAAAAGAGTAAATTTGATTCTAAATATACTTTCATATTTGAAATTTTTGTTAAATTGAACTGGTAAAGCTTCACTGCATGGTTTACAAGTTTTAAGGAGATAATATCAAACAATATTACTTTTGAGTAAGAGGGCCAAGATTTAAAGTAAGACTTGTTATATGTTTATTAAATCAAAATACAAGCCATTTTTGAATTCTGAAACTTCTGAGCCTTTTATAGGCAAACTACTCAATAAATTTCCTTTCAAGGATTTCCCTCCTAGTCACAGGAAAAAATAAAAATGATTGTTTTCTCCTTCATAAATATGCTATATGTGCCAAATGTCAAGTCAAACCATTATAATACAATTCAGCTAGCTGCCAAAGTGATTGCATAATCATGTGAGGTCGTTCCTTAGGGTGAGACTGAAGCGCCTTTTAACAAATAAATATTAAAAAAGGTATTTATTTTAACACAGATTCAGGTTATTACATGCAATCCCAATCTTAGTGTAAATAATACTGCTTAGCTCTTTTCTCTTATATTGGTATTCTGGTCATCCTATTTCTCTTGATTCTATAGATTCAGAGTCTTGTCTGATACTCAGATTATTTTTTTATACATGCAGAGCAATGGAGACAAAATATTTAACACTCTTTTTTTTTTTTTTTTAAGGAGTTTTGCTTTTCATTCTGAATCACAACACTTGTCCCTTCATTTCTTGTTGCATGCATCCATTGATACTTTAAAGTGAATCTGTCTAATGTCCTGTGCTTGGAGCTCCCCTGCTAACTTGACATCAACCAAAAGCCAAGACCCCGCAGACCTTCACTCACTCCCCTGGGTGGGATGGGGGACAGAACTGGAAGAGTAACAGTAAGGGACAAGAAAGGTCTGGATTCTGTGTAGGCACTGCTCAACAATAAGGAAAAAAATGCTTGTGCTACCAATCTTTTTTATAGCACAAGCCCAAAGTATAGCACTTCACTTGCTGTGAAAAAAAATTCACTCTACCCCAGTGAAAACCAGCACACCTGAGAAGCCTCCTCAGAAATATCAGACATCAAGCTGGGTTGGGGACTAAGAACAAAGGTAATTTTAACTGGATATCACACAGACCACTGGAGCTTTCATCACATTTATGAAGCAGGCATTATTAGCCATGTTTCATATTATTGGTCTGACAGACTTTTAGTACATGATAAATTAAATTGTCTATAGACTTAGAATATTTTAGAGTGGCCTTCTTGAAAGGATTCAAAGTTTGGTTGAGTTTGATTTGGATTAACTAAATTGAAAGGTGAAACTCTAAAGACTCTTCTACTTATTATTAGGTGGAAAAAAATGGGAAATGATTAAGTGTCCAAGAAGATGATTTTAAAATAAATCTAGAAGATGGAGGCCACAGAAATACTCTGAAGCCTTGGTTTGTTTACTGACAATAAAGTTACCAAAATCTAACTTTTGTACTCAAAAATTATGACCTAAAAATCAGATAATGCCCTTGAAAGGAAAGAAGCAATATTTTTTGTAGCAACTACTTTTGTAAAAATTGTTCAATTTCAAATGTAGATCTATGAGGTAGTGCTAGCAGTAGCATCCATAATCTGGCCCTGATTACATCCCAAAATGGTTTAACTGATCAATAATAAACTGAATATTTCTATGAAGACAGCATTGATGGTTAGGCAATTAATAACTTTGAGTAAAAGAATAGATAAAGTGAGTAAACAGAAGTCAAAACCACAAATAACCCAAAAGTTTATGAAGGAGATATTCTCAGCAACCTTTTGTCTGGCAACTCTAGTGGTGTAATTTAGTATGTGTTTGCTTTGAAGATTAAGGTTGCAGTGTGGTGTTTGAACATATGCCATTCTTTGGCTTTCCTAAGAGTTAGCACCAAACAAACTTAGGTCCTGATACTACAAAATAATAGAATTAGAGAGGTATATATCTCCCCTCCCCATTTTTCCTCCCCTTTTCCTGAAAAAAAAAAAAAAAACAAAAAGAAAACTGAAAACAGCTATTTCATACCATACCCAAGAGTGAATATTATGCCTCCAGAAACTTCGTAAAACATTCAGACTTGCAAGAAGCATAACTGCACGACATGGGAACACCAAAAACCAGACAACTTTGGTTAAGAGACCAACGAATATTAACATGTTCATTTCAGCATTCACTTTGTCAGTACAAATATTTTCCTTGGAGTCCCCTCGCTACTGTTCCTGTCAGCTTTGTGGTACTTGAGCATCTCGAAGGCAGGAGAGCAGCCCCCCTGCAGAGGACAGTGATGCTGCCCAGTGGATGGTCAGGCAGGGTGTACTGATGAGCAGTGCACCTGGCAGTGTCTCTGTCAGCACTGTGGGACACTCTGTGCCTCATTATACCCTCCGTGAGTGCACACACACGGGCTCTCAACCCTGCTCTCTCCATCTCACATCTGGGGTGGACTAATCAGATTCCAAATATTGGCCTTTGCTTCAGCAATCACTGCCTCAAAAGAAGGAAAGTGGCTAGGCGGAATGATCCTTACCATAGGGATGGAGCATGCTATGGAATCTATAAATGGCACAGCCAGGATGAATAGTATCATTGTACTGGATTTTGCAGACAGTGCCAGTTACTGCAGTCAAAAGGATATTGGAGTAAAGCAGTTAATAAAAGGAAAAGGAGGAGGGGAAAGAGGTAGTGTTGAAAATCATGGAACTGAGAACATTGAGGCTTAAATGCCTTTTTTTCTCAGACAATGAACTGTCTGCATCAAAGTTAGTCCAATAGCATTTAGCTTTGTGCCTGCTTCCACTGTACCTGGCCACGGGATAAATAATGAATAGTGAGTGCAGACAGAGCTTACAAGGGATCCATTATTCCCACAGCTTAAACTCTTAATTTAATAGAGTACACAGGAGTGGAAGAAAAAAAGTTTCCAAAGGAGATAAGAAATAAAGACACAGTGACAGGACAGAATGGTAAAAATATCCTACAGAAATAAAAAATAAAATAAAATAACCCCACCAAACAGTTTCTCTTCTCAGTTGGTTTATAACCAAAATAATTAGTACAAAAGTGTGCTATAGTATTTTTTCATTCAAGAAGCTCAAAGGAACTTATAAACTATTAATTGAAGGTGAAAGTTCCTCAAATATGATATGTGATTCCATTAGCACTTTTCAAAACTTCAGCTCCTAAAGAACACTGCTGAGCCTGAAATGTTTGACCCAAATGGCAGACTATTACAGGGTGATACCTCAGATAAGACATGGTTTCTAACATGATATTATAGCTGCACATAAGCTTTCTGTGTACATTAAAGGGGAGAAAAGAGTCCTCTGATTTTAAAGGCTTTGGCTTAAGCGTACTTCCATGTATCATTATTTTGGCTTAAGAATGTGTCCCAAAACCATACAAAAACAGCATTAGACAGAAGTAATGACTCCTAATTACCAGTCCTATCCAGTTCAGATTTCCTACCTTTTCAACATTTAGTATTTTCTTTCTTTTCTTCCATGAATAAACAGTACCTTTATCTAACATATGTCTTTGTGTGCAAGGAAGGAAAAGTACCATTCCCTGAGATATCTGACAGTGCAGCTTGTACCAAATCAAAGTAATACCTCAGGACTTCATGATGATGACCATATGCTCAAATTTAGTGAAATGTGCTGTCTTCTCTAGTTAAGGTTTTCTCACGCCTTCATTTCTGCTTTGCCAGTGTACTCTCTTTGCCACATGTCCAGCCTATGTACTGCTTTAGGATAGGACAGTGCCTGACTGTATTCTAAATTTGGTGCTCTTAAAATTCGTCTAAAAAAAATTCTGCTGAAAAAATTAATGCTGACTATACGACTTTGGAGCTCAGATTCAATGAAAATCAAGGCAGACCCTTCAGGTGTAGAGATTTAACTTCCTTTCATTACTGAATGAGGCATGGGAGAATTATTTATGCCTTGTAGTGTTTTTAGTGCCTTTGAAAACCTCCCCACATTGACTTATTCTTATATTTGCTTTGGAAGCAAAGCCCACTCTCTCCTCCTTTCACTCTTTGCTGGGCTTTTTTGTGATATTTACAAAAGGTCTACTGGATAAAACCAAGAGCAATACTGAAGTAGAAAATAATTTTTATCTTTCAAGTTCAAAGTTACATTGTGTAGTTGGAAATTTCACAATTTAAAAAGCAAGCAAACAAACAAAAAGCACCAGACACAACTGGGAAAAACACTGTAAAAAAGTTTTACAAAGCCTGTTAAGGAAGCAGGCAGCTTGTCTTGAAAACTAGCTTCACAATGGTTATCATGCATGACCTGTACTGGTGCACATCTAACAATGAGCAAGTTCTGCGGGCAGATCCCTCCCTTGCCCTTTGAACAAATGTTATCATTTCCCAGGGAGTGCTATCTTTGCTGCAATCTGCACCTACTCCTCACGGACAGCTCTCCTGTCCTCACGGAGCATGTGCAGTGCCATTTCGGATACTGTCCCGTGTCCTTCCCTCCGCATCTATTGACAGATCTGAACTTTCCTGTTATCTCCAGTAGCCAACAGCAGGACCTGTCACTGAGGCAAAGAGGCTCTGTATATCTGAGCCACTATCACGCAGCCCCTTTGTTTGTCCAATGACAGTGTCTTGTGATAAATGTTTCAGAAATGACATTTGAGATGACAGCGGAGGAAAACTCTTAAGTAAGAGACTACAGCTCCCAGTGTCTCCTGAGACACACTGCTGTCAGTAAAGGAGAAATATTTACGAAGAGATTAGAATGCAGGTGGGCCAAAATGAATGTATTACAGGTGACAAAACCCTTCCAATTAAATTTCTTTTAAGAAGCCACAGCAATAAAAAAATATAGTTTCACAAGATGAGATAGGATTTACCTTGTCAAGAAGATTTAGGGAACTTCTACAGCCAATGGTAAATTTTGGACTGGGATATAACTTAATAGAAAAAAAGAAAAGAAATCCATAAAAAAATCAAAGATGGCAGAGGTAGAAGAATAAAGTAATTTATCAAAGATGTATTGAAGTACAGAAGCTGGCTGATAGCATAGGTGCACAGAATGTAAGATCTGTCCATGTTCTCCTGGCATGGGCAGAGTATGAAGTATAGCTATGCTGTCCCACCAAGTCAACCCATAAGCTAATCTTAGCCATTGCTTTAACATCTAATTTGGCTTTGTGTAAAATAAATACATGACAAACTCCAATGTGAAATGACTGTTATGTGTGGCAAACGGGAAGATACTCTGGACAGTTAGCAACTCATACAACTGATGTTTATTCCTATTGTTTCTTTTTTTCCATCAAGTTTATACACAATGCTGCAATTAGCTGATCATTCTGGCATTAATAACCTGTTTGTACATTACCTTATTTTTAGCACACAGGAATTGTACAACCCAACCACATTTTTGAAAAATTGCATAAACAGGAGAAGTTAACCTGAGGTAAAAATAACACATTAATTAAGAATTACAATAGTAATGGAAATCAGGGAAAACTGGAGAGGAGGTAAGGGAAATTCAGCTTCTGAAATTTGCAAAATATTGCAATTCTATTTGCATATGATACCTCAAATTCCTTAGCAGAGGTTAATAGGAGAGAGAAAAGCTATGATAATTGATGTCAGTCATTGAGAAGATTTCTAAGCAAGAAAAATAGGGAAAAAAGTTCTCCTGAAGGACAGATTAAAAAAAAAATTAACATTGCAACCTGGACAAAGAAAAAAGAGCTCTTCACAGTCCCTGTGGAGAATGAGCACAGAAAAAAGAACAGCTATACTAAGGAAAGGAACAAAAGAATCTCCCTAGAGCAGTACAGACCAAAGTTAACAAAGGCCAAGCTAAGTGAGATATTGTGGTGGGTAATGAGAAACATGATTGTTTAATATGCTTAATATACTTGCTCCTTTATTTTTATACTTTTTTTAATCTGTTCCCAAATTTTCAGCTAAATATTCAGTTTATACTTGTAACAATTCACACTTTTTCTATCAGCTTCTCTGATAATAAGACTGAGCAACCAATGAAACCCCTTAGGACTGCCTGCTGTATCAACTGCCCTGACCTACAACCTCTAGTGAACTGCAGGGTAAGTAAGAATGGGGTGCACTTATGTCCAAAGGGGCTGAGGTTTAGGGTTTGAGAATTGCACACATCTGGCTGTAGCTAAAGACTTTACTGTCTGAGAATATGCACATAGGCTGGAATATCAGCCAGGTTCTCCCTAGTGACTCATTGTCTTAATTTTTTGTCAAAGCACACTTCTTCAAATTGAATTTTATCTTTTTTTTAAGACATGGAGAGATGAAGAATTATCCATATATAAGTGCTGTCCAAGCACCTGTGCTTTGTTTCTCAATCTATTTAAGAGTTTTTCTTATTGTTGTTTTTATTCCTGTAAAATTGCATTTCTTTTTAAAGACATGTCAGTATTTCTTTCCCTGAGACATGGTCCAAATCACTCTATCTCTGTAATGTATTTCCCAGAGCTTTCATGACACATTTCTTCACAATTCTCTCCTGGACTTACGTTTTTTTTTTTCCAGTGTTTTTTCTATTAAGTGCTGTGGAAACATGGTAGTCCCTGGGCTAGAGCAGACTCCCACAGGAGGCTGTTGGGCCATCACACCAGCCACCTCAGAGAGTAAAGAAAGGAAGATAAGAAGGTGTTAAAGAAATGTCCTTCTCCCCTCCCTGACATTTTTGCAGGGCTTGATGTGCAAAACAAAGTGATTTATGTCCCAGTCATTTAAACTGGTATGTACCCTGAGCTTGAAAGTCACCTCCAGTGGAGCTATTCCTTGTTGTTGATGAAGCCTACTTGCTCTGTAGAAACAATAGATCTTTACCTAGTGTCATTTTGGAAAATGTCAGGCACAGCAGTGGCCACAGAAGGGAGCAGATTTAAGATCAAGGTCATCTAGAAATGACAGCCAGATCAACAGTCCATTCAGGTTAATATGCTAACTATATTTATTCCAACAGGGTGGACATTTGCATGGGCATCCCGTATTGCTCTGCTCTTAATGAATATTCTGCATGCAGAGTCACTACAGGATCAGCCTCTTATATCAGTCTGAAAAATAATGTACTTTATGTCCTTTATTCCATGTTTTCTTTTTTGTTTGTATGCAATGTAGCCAAGCACAACTTGTGTTCTGGGAAAACAGTATGTTTTTTGTTCTTCCAAAAGCAAAATCATTACTGAACTATAAAAAACGGGAAAAGGGAGGCAGAGAGAGAAAAAAGAGCACACATGAGGAGGGAAAGACTGAAATATGTGAAAAACATGAAGAAATATTTGTCTTCTTACAAACAATAAAATAGAATATTGCCAAACATGCCTTACACTAAATAGTGTACATCTTTTGGATGCAGGGACAGCCTGATGAATTTCACTCCATAAGGCAACAGTCTGCAAGTGGATAAGAGCCTGAAAATTAGATGCTCCTACCAAAAAGGCTTTACTGTCATGGCTCATCTCATTAATCTAGTATATATGTTGCATTAATATTTTTTTCTCTTACTGTGCAAGACTGATGAGATTCTTTCTTTTTTAGTGATTTAGCAGTGCAGTTGTGAAATTATTTTGCAACCATGAAATGGTTTAATTTCAGATTTCTGTTTTACTAGGAAGGCAATGTCTAGTTATTACACTGACTTTCAGCAAGGGAAAAAATGGAATTAGGTGCAATACTAATTTATTGTTTTGTAAAAGCTAGTTTGTTTTTTTTTCCCTATTCCATATCAGAATAAAACAAACAATGTTTTCATGACAGATTGGGAGTAAGGAAGGGAGGGGGAATGGAAACTTAAGCAGGCACATGACGTTTGGAAGATTGTTCTATATACAATTCATTAACGTCCTTTCAGAAATTGTGAGTTGCCATTAAAAATATAATACTAAGAAATTGACAGAGATATATATATATGTATATATGTATATGTATAATTTTGTCTTTTTGACTCAAATTAATTCATGTTTTAATCCGAATGATTAAGCTTGACCCCAACCGGATCAAAGTATTTCTGTGAGACTTGTAGTGTGGAACTTTTAAATTTTGCCTAGAGTTGGATTTTGGGATGCATGTATAGCTGATTAAGAAGTAACAGCTTCTTCCATTTTTATGAAACAAGACTTATATTGTTGTCTGTTCAAAAATCAAAATTTCTAATAATTGAACCTTTTATTTCAAGAAAACAAAATTTGATCTTCCGGTACCAGTAGGAAACAGCTAGTTTGAATTGAAACTCCTCTTTTGCCTGTGACATGGAAAGTAGAGCAGGGTAATGACAAAGCTTATGCACAGCAAGACTTGAGAGGCAACAAAGAGCTTTTCAAACTCATTTATTTGGTTGACAATTCTTTTAGCAAATGATGCAGCTGCACAAATTTTTGAGGGGGGAAGATGGTGCAGCAAAAAAAAGGTCAATGAGGACTGTAACCAACTGCTGAGCTTTATCCAGGGATAAACAAGAAGATATTGATTCTCAGGAGGGAAAACTGCATTCTCATTTGATTACAGTGTTGCAAAAAACTTTCCCCATAAGGTTTACTGAGATCCAGGATCAAAACCTCATTATTTTCCACAGGTTTTTTTTGTTTGTTTGAGGATTTTTCAAATATCTGCTAAAGAGGACCCCCTCTAGGTAAAGTTTTCTTCATGTCTGAAGCTAGCTTAGTGATAAAAAAAAAGAAAGATAATGCTTTCTGCAAGGGAACATGTTACAAACATTTCCATAATGAATATAAACTATCCTAGGCTTTATTACATTCAGATTTCTTTTCCTGACCTTAGGGAAAAGTACGTGACAGCTGACCCAAAGCTTCCTCTGAGAATTGGGGCATTATTTTTGTGACATTAAGTACTTTGACGCAGGATTTCTAAAGCCAGCACCAGTTAGAAATCACATGGGATTGACCAAATTCCTTCCTCCTTCCACGTACACTAGCTGAAATTCCAACAGGTGGACTTAATGATGGTTTACCCTGTCAAGGCTGTGGCATCCAACAGAATTTGGTTGTCTCATAGTACATGTACAATGTAAAGTTATGTATTAATAAATGCTCTAGCCATACCCACACAACCTATCTGGCTGTACTAAAGACTGGACTTTGCTAATGAATGTCTCCTCGTCCTACTACTTCAATATCTATCTTGGGAATTCAAGCGTGTTTTGCCATGTCCATTGTGATCACTCTCACCACAGTGGAGACCTCAGTGTCATTCAGCAGGTGGAATACATGTTTGAATGTGGAGTAAATTTTTCTGAGATGATGAAGAAGACAGATAGTATTTCATACAGAATTAAGCCCATTTGGGGATTTCTATTTCACCAATAATATACAAAACATGTGGGATTAAAGCAAAACAAACAAACAAACAAACAAAAACTAAAACAAAAAAGAAAATAGAGCACAGCTCATCCATTATCTTTCTTAGTTGTTGGAAAAACTTTAGTCCTCTTACAACACTCTCAGTCTTCTGCCATTATAATAAACTATTATCATGTGGCTCCACAGGAAACCAACTTGATTGTTGAAGGCACAGGGTACCTTTCCTCCAGCCATGATTTGTTCCTCTTCACCTGATCTGCTAGAGCTACTTCCAGGGTCACACTGTAAAACAGTCCATCCTACAGGTAGTGATAGGATGAAAGTAATCCCATTGTTTCTAGGATAGTTTTTAATCTATTTCACCACAATGTTCCCCACCACAACACTGCCAAAGAATCAGCTTGAGTGTGGGAGGCAGTGAATGAGGATGTGAAGGCAGACTGATTAAGATGGCCCAGTCCTCCCATTCTGTACTCCATGCAGAAGTGGGGGTAGCTGCTGCTGGACTTCCATGGAAGGGAGCAGGAACTAAGAAACTACCCAGAACCTCCCTTATTCCTTTATTCAAAATGTTCTTTAAGACCCTTTGCCTATCTTCCATGATGGACTACATCAAATCTGAAACTTTTCACCTGATAATTCCTAAATTAGAGCCTTTTGAATTATTTTCTTGAGGAAAGGAAAGAACTGCTGAGATACATTCAGTTCAAGGTGAAGAAATTAACTCATTACACTCATTGTTTTGCTTGGAATCAGAATACCTTCTTGCCTTGGCTTCCCTGGTGACTACAATTACTGGCAATATATTAAAAATTTATCCTGAGTAGTTCTATGCTCCCATTCATCTTGACCTTCAATCAGAATTTCACATATAATTAAATGCTTCATAAAAACAAATCAAATATTATCTTTAGCCTCAATTTGGACCCCTACCAGTTATTTTGGCAATCCCATAGGGGAAGAATTGCTTTCTGAAAGTGACTTTACCAGGGTGAATTTAAAAGTGGCAAAAATAGAGAAACATAGAACAGTTCATGTTGAGGTTGTACATATAGCCGAAAGAAAAGAGTCACTACCATCAAATCTCTCACAATATTACCACTAGACATCAGCTTGTGTTTGATCTCTGTATGCATTTGTGCAAAACATAAGCATAAAAAAAAACCTAGCTGTGGATATTCCACCATATTGGCAGTAATTTTTATTCAATTTTCACTATATCAAATTTTTTGAGTAGTCAGAGTTGATTTTAAAATAAAAGGTTCTGAGATCATGAACCAGGGGAAGCAGTACATGAAGGAATGTTCAGACACTATGAATGGTCTTTAGGCATTTTTCTGAAACTCTGCTTTATCCATTAGAAGTCTCGTTTGAAACATGTCATGCTTTGTGTGTCTGTGGCAATCAAATATCACATAGAAGTCAATACACCACCATATAAAGAGCACATCAACATGTGTCTTACCTGTCAGCCCTGTCAAGTCCTTCCTTCAGTTCTATTACTACTGCTGTTGAGTCAATGTGTGAAAACAGGAAGAGCATGACTTCATTCATGTATGGGCTGGGTGGTTATGCTGTGGCAATAGCAAAAATTCTTTACTTGGTTCCTACAGGTAGTAGGCTTCTTCCATGCTTGGTGTCTGCCATTGTCATTGTTATAGAAAATGAACACATTGGAATAACAAAATATAAATATTAGTCAGGTCCACTAAGCTGTCTTTAGATAGCACTGTGATTTAATTACTCTTTTAAGCCCATGCTATACCCCAGATTCTGCCCAATTTCCTAGCTTGGTTAGCCTTTCCCAGGAAAGGGAAAGACAAATGTTTTCAGAGACTCAACACACTCTATACTAAAGAGTGAACATTTTTAAACTAATAAGTGTCTTCAGTAAGATGCAAACCCTAGACGAAATGTCTGGCTATAAAAAGATATATTTACATATATTTTAATGGCATTTAAAATAATTAAAACAAGAGCTCTCATTTATTCAATCAGTCTCTAATTTGACTACATGCATGTTTTCTGAAAATAGTTTTAATTTTTTTTACATTTTTACCAATAGATGGTGCTAGCAATTTCTGCATTTAGTTAAATATCTGCACCCATTTTGCTCAGCTCAGACCCATAACAATCCTCTGGATCTACTAGAAAGAAACAGTCTATCTGTATGCCAATTAAAGCAGGAAATGCCAGTTCACCCATATTCAACATTTTACATATTGAAAAGGCTAGTAGAGCAGCAGAAAGCCATCAGTAGCTACCCATTCCAGAACACATACAGTATGCAAATGAGAAATCTGCTGTTCTCACTCCTCCAATGTATTTTCAAGATTTCTGGAATAGTCACATCATGTTTTGCTGTCATTAGGGTGCATACTTTTAGCAAAAAAGGATGCTGGCATCAGTCAAATTAGCTCCCCCATCAGTCTTCTACAGAGCACAATGGAAGCTGAATGCCCAAAGCACAAGTCTTGCCAAGTTTTTGTGCATGTGCCTCACTTCATGCACTGGGAATAGTTCTGAAAAGTCAATCAAGATGTTCACAGCATGCAATGTTAAGTAAATCTGAGAATGTGTATGTGACTTACATGGAATGTTTGGAGTGCTTGGAATTGAATGTAGTGGCTCTTCATGGAAATGGTCATATGTTTCCTGCAGCCTTTAGGAGGATGCATACAGAATGGAGCATATTTTTATAGTATCCTACCTGCCCTGGTCATCTAGAAATTTCCCATTCAAAAATAGCTGTTTAAATATTTTAGTTCTGTGAATCAGATTGTGTTGTATGTTTTCAGAGAAAGTATGTTCAAGGTCACTACAAGTGCATAAAAAAAAAAAAAAAAGAACAAATAAGAATAGGTAAAAACAATCTTGTTTGCTGTGTTTCCAATTTCCTCTAGAACTCTGGTATCTGTAAAAAAAAACCCTAAAGAATGTTTCCAATATCTCATTGTCATCGGCTTTATTTTTCTTATTACTTAGAGACATTCTCAAAATATTTTGAGATAATTGAAAAGCTGTTGCTCTTCAGAGGGAAGTTGTAGCCCTATGCTTTCCAGTTCATTTCCACATGCAGTACACTCTTCAGTGTGAACTGGCTTTACACAGCATGGAAGTAAGCTCCCTGGAATAACAGATTTTCACAAAGAGGTTGCAGCTTACAGACCTTGAGCTCATGGGGATTACAGTTACCTGCAATTTCCTTTTATGACCTCCACTGGCTTTGGGGATAATAAAAAGCAATTGCAGACTTCCACTATCTACACATACATGTATATGTGTGTATATATGTATATATGTGTGTGTGTATTTGTGTGTGTGTGCATGTGTCTGCACGTGTGTGTATTATACATGTATAAAGTATTTTATACATACTGTTATATATTTATATTACATATATATATTATTAGATATTACACTGTAATGTAAATTTTCTTACTCTCAACATTTTTATAATATATTATTATGTATTTTTATATATGTATATACATATGTATATGAGTATGTAATAGATAGGTGTATAAAACATGAAGAAGTATATATGCATACATTGCCTATGTTTTTAAATATTTATAAGTCTATTATACATATTATATGTATGGCATTATAAAACAAAGCATATTATATTCCCCTGATATTTAAGGGAATACCACCCTCTGGGAACACGTAGTCAGTAGCTCATGTAATTTCTGCTGTTATAGCTACATGCTTACTTGTTTAATTTATCAAACCATTATTATGTTTATAGTAAGTATAAGGGAAATGTGAATTAGTTTTTTTTTTACAGATCCATTAAACTAATAATAAATCTGAAAAGCTCACTCTAGGAACTTCTAGAAACTTTCATTTTACGCTGACATAAAGGAAAATGCTTTGGGAGAGAGAAATGTGTTCTTGCAAACCTCAAAAAATAAGTTATATGGCTAAAAAGCCTACAATAATTCATGTTTTATTCGCTTCTTTCTTCTGTTTCTTTCTTTTAGCAAACCAGGCTTTATTGTATGAACCTTGTTCAGAAATGTCTGTGCCTGTAAATTAATCAGCATGTTCTGAATCCCTGGACATGATGATTTATCTTTCTGGATTATGTCAAAGACCCGTGCATACTTCAAATATTTTGGGAGGCCCATTTCCACAGTCATTATTGTTTCCTCATGTAGAGGACCAGTGATCATAGCAATACCTCGATATTTTCAGTTGCATTTCTGTAATGCAGAATTTTTATTAAAAAGGCCGATCTATCTGCCCACTCCTGTCTCATAACCTTCCTTACAGAAGATCCCGGGGAAGGAGTCAGTTGCTTCTACTCACCACAGATAATGAAAAAGACTCCTGAGCTGCTTGTGGAAGAATGTGTAGTTGTGAAAAAACTTGATTCCCCATTCTTTACTTGTTTAAGAATATCTTAAGCTTCATTCAATTAAGTTATGACTCCTTAATAGTATACAAATATTTATCCCTCAACTGGAACCTTGCTACCTTTTCTTACTAAACTGCAAACATTAAATTTGCTCTCCCATAAAGTAGCTGCTTTCACTCTATAGAGAGAGCACATAAAGAGTGACTTCAATTATTGTAGGTTGCATGGTGATTCAACACTGATCAAAATACCTGCTCTAACAAAAAAATTAAAATCGGGTCTCTCAGCAGTATCTATATTCAGATTCTTCTTTATGGAACAAACTCTATGAAAGGAATATAAACTCTGTAATTCCTCTGCGACAGGGGAGGTTTAGGTTTGGATATTAGGAGAAGATTCTTTATCCCTGAGGCTCCCCAGGGAAGTGGTCACAGCACCAACTCAGCCAGAGTTCAACTCTGTAACTCAGGATACTCTATCATTCTATGAAAACTAAATAGATGCTTACCAAAGACTGGATTACAATAAATCCATTAGTATAAACATTCTTTACATACAAATGCAATTTTTTTTTAAAACTCAAACTTTATTTTTTTAACATTCAATTTTTTTTTATATATTCCAAGTTCAGTATGTCTCTGGCCATGAGTGCATGTTTATATTCTTCCAGTGTTAGCTTGAGACACTTGGGAAGCTGTAGGTCAGATATCTGATCGCACATTTCAGAAGTGACTGAAGCTGTGTGATTAAAAGCCACTGCTGTAAAATCTGGTTAAAAACTTAGTTGACCTCAAACAAAGGATAATTTCACCAAACAAAAAGACCCCAGAGCCTCAAAGAAATATAGCTCCAGTTATCACATTTGTTTCACTGCTAAATTTTAGTGGTCAAAGCATCTTCAAAATAATTTAGTAATTATAGACTCATTTGAATTACAGGCCACCTAGACCAATCCTCTTTTCAGAGTATTCTGAATGAGATCAAGTTGCTCAGAGTCTTACCTAGTCTTATCTTGAACATCTCCAAGGACAGAGATGTTGAGTCTCTTGAACATCAGCTTGAATGAGAAAAATAAATGCTTCCAAGCCAGAGCATGGGAGTGATCCACTCATTGAAGTTTTGAATGCAATTGCTGGCACAATACACTATTTTTTTCTGTAAGGGTCATCTCAGAGGTGAGCTGAAGAATTTTTATTCCAAGATTCTTGTTGTAGGTGTGGTGTCCAAGGAAATGAGAATTAAAATCTAAGCCATTCCACATACTGATAGTCATACTGAGAGGGTTAGACAGGATTGAAGCAACACGTTTTTCTAGCAATGGTGCAAGTGCAGTAGGTGTTGAAATTCTAGATTAAAGTTAAACCATAATATCTGGTTTTCATGCACATAATTAAAAATCAAGAAGAGTAAGAAAAAGCCTCTGTCTAATAGACCGAAGCATTCTCTTTAAAGATCTATGACTTATATGTGAAATATTTCAAGGGTTGTCAAGGCAAAATTCAATTAACTTTAAACCATTAGTAGTATAAAAGTGTGAATAGGAGGGACACAAGCACCCAAACTGCTTTGCTATTGATCAGATTTAAAAACTGTGAGCACTATTAGAAAGCAAAAGATAGCTAGTCAAAAGGCACAGGGAAGCTGGCAGGTTTTTGTCTAGCTTGTTCAAGAGCGGTGTTGTTCTTTTTTCAGCAGATAAAACACATTCAGACATTTCCACAAAAGAAATTATATTGTATGGCATTTTTAAAAATAGGATTAAAAGAGCTACTTTTACCACCAGCGACTGCCATTAATTGGTATGCTGCAAGGGAGCTGACACATCCCTGGATGGCACATCTATTAAGTGTAGACTGCAATCAGTAAAATAGGTTTTCCAACAAATGACTTGTCAAAGCCTTGACACAAGGATTACTTATGCTTGTAGTCAGTCACTTACTTTTCCCCAGTCCAAATGCTCATCTTCTGCCCCCACACTGGAATCTGAAACACAGTGTTTCTCTATTTTTGCTTGATTAAAGTCCTAATCCATGGAATAAAACCAAATCAGTGAGTGTCCTAAGGATAGCCCAACAGACTCGGGGTAGAAAAGCAGTGGTGCTGGAATGCAACTTTCCAATTTTCTTTTCAAGAAGCTGCAATTCCAAGACAGTCTTAGCTTCTCTGTGGTAATAGATGTGAACATAAAATGTCTTTCAACTGACAGCTCCACCACCAAGCTCACTAGACCAGCCTGGCTCACTTTGATCTTCAGTCTTCCTGGAAACAAAATTAATTATCATGCTATCTAGCAGCAAGTGCACATGTTTTACCTGGATAAAATCTGGAAACATTCAGTGACACCGCTACTATTCATTGTAGATGCAAAATGTTCACTTGGAAACATTTTTTTTTTTCTTTACTATTTTTTTTCAAGTTTATATTTAATTTTAAGCATGCTTTGGCTTACTCTACTTTTGCATCTGGAAACCCGACTGGATAGGAATAATGTTTTCAGTAAATTGCACAGATTCAACTAAGATATATGTTTCTATTTATAGGGTCACTATTTTCTCCACTTTGTCACCTGTGTTATGACTGACAGCTGTTATTGAGAAGTATTGTAACATAATATGAAACAATAATACACAATCTGGTTTTAGGAATCTTTCTGTGTCACTTTAGGAGAAATTGTAGCAATGAACACTAAGGGATAGAAGTTACCTTTGCAGACTTTAAACCCTTAGGTGTCTCCAGTAAGTTGAAGAGACAGATTCAGAAGTCGATTTGTTTTAGGATCTCTCTTTAGCTGGTACCTAAAAGTCTAGCCAGATATCTAATCACCAAACAGAGGTGAGAGAAAATGAACAGCAATCCTAGTTTACTATCTTTAATGCTGCTAGGCTCTCATCACTGGGGGGAAAAAGAAATCAAACCACAAAACCTTAATGAAGTAGATTTACAAAGCTGACTTCACTGGGAATTCAGATTTTTCCAGTAAAGTCTCTTACAGTTTACAGGATCTAGGTTTGTCACATTCATTTCCAATGTCTTGATTCAATTTATTTTTTTTCATGCTTTTATTTTAATTCATAACTAACACATATAGCCAGGGAAAAGTGATGATGATTTTTAACTGGCAGGTACTTTTGTCAGCCTGAGAAGATTTCTTAAATTGGAGGAAGAAAATTATGATGGAATCACAGTGATCATTTGTAAAATTCTGTCACAAATATTACTGAAAACTGGGTTCAACAAACCTATGCTGTCCATGGATGCTTATTTACACAATTTTCTCTAAGTAGAAACTATCGCTCCTGTTGAAAAGTTATAACTCTGGGGAATTCTGTTTTCCAAAACATTGGATTTCTATGATTTTACAGGTGTTTTCATTTTTTCCTGCTTGATACATGAATATAAGATACTTAAGACATCTATAAAGAATTTGTCTTTTTATCAAGAACTTTCCAATGAATAAATGAACTCTCCATAATATCAATGAAGCTAGTATTAAATGGATTAAATATTGGCTAACTAACTGTTTTCAGAGTAGCTAGTGAAGTGGAACCGTCTCTGGGCAAGGATGTTGCTAACAATGTTTTGCAATCCTTAGTATTAGACCTAACCTTGTTCAGTGTTCCTCTTAGTGGTCTGGAAATAAATATCAAATCAGTGCCTTTTCAAATGACATATGGATTTGTACTGTATCAAATAATGGTGGCTAGGTGTTCATTCCAAGCAATTGAAACTGTTGACTCCATCAGACCCTGTCATTAAATGAGTCCTAATATAGTTGAAGAAACAATTTCACAGAGACCCTGAAATAGAATCTATATCTCCAAAATTTACAACTCCATCCTAGAAAACAAGGATTGTACAAAACTCTAGAGTAGAATAAGGCCAAGTGGATGGGGTTTTGAGCAACTTGTGGAAGTTGTCCCTGCCAGGGTTGGAACTAGATGGTCTTTAATGTCCTCCCGATTCAAGCCATTCTATGATTTTTATGATCCTATAGCTACAATAATTCAACATGAGCTGCCTGTGGGAGGGTGAGAAAAATCAGGCCAATGAAATCCCAAGTGTTGACTGTCAACTCAACACGGCCAGTTATACACCTGTTCTTTTTATAAGCTTGTCCATACCAGTAGTTAGTTGACATTTGAAGTTATTTCTGGAGTGTTGAACATTTGTACAGCAGAAAACTAGACAAGATGTGAATTAACTGTCGCATACTGCAAAAGTCTGGAGAAGTTCTTTCATTAGAATAAAACCTAGCAGTAATTTCTTTCACATGTTCATGGTTTGGTAGAAACATAAGTGACAGATATAATAGATATTGTCTCAGAGAAAAAGCTCCAGAGAAACACTTCTCAAAATGCTGTCTTTTAAATAATCTATGTATTTATACAAAACACATGGTCATGTACCTTTCCTGATTTTGGGGGTAACCTAAGCACTCACATTACATCAGCACTGACTACATTACCATGGGTGTCATGATTTTGTAAGTTAATTAGACAAGTATCAAAACACCTAATGTCACAACAACATTAGTGTGTTATCTACACACATCACAGATTAGCAGGACAATATTTATCAGTCCTGGAGACACAAACTTAGTGCTCTTTTCTAGGCCAAATATTACCTCATATAAATTATTTCACTTAGCAACTAACAAACTCCCTATTTATTACAAGTTGAATTCCTTTTCATTTGCATAGTAAGTGGGCAAAAGGCTTCATAGAAAATCACTGGATTTTAATAGAGTATCATGTCCCAGTACAGAGGTAGATCTCAATATGTGACATTGTCAAGAAGAGTTTCTTTGACTTTGCTGCCTGTGGTTTGAAAAAAGAAGGAAGCTTAGAAGAGCAGCAAAAGTGATGCAGAAATTGGACAAAGAAATACCTCTGAGTGACAAGATGATCTTTCCCTTACAATAAGAAAGAGCACATTACTCACATTGTATTTATACTGTATGTTCTTCATAACAATAAAAAATCTAAAATGGAAGCCTTTGATCTCATAGAGAAAGCCATTGCATCTGATCATTAAAGCTAGACTACTTTAAATTTCAACAAAACACTTTTTATTTTTAAACAAGCAGTGATAGAGCAGTGAAATTACATTACCTAAATACACCGTCTAGGAAAGGTGCCAAAAGCCGTCATTCGATATCTTCTGAAATGGAAGAATATGGTAGATAGCCATATGCTAGTGAAATATGAGTAGTTTGCATAGAAAGGAATAAACACATGAAGTCCTATGGCAATGGTCATATGGATGTTTCCAGTAGATGTGGATTTGTCCTTCTGCACTTGAAAGCCATTATGTTCCTGCAAATTCATGAATTTTAAATGACATGAGTAAGAGTCACGGGCAGAATATGACAGCCAAGATTTAGGAAACAGAAACTCAGATGAGGGGCAAAGGTTTAGCTCTACACAGATATACTTGAAAATCCCATCAATACTATTAAGAGTTTCAACTACTTTTATTTAAAATTATGAAATATTTGTGGAATGTTTCTGAAGATCTAAATTTTTTAAATTCCTGAACTCTGTTGCGCATGCCATTCAAAACCTTTAACCTCAAAATACCAAGATCCAATCAGTTTAGACCACGATGTCAGGTGAATTTATTGATAAAAATTTGTTCTCACCAAGTGTTTGTGCACAGTACACTGGCAGCATGCACCAAAGCACCAGCAGACAGATTATGAGAAAGAAAGCATGACTGTATTTTGCAGATGTACTGTGGATCACTGTTATTTACTTCTGGGAATATTTATTTAGACAAAGATACTCAATGTTAAAAAGGATAAAACCTTTCAGAAAACCTTTTTACTGTTAAACATACACAAGACCTGCAATTCACTAGAAACTGCCCTCAAACAAACATCACCTTCTTGAGAAAATATATTTATAAGAAGATTTCTAATGGAAAAATTAGAATGTGAATTTAGAAAAAAAATTCAGTCTTGGCATAATGAAAAATCAGAAAGTTAGGTCCTTTCTAAATTAAAAAGGAAATATTTATAATGTATCATGAATTCTTTCAAATGTTTCCTTGAGTGATCAGTGTAACATTGGAACTTTTTTTTAGTTGGAACGGGGATTTTGTTTTGTTGGGGTTTTTATTATTTGACTTTTGTTGTGAAAGACTGTGCATTCCAAGTGCAGATATCCCAGCTAGTGGTTTTTTTTTCTTTTTACTCAGGCTAGTATATGCCAAATAATTGTGACCGCAGGAGCTGACCCTGCAATATTCCCTAAACAGTTAGCTGAGAAGAATGAGATTGTTCTTCAAGCTCCTTTATGCTTCTTTTAGCTGGAAAATTTTCTGTAGTTATTAAAAACAAGATGAATTAGACCATTTTAAGCTCCAAATTGCTGCAGTTAAGATTAGAAGTAGGAAACTGCCCTTCAGCTTTTTTCGACTACAACCTTGCCTTGTGCAATGAAACACATTCATAGCAACCGTTCTGGACAGACTATGTCTCTTGGGTGAACCTCGTGCATTTGGTCCCAATCCTGCTGGGAACCAGAGCTCCCTTTGTAGCTCTGTCCTTGCAGAAAGTGCTGTTCTTTCCATTTTACATGCTTTTGGAGTGAGCAGTGCTGAACCCCCAATACAATGGCTTGACTGTGTGCAGATGTCTGTATGTGCACCCCAAAAGGGACACAGAGCACAGAGAAACAGGACCACTAGTGACTTACTTGCAGGAAGCTTAATTATAAACAATATTTGGAGTTTTTTGAACCACAAGGCTTTTTTTTTTTTTTTTCTTTTTTATGGCAACAAAATTTAGGGATGCAGGTGGTACCACAGTGGGGTACTCAACAATACAGAGTGCATAAGAAAATGAACCAAGAGCACCAGGGACCTAAAATATATATCAGAGTTCCTCTGGTTAAAAACTTAAACTTATAGGCATGCACAACATTATGGGATTACAGGACATGCCCTAAAAAGGAAAATCAAGAAATAATTTAATTCAAACCTAGTGCTTGTATCTATTCCAATTCACATTGCACTTCCTCATAAAAAGAAAGCACTTTCAAAGAAAAAGGCAAAGCAAGAGGGAAATATTTTTCTTTTCAATACCAAGAAATAGCTACTCTAAAATAAATTGTTGCTTGTCTAGATACTACTTTTCTACATGCAATATTAGTGGTAATCATGATGGCAATTGTTTTTAACTGACAGATTCAGGGTGACTCCATTGTTTTACAGAGGCATTTTTCCACTTGACTGGTAATGCCACTATAAAAATTCTTGATTGCATTTCCTTGCTTTTTGACATTGCATTCTGCATTTGTCATTTGTATACATACATATGTAAACAGCTTCATGGCAAATTCTATTTGCTTACTCACCTCGAGTGACCCATAATGTACGTGATTGCAGGATATAGCAAAAGGCATATGAATTTAATATGGCCACTTGTCCCAGAAATTATTACAATCTTTAGAGAAAAAAAGATAGGAGGCAATATACAAGTTTGGAGTTGATAGGAAAATATGAGAAGAAGGCATCAAAAAGATGAATATTAAGACACATCACACAAACTCTGAAAAAATGCACGGTTATTCTAATAGAATAGGCAAATAATTTCATTTTTCCTCTAGATACATGAAGTCTTATATTATGTACTTACTTCCATGGACAGCTTTGAATTCTCAAGGGACGAGAAGCTGTGAAGCATCAGAATGTTCTTTCCATGAAATACCATGGCTGTGTTTAACCACATGTTTATGTGGTCATTTTCACTTGCATAAAACCACAGCAAAATGCTGTGATCACAGATCAGCAGAGTCCAGGTGCCACAAGCCAGTGGTGAAAGGAAAAACAGGGTTTTAAGGATGCTCCTGTTTGAAATGTGGTCTGGAAGGGACATGTCTTTATTTAAAGTCTCAGACACAGGTGCTTACTTGGTTGTTCCCAAATTCCTCTTCCAGCTGCTGACTACAGAGGTGATGACTTCTTAGGCAAATTAGACCTAGAAATACACAAAGAATCCCAGTGTGTTGTCTTTCCTTTGTGGCAGAATCATTCAGCATTGATTGTGACTGTAACAACCACTTATTTCTTGAACCGGGAACTTACTGTTTTAAAAATACCAGTTTTACATGTGCTTTTGGAAAATGCAACAACTTAATTAGAAACAGTTTTCTTCCATGTTTTTGCCCTCTGTTATCAAAAAGCTAACAAGGAATAAGCTGTCTTTCTGTGCCCAGCACCACACATTGTAAGTGCCCTCTTTACTAAGTTTTATATCTAAGTTTCAATGTAATTAATTTTACAACACTGTGATTTTTTTTTTTCATTTGAAGTTGCATCTAAAAGGCTGTGTCTGCTTAGCAAGATGAGAGGTTTTCCTTTTGAAAACAGGATAAAAATCAGCAGAGTTAACAAGATCTGAACTTGATCTTAGAAGGCATATTTTTGTTCATGAGATATGTCTGAGATTTTTAGAAGTCTAACTGCAACGACTGGAAATTAATCGTGAACGAGGTACATCCTGTTTTTCAGACTACCTCCATCCAGTATTGGATCTTCTATAAAATATGTTGAAATGGGAAGAGGAGCAGTGAAGCATGCTTGTTTTTCATTTTTCTTGTGTAAAATTTAGAATTTTAGATTACGTATTCCAGAAAAATATTGAGATTCAATTTTGGGGGAAATCTCATTTAATTATTTCTGGGTATTTTTTATCAGAGCAAGGGTGAAAAAACCCAAGGAAAAATAAACAAAGAAAAAATCCACAAATACAAAAAGGCCCCTGAAAAGACCCCCACTCGCACTACTCCCTCAAAAAACAATCTCACCACCAAGCAAGGCAACACCAATCATGGCATAATCAGGATGGAACATCCTGGGTAATGCATCCAGACAGAAATTCCCACTCCAGCAAACTGTATAAAGAAGCAACTTCTTGTATGCATATCATTAGTCAGACAAAGATCACCCCAAGTTATGGGACAGATGGCATCTGTAACCACCAAAGCCTTTCCTAAATATACCTTCAGGAATACCTGGAATTTAGACTGTAAGTTAAGTGACCACAGCTGGAACCTGAGATAACCAAAAGGTGGTACTGTTGTCTGAGACCTTGGGGGAGGTTAAAAAAGGTGGGGAGCCGAATGTATCACTGGTAGTGGACGTAAAGAATGATGGGCCATGTGAAAAGTCTGCTCAGCAACTGTGCTGAAATAAGCTTGAAGTGGATAAAAGGTAATTTCAGCAGGGGGAGATCACAATGAGATCACAAGCCACCAACTAAAGAAACCCAGTAACTCAAAAGAGAAAGAATTAGCATATGACTAATTAACATTAGAAGCAAGGGAGTAATTTAACCAATAGAATAAAAGAACTGTGCAGCCAATGAGCATTCCTTCATTTGCTAAAATATATAAATTCTGAAAAGAAGAATGACTTCTGGATCCCCACCACTGAGAAGAGCAGGGTCAAGAAAAACCAATGGACAGCACTGTCCTTTTCCCTCTCCCTCTCTTTCCTCTCCTCCACGCACCCCCATCTTTTTTATTGCTTTCTACTTCATATCTACTGTTAAATAAAATACATATTATTGATTTTGGATATGGACTTAATTACACCTTTATTTGGACAGAGGTATCTCTCAATAATGAACCATAACACTGACACTGTGCAATCATGCATCAGGAAGAAAACGAATGGCATCTAGTTCTGTTCTGGTTTTACAGCACCCCATAAGACTGGTGCTTTTGTGAACCAGCCAGCACACTTTGAAGCCAAATCTGTGTGAGTGAGACAAGAAGCTGGAAGGGAAAGGTGGAACAATTTTTTTTTATTTATTTATTTTCTAGTTAATTTGCTTTATAGTCTAACTTTTTTCCAGTTAATTGGCAGTATCTCCTGTCAGAGACTTGCTGGACACATGTAACTCAATTGCTCCAGCTACTCAAAGCCACAAGTCTATAAAGGCGTCATTTAAGAAAAGGGCAATTAGCTTGCAATAGTTGGGGAGCTACTGATGTTAATTCATCTGTTATATCAGTACTTGATCAGTGTACATTTCCTAAACATAAAAATAAATTTGTGACACTGGAATCATCCTTTTGGGTGTTTAACACTCATAAAGGGCTTGATTTTCTTTAGTTAATGGAGTTCTCTCCTTGGTTCTGAGCTCTCTGAGTCGAGTTACCTGATTTATATTATTTTCTACTGTTTGTGTATTCTAAAGTTTTTGTGGTAGGAAAAAAAAAAAGGAAAATAGCCATCTAGTAAGATGGGAGTGGTCTCTTTTCTTTTGTGCACCCTCTCAGTGTTTATCTTTTATATCAAACTTCGGGAAACAGCTGGAACATTTCTGTGTGGAGAATAAGTAGAAGCATTATAAAGCTAGTGGCTGCATCTGTATCTTTAACTGAGATACAAGGGCATGGCTCAAATGACTGTCCTACCTTGTTCTTGTGAAGTCATTTATTATGCATGTGGTCACATATACTATAGATCAGATCAGTAAGATATCTTTGGGACACAGTAATGCATCTTCCTCTCTCTTTTTTTTGCTATAGATGCTGGTTGTTACAAGGTGCCAACATCCCATTAGATTTTATTTAATATGATTAATGTCTTCATCATTTTCCTAATAATTGGCCCAATCTGATTATTTTTCATTACCAACCTGCGAATTTATATTTGCTATTAAACAAAAACTATAAGGACAGTAAAAAAAAAGAAAAACCTGTCAAGTAAGAGTAATTTTCTGGGCACCTTGCTGATTCCTATTGGTAAATACATAAAGCATCAGCAAACTACAGAAATGCCTCATCAACCTTTTTGAGACAGTGACAGATTTACATTAACTGTTTTTATTTTTTTCAGATTATTGTATATTTTCCCTAGTCTATGTCACATGTATATGGTATCAGACTAATAGATGTATTTATGAGCGTAACTGGATGCACCCTTTAGTAATTAGAGAGAGGCATATTGTAAAATATAAGATACAAATATTTCATGATATACTGCTGTGGCAATGAGTCTTCTTGTCCAATTAGCATAGGAATGGCATTCCTGTCTATTCTAGCTCATGGGGAAACAGTGACTGTCAGCAAAAGGTAAACTGTGCCTAATCTCAGTTTGAAAATAGACTGCATATATTCTATATGGAAATCAGTAAACTAACCTCTTTGCTTTCACTAAAAATATGATTCCATATTATTGAACCTTAAATATGTCTACATTTTTCATTTGGAATGGAAATACATTTGCCAGTAAAAACACTCTAAGTTTGCATTTTACATGCATAAAAGCTTTATATTGGAATTCACATTCCAGTGTGACATTCATTCTTCCCACCACACAAAGAACTATATGGTGGGTTGGAGGTTTGGATTTTGCAGGGTGTTTTGGCCTTAGAATCTCCTATAAAAATATATCAAAAATATTACGACTAATAGGCAACTGTTAAGTCTGATGAAAAATCTCAACTTATTCAGTTTTACTTCCTTAATTAAAAAGACAGAACACTGAACAATCCACACTTGCAAACACTCACAGGGCACCTAGAAATTATTCCACTCTACCTATGGATAAGGTGAGTATTAGCAAAGGTGTACAACCACTCTATGCTCCTGCATGTAGACAGCACAATAGGCAAGTATATGAGCTGCTTCTATCCAGGAATCCACAGCTCACAGGACACCTTCTCTAGAAAATGCAGCTTGGATAAACAGGAGACCACAGTAGAGTTACCTCATTTTATAATCAGAATGAGTACAGGCAGGCAGACTGGAGTTGACAGACTCTGTGAGGAATGACTTGCATGTGTCTCATTTCTTCAGACATCTGAATTTTATATACAGTGTTATGAGACACTGTTTTCCTCAGTGACTGGCAGTGGAAAGGCCACAGAAATATTCAGGGTTTCTTTTCTTAGATAGGCCTATGCATGGAGGTATGCATATGGGTAGCCTTATTTTGTTTGGCTTCATACATCTTTCTTCAATTTGAAGGTTATTTTAATGAGGGAAAGAAGTAGGCTTTTTTTATGCACCTTAGAAATGATGCTTAATACATATTCTAAGGAAGTGAGACACTGAAATACTGCATACATGGGTAGATAAGTCACTGGGTGATATTGGTGTTCTGTCAAAACCAATTCCTAAAGGAAGAGCAACAACATTCAAGAGTTCATAAATCACTCTCACCTGAGCAAACCTGTACAACAAGCCCCAGAAGCAGAACTTGCCCTATATCTGCATTTTATAATGTTTCCCTAAGTAGATGTTCCTGAAGGGAAAACATGGTCAAACCTAAATGCCAACTGGAGGATTTTGTGTTATGTTTATGGCTGGACTCAATGATCTGAAGTCTTTTCCAACCTAAACAGTTCTATGATTCTTTAAAATATTTAAGGACTCTTGGTAATCCTGTATACACTACAGTAAAAATGTATTTCTCATGGAAAGTATCAGTGAAGAATATATTAAGGGCTGTAGCTGCTTCTTCTATATAATATGGCTGCAATAAGCAGAACTGCCTGAGGGCCACAGTAAGTTTGGGGTTTTTTAAATAGGTTTAGCAAGTCATAGGTACACTAGCATGACCATCCTAATTCCTGTCCTCTTTTTTGACTCATCTGAGTGGGAGAGGAAGGATCCTTAAAAACGTTTTACACAAATCCAGGCTGCAGGCATGCTGCTCAGGTTGCAATTCTTTTTTTTTTTCTTTTTTTTCTTCTTTTCTTTTTTTTTTTTTTTCCAGAACTCCCCCTTATAAGAACAAAAATGAGCTATTAAAGCTATAGATCTGATTTCTGTGTATCGCTGGAAATAGGCTGCATTTCAAAGGGGAACATGTGCAAGAGTTAAGAAAACTCTGTGGAGCTATATCTATCAAAACACTTCCAATATGAAGAGATCCCTTCCAGAAGAAAAGAACATGATCCATTTCTACATTTTGCAGATGGAGTGTTTATCATTTGGTTTAAATGACTTTTTAATTCACTGATTCTTTTATATGCTGTAGAATATTACGAAATAAAAAAAAAAAAACCAAACCAAACAAAAATTTAATCTTATTAATAATATGATAAATCTAATTAAAAAAACAAAACAACAAAAAAATAAAGAAAAAACAAAAACAAAACAAAACAAAACAAACCCAAAAAAACCACAGTTGACTTCTCCACTTTATTTCGATAGTACATATTAAACCATACTTTGAAATATCGAAATCCTTCCCCAAGTGGTTCAGGTGACTGACTGTGGTATCCTTATACTGTGGTGTGCTTGGGCAGCAAACTGAGTGTGACTCTGACTAGAAGAATATTCACTCCCTTGACCCTATTGTCAAAGGCCTCCTGCAATGTGCAAACACGTCACAAATCAGAGTTATAAATTTACATGCCAGTAGTCTCGGTGGCATTGCCCAGGTGCTGGCAGTGGTGGGCTGCAGAGGTGTTCTCCATGAGCAGAGGAACAGGCTGCCCTGTTCCAGACACAGCCGGCTCCAGATGGATCCCTGCAGCCCCCAAGCCAAGACACTGGTGTCACCATATAATTATGTTTAAGAAAAGGCAGAAAATGCTAGGGAGAGGGAGGGGGGCAGGGAAAAGCAGAGCAAGAGAATAGAGGGGACCCTGAATTTTAGGGTGTAGACACTCCTCCAAAGGGATGGGGACCCATGGAGGATCCACCTGAAGCTCAAGAAAAGGATGAAAACAGAATCACTAGATTGGAAGAGACCTTTGAAACGAGAGGCTAGCAGAGCTAAACCACTCTGCCTTGACCACAGCCTGAAGGGGTATAACCTGTAGCAGAAATGGTGCAGGGAGGAGAGGTGTCTGCAGTGGAGGAGTAAAGTGGAGCCTGGGAGTGAAGCTGAGAAAACACACAACAGCTGAGAGGAGTGGAAAGGTGTTTTCACTATGTGTAAATGCTTGTTTCTCTTCAGGTTTACTTTTGTATCCGAATATCCTAATCAGAACTTCTTTTTGTGGAGATGTGGGTGCACTGTTTAGTAACTATCAATTCCCCAGTATACATAACATTTTAGAAGGTGAAGGGGGTTTGAGTACAAACGTGCACCTCTGCCTTTTTCATGTGCATGTTTCAGAAAGAGAATGAACATGTTCCCAAGAGGAACTTCTTAGAACATCTTTTCTTTCCATTTCAATAAGACAGAGCAAAGACATTACTTAGAACATACAATAATCTATAATATTAACAGCTGTCAGTGCTTTAAAAGTACTTTAAGCAGTTGTCTTTACTTGTCAAGATTTATAAGAATAAGAAGACATTGAGGGTGGGGAGAATCACACAATGGGAGCGAAAGCAAAACACTCGCTCTGACTCAATAAAATCAGGAAACCCTGAAAGAACATTTTGTCTGTAAAGCATTTAGGATCTTGATTAAAGCCATTGTTTACAGCCTAGCAAAGACACTATTATATCAGCAAGGCCAGTTTCACTATCAGGCTCATCAGCACAATACAGCCAACAGGGACATTTTAAAAGGTCTCTTCAGTTAGGCCCTAAAGTGGTTTCAGTATCTATTCTTTTAAAATATGATCAAGAATGTATAAAAATAAACCCCTATATTTCATGCTGATGTGTTCCAGTGCATTACTGTCAGACTTTAACCATGAAAGGAATAGCCCTTTTGTGCAAAGAGAATAGCTAGAAGAAGATTCAGGGAAAAATAAAAGAAGATTCAGGAAACAGTTATTAAATATTGGGTTTATCCAGCAAATATGAATGCAGCTTAGGTCTTGCATTAGCACTGCTGATCTTTGTAGCTCATTAAAAATTAGCTTAGCTGGCAATTAGACGGACTATGGTTGCTCCCTCCTTGAAACCCTCCACTGGCCCTTCAGCAAATCATCTCACAGATTCTTGTCCTTGCTTCAAGGTCCTGCGATGAAGGGTAGGCTTCAATTTACATTTCGTGTCTATTTCTGCCATCAGGAGCACCTACCTTGTGTGTGAATTAGGCCATCTTCAATAGAAAACTCTCATATTGTTTGAACTGTACACTGTTTGACCTGTACAACATACTAATACCAGTCTGAATGACCAATATTCATAATTTCCTTCTAGAATGAAAGCTACTTGAAGCCCAAGGATTAATTATCTTGGAGAATATTTGTATTAGTGCTGAGTGACTAAGGCTTACATTGATAGTTGTTTAGCATTTTGCCTCCACAATTTTAAAACCAAAAATCTAGAGGAGAAATCTATGACTGTACGTTAATATAGATTAATTTTCTCTTTTTTTTTCTCAAAAACAAACATGTGAGAAGAAATTTCAAAAGAGAAAAAGTGCTAATTGTTGGTTGATTTTACCCTTTTTAGTTACAAAGTGAAATTTCTCACCAAAATGTGAGGTTTGAACAGAAGATAAGTTTATACCAGGGATGCTTCTGAAGGAGTTTTAAGAACAAATCCAGCCATGTCAGTGCAGTGCTCCTTCTTCAGTGTTTATATAACCTGTAAAGGTAATTATCTGTGTAGATGTAACTCCACTGTAAGAACTAACTGTGATACTACTGTTGCAGAGAAATATACCTTTCAGCTATATTTGGGAAGTCTGGATAAGTTGCTTTCAAAAACATAATAAATGAAATGTTTTCACATTTGTGAGTTTGTGAGAGTTTGTGTCAGTCTTGCAGTTGAAAATTTTCACTAAAACAGTACATACAATTTTTTCAAGTCCAAAACTCCATTTTTAAATTAATAAGCTGTAGATCAGAATAGATGTGTATGGTTTTTCTATGTGCATAAAAGATTCTTGAAGAACATGCTTTACATTGCTTTTTCATTCTTTATTTTAGTTCATGATTTTCTGATGCTTGCACATAAATAATGGACAAATCTGCAATATCAGCAGTACATATGTCTCATTCTAATAAGAAAAAGCAAAAAGGGGATTTTTTTCTTTATTAGCTCAGCATTAAGTGAAATGGTTTGATTCTACCCTGCAGTGTTCTGTGTGTACAAGATCCTGAGGGACTTAAATCAATATATTTTCACTTGGTAGGATTATTTAGCCATCTTTAAAGTATCCAAGTATCGTCAAGGACAGACAAGTAGACATGAAAAAAGAATTCACAGAGACCCACTCTTTTCCATGCATGTGCTCTGATAATTGTTATAAATTTTAAAAACAACATAACAAACCAAGAAGCAGACTCATTAATGAATCAATATGCAACTGTTGCCAAATATAGCATATACTTAATTACCGTTAATATGCAAATAGCATTGGGTAAAATTACTTGATTTAAAGTGAGACTGATAGCTGACAGGATGCTCTAGAAGCTGAAAGCTTTGTATTTCTGTCAAGAGAGGTGTAAATGCATTCATCTTCCAGACAAAAACCTTCACTACTTGAAGTAAAGGACAGCATTGTTAATACCTGCTTCATATTCTAGACAGGATCACTCTAAATGCAATTATCTGAAAATTGTAACAAATATATTACTGGCAGCTGATTAACTGCTTATTAATTATATCAGTAAAATCACAGGATGCAGAAAATGAAGCAGAAATCAAGGGATGATCAATAAAATAATGCACCAGCTTTATTAAAATATTATTTGGAAGTCAGAAATAAGGAAGAATGTTTACAACTGAAAAGAAACATTGAGGACCATCATAGTTATGACCAATCAATTTTATTTTTAAATGTCCTTTTAAGCCCTCTGCTAAAACCCCAAGTTCTTATTCTTTTTTTGTTTCATGCTCATGTTATTAAGAGTACATGTGGATATAATACTGATTTTCCCTTGTTTTGCTTTATTCTACTTTAGTTTGGACATAATTGCAACAAAAATGCATGCCATTAGTCACTGTCTCATGTTTTTAATAGCTTGAAATGTTTTAAGAGTAATAACACCTTCAAACTATAAAGGATTAAGCTCTTTATGTAGAGGTCTAATATGATCCCAGTTTATGAAATTGTCATAATTTTTTCTATGTTGGTCTGATGAATTGAATTTGACCATCACTATAATTTTCTCTCTTTTCAGCATTTGCTCTTTAGAAGAAAACAACAAATGTTATTTACTGATTCAGAGATAAGACAGTAACTGGACAAGTATTCTTTATAAACAGGTCATAAATGTAAATAATGACAGTTAGCTCTACCCACTCATCCCTCCTTAGTTAATATTCTTATGGATTACTTAGAGAGTGAAATCAGAGGCAATTTCAGGGAGATCTAAAGGACCTATGAATGGTTTATTTCCCCTAGTAATCACAAACCCATTCCAAGTTAAGCAGTCAAAAGATGTTATCATGAAACTGTAAACTTAAACAACCAAAATAATAAGCAAGAACAATTTGTTGTGTGTCCACCAATTCTGAAGAAATGGCTCATCATCAATGGGGAGATAGAGAATTATTCAGAAATGTGTAATCTATTCTGGAGACTGATAGCTTTCTTAATGTTAAAAAAGAGAGACAACATATCCTTATAGAAAACTGATACTTATCTCTCAAAAAATGAAAATAACCCTATTTTATATCACTTTGGTGTGCATTAAAGCAAAAACTTTATTCTAGTTTCCTAGAAAGAGATTCTGTAGTGAATATTATGAGAGACATTTTCAGAAGAAACAGTCACATTTCCTTTCAGATTAGCTCTTGAAAATCTTTCATGGGTATATAGACACTTCTGAAAGCATATGTCCATTTTATGACACATGCTGTGTATATAAATTATTGAGGACATTTTCACTGACAGGTGACTAGAAACAGTTGTCCCTATACTCCCTTGCAGGTTTAATTTAACTCATCACACACACACACATGCAAGGCGTGAGCAGGTTTCTCACACAGAGACAGTCATGTGTTATTTACTTGAAATAGTCCCAATCATAATTAACTCCTGCATACCTATACAGTATTGTCAACTTTTACTTGGTATCATAGACTGTGCTGAAGGGTTTGGGTTGTTTTTATGGTTTTTTATTTCTTTTTTTCTTCTGAGCCTCTGGCAATTCAGAGTTCCTCCCTGTTCCTGGCATAGTATCTGTGTAAAGGCAAGCTTCTCTAGCTACTTCAGGGCTCTGAAGTCACAGATTTTTTTTACCTCTGTGACCAGAAAAATCAGTTTCCAAATGAGGTTTAATCCTTAATGGGAATTGTGGACATCGGTAAGGAATTACAGTGAGGCAATAGAATTTTCTGTAACAAGAAACATTTACAGGAATAGCATAAGTCATATCATATCAGACCAAAGGAGCAGCTATCCCAGTTTTGTGTACTTGACAAAACCAATAACAGATGTCTAGCAATCACTGCAAAGGCACTCCTTAAAATATACATCAAATCTATAGCAGTTAGGGACACTATGTAGAGAGGTACTACTCTTGCTGTGTAGCTGTCACTTTTTTTTCCTTCATGAATGTGACACTCAGTTACTTACAGTCAGAGTAAGTCTAATTTCCTGTGGCAGAGAATTGCATGGATAGCTACACCTGAAGAAGTATCTCCTTTTTTTTTCTGTTTAGAACTTCAGGCATACTTTTCTTATCTGATGCTCCCTACGTCTTGTATTAGAGGAGACAGTAAACAATCTTTCTCTATTTACCTTCTCTCTGACACTTCTGACATTCTGCCATATCCAACTTAAATCATTTCTCTTCCAGGTCAGACTGCTGTATTTAAACATCCTTCTTACAGAAGCCATGTCATACCTTTGATCATCCTTGTTACCCTTAGCGTAACTTTTCTTGTTGAAATATCTCTTTTCTTACAGGAAGGAACCAGAAATATCTAAGATTTGTTCTCATTTTTACCCTGGAAGGTCAGAGATTTGAGCACTACCATCCATTAGATGGGATTATATTTCTAACCCCTAGTATACCAAGCCTGTCACTCTAGTGTGAGATACACTAAGGCATGTTCTCAAGTAAGAGTGTTCTCAGCAGACTTTCAAATTTGTCAGAGAGCAGAACTTCCCAGGTTGCTGACTAAAATCCCTCAAGTGTTTTCATGTAGTTCCAAAGTGTTTTCGTGTAGTTTCAAAGGCAGTTCCCTCAGGTCCATGGTTTCAATCCTGAAGCAACGCTATTCAACAAAGCTAAGGAAAGGAGGTGTAGAAATTTCATCTCTTCATTTAGGTGGCATGTTAGTTTACCCTTTACCTTAATAAATATGCACAGAAATACAAAGAACACAATTTTATATGAGCATAAAATATGGCCTGTATAATCTGCACTAGCAACCTTGAGAAGGTCCTCAAAAAAACTCATTCAAAATTCTCTTTTTTTGGATAAAATTATGATCTTTCCACAAAACTAATCCATGAAAGACTCAATTCATGTAAGAGGTACATGATGCACAAACAGGCTTCCAGGTACAAAAATGCTGTCCTTCAGAAGACAAACTATCTTCCAGAAAAGTTGAGCCATCTAGCAGGCTGGTCTAGATTTCCATCACTTCTCTCAAATAAACTAATGGCAGAATGAGGCAGAGATGCTGACAGGATGCTCTCTCACACCTTCCCCAGAGCTGGGACTATAACAGGCTCATTTGCACAGTGCCAGGTCCTGTGCACCAATGGCTCCACGAGCTTGTCCTGGGATAGCTACAATCCTCCACAAACAAGCTGTGCAGTCACAATGCAAGAACGTACACCCACACACAATCTGTACCCTGCTGAGTGGGCAAATAAACAGCAAACAACAAACAAATCACACAGTGCAAAATTCACTGCATAATAACTACATATAAATGTTCAAGAGATAATGATAAAATCATAAATAAGGGAAGGAAAGGCAGTGCCTTCTAGGATACATTGCATCTTTTTTTCTGCATAACTATTAACACCCTCTGGAAATAGAATTTGTGTCTGGTAAAATCAAACTTTCAAATACGTTCATAAACAAAACCACTGTCGAAGAATCTTCCTTTGAGGAATGGTTTTAAGACAAGTGTTATTCTCTAACTAAATGATTTAGATTTTTTTGATGAAGACATCTTCTTCTGATTTCACAGCCGTTTTGCTATTCTTTTTCTCAAGGAAGGAGCAGGAACAGTAACACTCAGAGCAGCCTTAGAAAGTGTTTGCATAGCACTCTTGGCATGACTGTGGTACTGAGGCAGCTGTATACAGCAGAACAAGGCAAGACTAAGAAGAGGTTCCCTTTCAAACACAAAGATCTGGTTATTCCACAGAGAAGCTTTCTTATGTTTTCTTACCTTGTAAATATTATTTTTTTTGTGAAAAAATATTAGTAATAGTGACACAAATACTACTAATAATGACACATTAAAAGAATATTATGCAGTATGTTATTACTTTAATGGGAAACAAATACATTCATATTCAAATACATTTGCATTCCCGATAATCATGCATTTGGAGTAATCTTAAATACCCTAAACGGAGTTTGTGAGGAAACTTAAATTCAACATTAATTCCACTCTTCTCATGCAATTTATGCTGTTTGCCTAGTTTTCTCACTTTTCTCGTTGACAATTAGTGTAATGCCCCAGAGACTTTCCTGCTAAGTGCATGTGAAAACAGGCAAGGACAAAAAGACTTAAAAAATATTAGCGTAATATATGCTACTTATATATTTTAAAAAAACCACTATCCATGTAAGGTAAGTTATTTTTTGACACCTGCTTTCTCTTCCAATAAACTTAAAATTATAGCAATACACAAGATATTTCAGAACAGGTAAGTGTGGGTCAGGAGAAGAAGAATAAATTAAGATAATACTTATAATCTTTGCATCTAAATGGAAAATGTATATTTTAAATATTTTCTCTCACTGTTACAAATATAAAATAAGCTAATTTTTCCCACTGATAGAATTTTTATTGTTAGAGCTCTAAGCATATTTAGCCACTAAGATAATACGTGACCCTCTAAACACAGACGTACATGGTCTCAGTAAAATGGATGCTTTATGGTGAAAAAATTCTAAGAGACAAACTATGGTTAGAAGTCTTCATTATGGTCTTGTTTATTGTTATTTTATGGGTGTATTTCTAGAATTTTTTCAGTAGTTGCAACTTAAGGTGGGTGTAAATATATATTTATGAAACAAGAAAACATCATGAAAAATATTTATTTGCAGAAGCAACATTCTGTCATGTATACTTTTGCTCCCTGTGTGAGCAATTTTGTAAATGCAATGTTCTGAAATTCAAATTAGAAGTTTATTATATATTAAAACAAAATTTCTCCAAGGGTGGTTGTATACATATGAAATTTCCTTATACTCTCAGCACATTTTCTGTCCTCCTGCCCATCTTTTCAGATCTGAACTCATCTCCCAGTAGACTCCATTGCTACTTCTCTCTGATCTTAATTTTGATTTGGAGAGGTGGCATGAAGCATATGTTTCCCAGCTGGATATTCTGTGGGGAAATTTTTATCTGTTCAGCGCATTCAGTTCCAAGGGATATTAAGGTCCCATGAAGGAAAAGATCATCATGAGAAACTATCTGGCTTTCCTCTTCTCATTTTCCAGCAGCAGAATCAGAATGTTACTTACTTAAAAAGCTTTAACTAGGGTCAAGCCAAAACTAATTTTTTCTCTTTTTGGATCGGATCCAAAGAAAAAGTCACAGATTCAAATAAATATGATTTTCAGACTATAGGACAAATAAATGCTTCAGCTAAAATACACATTTCCTGCTATAGGGAAAAAAAAGCTTCTCTGATAAAACAAGCATGTTTTTGAAAGACATATAAAAAATGCTTACATTGTATCACATCAGAGAAGGAAATAATTGATTGGCAATTTATTTGTGTTTCATATATAATACATATGGAAAAAAAAATAAGCCAGTAAACCTCAGCAGAAGTTCTCTTCTTTCATTTTTTCATAATAAATTTTCATTAATTTTCTTGTTAGAATTATTTTCATAAAATCAATAAAAAACTTACATAATAATAATTCCCATAATAAATGGGAATTGCATCTTGCAAAATTAGTAGGGCTAGAAGATGCAATGTTAACTGAATGAAAATTATTCATTACTAAATAAATTGTTAAATCTTCTTTTCAAAGCCACAAAACTGGTTAGATTATATATTCTGAGCTAATATCACTGCTACAACTATGTTTCATTTTCTTTAATGTTTAGAGAAAGATGTCAGTTAAAAAAAAAAAAAAACAAACAAAAACCTTTCAACCAACCACACTGAGATTTTCAGGAAAATTTTTCTTTTGTTTCCCCACTTATCTTATTTACAGCTCTCATCCTGCCTTGGAAAAACACTTTATAACATTTGGAAGACCTGAGTATGTAGGGAAATTGAAGTCAGGAGATGTATACTCTTTATCATCAAGTACTCCACAAGCCACTTGGGAGGGAGATTGTTGTGCTGCGAAGAGCAGGGTCCACATCAGCTGAGTGAGTCCTTTGGGAAGCATAGTCTGCTCCATGGCAGATCCCAGAAGCTAAGCACCTTTCTTGGTAGACTCTAGGGAGACGACCTGCAGGAAGCCTTCACCTGCCAAAAATTGGATGGAGGATGGGAGACAGTCAGAGCTGATTTTTACCATGTTCAACAGTGGGAAAAGCAGAAAAGTGCAAGGAAATTATAGGACAAGTCCAGACAGAGGCTTCAGGTGTTAACATTTCACAAGATTCTGAAATATTTAGTTTAAATTATTTAATGAGATATTCAGTAAAACACTCAATGCTATAAGATTCTCATTCAAAATTGAAATTTCTGAGGCTTAGCTATAATTAATAATTGGTACCTGGCTCCTATACCTAAGAATAGCAGCAGTTTCTGAAAGCCCTATTACTGAGTGGTGAAAAACTCAGTCCTGCTATAAGGATTAGCTCTTTATGGTTATACAGACACTAAAATAATCTTAAATCAAATGTATTCTGAGGTGAGTGATATCACATTAGATTTATAACTATATTGTAAAATACAAAAAAATGTGTCTAAGAAGTTCATGAGTTTAAGAGAGGATTTCTCTATTTAGGATTTTCACTTGAATCCAAACCATCAGCTACAGCACAGTAATTTTGTATTTACTGGATGGAAGGAGATGTCTGATGCATTTTTAGCAATTTTGCATGGCTGAATAGATTTGGATAAAATCAGCTGGTTATTTATACCACTCCCATTTTAAAACCGACTCAAAAATGTCAGTCTGTTAGAGATGTTATCATTCCTTCAATTTTCCATCATAGTTTTTAAAAATTTCTCTCCTACATTTTTGATCAAAAATGGAAATAGCTAATTTTATTCAAAGAGTCCTTTAAAGTCACTTTATAATCCATGGGATAGATATTTGAGAAAAGCTTTTCTAGTCTTTTGGGGAAGGACTTCCCTTTGAGCTCTTTGAAAGCTATTGGTTCAAAGTCAGCCCTCTGGAAAATACAAAAGGTACCCTAAACAGGGACTCAAGGGCATTGTGAAGGCTGATGATTTAAAGACCTTATTCATTATCTTCTATTAATCAAATACCACATTATAAGACTCTGTAGCTGCCTAATACTACAGTATGGGAAGTCACATGGATCTCAAGGGAAAATATGAAGAAAGAGATGTATTTCATATTAAGTATCTGATATGGGTGGTCTGAAAGACAGGTGACTCTTGGGTAATATTCACTTATCAATCAGAGATGTTAAACTTCTGAATAATGTCTTCTAAAATGCACTTCTATTACCAGAGTTCAGGAGTGGGTATATTCCCCATCAGCTAGCTGTGACCTCTTTTTTTTTTTTTT
>VXBI01005857.1:1260634-1354201 GCA_013397375.1 Toxostoma redivivum | reverse complement strand
GTAATGAGGAGTATGGTTTTTCAATAGCTTCATGTGCATTTGAGCAACTTTGGAGTTTAAGATGGAATAAGTTCCAGTTGAATCTTGCCTGGTGCTCAGGCATGTATCCTCTCTCCCAGATTGGTTGTCCCATGTCTGATAATGTCCAGCTTCCTTCTGCATCTTCTGTTAGAAAATCATTAGGATTTTTCTCCTTTGTTTGGCCATGTCTGGTTTTACCAATTTCTAGAAAACTTAATTAGCTGTCAAGAACCTTCTTCTGCAAAATATAATCAGAATTAAGTACCTCCAAATATTTAGATGTGATCACTACCCTATGTTATTTCTGTACGAGATGAGACTGAAAAATAAGAAGTTTTCTGGTGGGTTTACCTAGGCAGCACTTCAGATGAAAAATTCCAGAGAATAGTCCTCTTTGGTGCTTTTCACTTATAGATAAGTTTTTAATTATGGACTTTAAAACAACTTTTATCAATACAAGGGAAGGGGTACAAGTCTATATATAGAATTATAAAGATGATATGGATATGGATACGGATATAGACCCACAAAGGCATATATTTGAGAAGCAATATATGTGAGAATCACAGTAGTTCAAGAAACAGAATATTTGTCTATCAGCTGGAAGGGCACATAGCTATTGCACAAATACTGGTACATGTATTTATGGACAAAAAAAAAAAATCCCAAACCAAATCAAAAGCACATTAAAAATAATCCTGGATCTGGTAGTAGAGACAATTGATTTAAGTATTGCAGAATAATGCCTTTGAATTTGTTACTTACCTAGATTTTTTTTTCTATTTTTCCTGATAGATGTTCAAGCACAAAATCATGGGAATATGTAACAAAAGAGTTTTTCTCTGTAGGAGACCTGTGGAACAGCAACAGCAACTTGGAATTCCACTGACTTCATGAAGTATTGAAGGTATTCTACTCTTTGGAAATGCAATACTTATTGCTAGAACAAAATCTTTTGGTTTGGAATGGATCAGTTCTCAGAACTGTTATTCAGCCCCCCACTGAAATCCTGCAATTAAAATTGCAGATGACAAAAGTATACAAAACTGTGATCAATGTAATACAGCAGCAAGACTAGAAGTTAATCCTGTACAAAGATTGGGCAGTGAGGCTAAACAAATGGAAGTACTGTTGCACATTGTAAGTAATTAGATCATAGAAATCTTTCCCTCAGGAGATCATAAGTGCTAGGTTTATAAAGGCATTGAAAAATCACGAGGTCCATGGGGGGAGAAAAAAAATAGTTAGTGAAAAGCCAACTAAATATGAAGGATCACATTCCCAGTGGGGAAACCACAGCTTGGAAGAACATGGGTACCATCACAAAAAGTGTTGCCAAGTGCTGAGCTGAATACATACATTTCCCTTAGTCAAGAGTTGTTCTGGACTTACAACTCCAGCTTTCATTAATCCTTTCTTCAGCACAACAAAATAGTTCAGAAGAGCTATTATTCTCCTCTTAAAGTTGTTATTTTTTGTACATTCTGACTGTGGCATGACAAGTTGGGTAGAATTAGTCTATGTATATCATAATTCTTTATTTCATTTACTAAATAACCAATTAAAATATTATGTTTGACTTCTTTTAAAAGAAAAAACAGAGGGTATTTCCTGATTTTTTTTAATTAGGATTCTTCCCACCATTTCTCTTTGAAAAATTGAAGGAAGTATCTCCTAAAAATGTTGGGGTTTTCTTTGTTCATTGCAGCTAATATTTTTTCTAGATTTTCCTAGAATGGTTTGGATTGGAAGGGACCTTAAGGATCATCTAGTTCCAACCCATCTGCCCATGAGCAGGGCCAACTCATCTTCCACTAGACCAGCTTGCTAAAAACCCCATCCAACCTGGCCTTCAACACTTCCAGGGATGGGGCACCCAGGACTTTCTGGACAACCTGTTCCAGTGTCTTACCAACCTAATAATAAAGAATTTCTTCTTAATATCTAATCTAACCCTCTCTCTGCCAGTTTAAAGCCATTACCCCTTATCGTATCAATACATACCTTTGTGAAAAAAGTCCCTCTTTGGCCTTCTTTTAAGTCCCCTTCAGGTACTAAGAGGTCTCTGTAAGGTCACCCTGGACCCCTCTCTTCTTCAGGCTGAACAACCAAACTCTCACAGCCTGTCTTCATAGGAGAGGTGCTGCAACTAACTTGACAAAAACTGTGTTTGCATCATTTTTCTTAAGAAGTTTCTTATGACACATCTTACAAAAAATACAATGCAGAAGTCTTAGGCACATTAGCTAAAAAGAATGGTGAGATAATCTGTTTATTCAGAAAATGTATTTTAAAGGATTGGAAGGAGGTACCATAATTCATTTCTGTTCTAAAGTGCCTTTTTTTTCATGTGTAATAGATTGTGGAAGTGCTTAATCTCTTGACAAAAACTCCATAATTTGCAATACTCTTTTAATGATCACAGGGTATTTCTTCCACTCTCAGGACATTACCATTCTAGTGGGAATTATGGACACACTTTAAGAGGATTTGATTCAGTATTAGAGCAGCAATTGTGTGTTAATTAAATACCAATTGATTATTTAAAATGCTTGTGCTGAGTTTTAGGGACATAATCTGTAAATCTTGATTGCAATTTTTTGAATGATAGATTGCATGCTCTATTATAAGAGAAAATGTTTGAGTGAGGCTGAACAGTGACTAAAGCAACAGCTTGATGTTCAAGGACACCATGGTGGAAGTGGGTGAATGGATGCTCCTTGATAAAATGTATTTCTCATTGATTGTTTTGCTTAATATAGTAATTTATAAAATGTGCTGAGTCTAAGGGCTTTTTTTCCTTTTGTTTTCCATCACATGAGCAAGATCATAGAATCACAGAATATTCTGAATTGGAAGGATTCCCACAAGGGGCATCAAGTCCAACACTTAAAATACCATATTTTCCTTTCTAAATGAAAAAAAAAGATTTGAAGAAAAGGTATCATTTCTGTTTTCTCAGAGTCTGGGGATTACACACCCCTGGCAAATACAAATTTCTCAGATAGGTAGGTGTTTAATCCCAGACTGCAACTAAGTACTACTCAGCTGCTCACACACTGCACTGCCCCATGATAGGTTGGGGAGGAGAATCAGAGAAAAGAAAATAAATCTCCTGGGTTGAGATAAGAACAGTTTAATTATTGAAAAAAAGTAAAATATTATTATTAATATTCCTGTCATTGTTGGAACAAAAAGGAGAGGGAGAGAGAGAAAAAATCCAAGAAACACAAGTGATGCCAAATACAATTGTTCACCACCTGCTGGCCAATGATAGCCAGACTGGCTCCTCCCAACCAACTCCCTCAGTTTATATACTGATCATGACATTCCATGGTATGGAATATCCCTTTGGCCCGTTCAGGTCTGCTCTTCTGGTGGTGGTCCCTCCCAGCTCTCGTGTACTTGCTGGCTGGCAGAGCACAGGAACTGAAAGTTCTTGATGTAGAGGATAAGCCCTACTGGGCAGCAACCAAAACATCAACCGGTTATAATTATTCTGGTAATGAATCCAGAACACAGCACTGTACCAGTTACTAAGAAGAAAAGGAATTCTATTCCAGCCGAAATAAGGACAGTAGGTTTATGCTATATCCTGTGTTGAATAGCCAGTAAAATGAGCAATGGGTTTTTTCTCTCTTATTGTTAAGCATTAGGTCATGCACTGTTTGTAAAATCTACTCCATACTCACTTGATGTGAGACTGAATGAAAGCTTAAGGTTCACTAGAAGATATAGCCAATTTATTGCCATCAGCAACATTTTGCTGATGTTTAGTTTACCAGGGGCTGCAGTGGAGAGAAAAATTCATCAGGTATGGTTTCTGTACTAAGACGTGAGCTAGAGATCAGGCTGAAACAATTTTGTGCTTTCATCACTTTGCAGATCTACATCATTTTGGGTGCTGTGTTAGCTGAGCAGGCAAGCTTTGTGTATAAACATAAAAGATACACAGATACATAAAATTTAAATCAAGAGATTTTAGCAGGAAACCAAATGACATAAGTGCCAGTGCAGCTAGCAGAATAGACACTGTTATGGTTAAAAAATACTTCTTATTTTAAAATCTTTACATATTGTATATGTCCACACAACTCATTCAATCTAATTAGTCAAATATCTTCTGAAACATAAAAAATAGAAACACAGAAAATTTCCTTTGTAATTTATCTACATTGGGCTGTTTTGCTTCCTGTGGTAAAAACCTCAGGTTTAAATATATAAGTGCCTTAGTCTATGGGGTATTATAGAAGGAATGAAAATTACTCTAATACCATTTGGACAATAGCAGCTGTTTTTATCTGCTGTGCCAGATTAATTTTGGCACCATTCCTGCTGTTTCCTGTGTGCAAACCTAGTGGGGGTGACGGTATCAAGACAGGGTTTGTGTGATTGGTCATTGCCAAGGTTCTGCCTCTCTATTGAAAAGGAAAAAAAGAGACCCTAGATTTGAGCAGATGTTGGACTGACAAGCCTAAAGACTGAATTTCTGTGTTTACCAGCAGAATGGCTGTTTAACAGAGAATGTCAGTCCAAGCTTCAGCATGCAGTACTGCCAGCATCCTTGTTCAGAAAAGATCAGAGTTGTGAGTTAGAGCCCAGAACAGATCTTAATTGTCATATATCCTGCTCTCCTGGGCAGGAGAAATGTTAGAAAGTCAGGGGAGGGGACTGTTCCTCTCTGCTCATCACTGGTGATGCCACATCTGCAGTACCATGTTCAGTTCTGGGGTTCTCAGAACAAGAGAGGCATGGACATACTTGAAGCAAGCCAAAAAAAAAAGCTACAAGAAGATTAAGGAACTGAGGCATTTTAACTGTGAGGAGAAGATTAGAGAGTTAGGACTGTTCAGCTTGGAGAACAAAAGGCTTAGAGGCTACAAATGTCTATAATCTATCTATAATCTATCAATGTCTGTAAATATTCCAAAGAAGGGTCAAAAGATGACACAGACAGGCTGTTTTCAGTGGCACCTGGTGACAGGACCAGAGGCAGAACACAGAAGGGTCCATCTGAATATCAACCCTTTTCTTACTGTGGGATGACCAAGCCCTAGAACAGACTGACCATAAAGGTCATGGAATCTCCATACTTGGATACTTGGAGATATTTAAAAGCCATTTAGACATGTTCCTGGGCAACTGGTTCCAAGTTAACCTTCCTGAGCAGTGGAGTTGGACCTAATAACCTCCAGAGGTGCCTTCCAACCTCAGCCGTTTTATGGTTCTGTGATTCAGCCTCCCTGCTGTGATCACCAACAAGGACACAGGGTAGTAATTTTTTGTGCCTTTATAAAAACTGGGTGGAGACTAAATGCTAAATTTTCACATAGGATACTGAACAATTTGCTAAATTCAGTCACCAAGTAGCAGAACTTGGAACAGGTAAAGGTCTCAAGAACTGTAGTGTGATCATCTTTGACCCAAGTCACTTCTTCATCCTCAAAAAGGATGTCAATGTCTCTGCTGATACTACATTGTCCTCTCAGTCCCATGCTCTCAGAATGACAGACTTTGCCTTCACAGACTTTAATAATAATAACTGTGGGCCACAACTATGCACTCAGGTGGCAAACAAGCTGCAATACCTCATGAATAGTTCTTTACATCACCATGCTTCAGTGAGACGCTTTGATGTCAATTACTCATATGGGATGTCCTGGAAATAGACATTCCTATGCCAACCAGTCATACCTAGCATGAAGCTATGAAAGAATGCAGACAGACTTTTTTCTACCTCCTTCCCAGCAGGACTGCATCTGATCCTGCTAAATTCCAGCCTTTAGTACTTCCACTGTCAGATAATGACCTTTTATTTATTTTTAAGATCACTGATGTCTTAGAAAGAACACAGAAGAATGTCAGGTATGCTTCTTTCTCTGAAATGGTAGTCTCTGATTTCAGTATATGCCACTCTTTCATAATTATTGGAAAGCTGTAGCAAAAGCAATAAGAAAAAGATTTTACTTTTGTGGGGGTGTTTTGTTTGGTTGGTTTTAATTTCAGTCTTCTTTCTTCCTTTCTCACATCTCTCCAGAAGTATTATGTATAACTTCGTGACTAGGTGGAAAAACTGTAGATAAAGGTATGTGAAATGCCGATTGTCATGTATATCTTATTCTACTCACTGAGTACAAGATGAAGCTCCACTTGAAAGTTTGGAAATTAGGTATTATCTCCACTATTCAGTATTGAACAATAACAGATTTTTCATATCTCAAGATAAGCACAGAAAAAAAAACCTGAGAAGCTCTTTATCAGTGAAAAATACTCTAAGAACCATACATAACATTTGGATAAAAAGAGAGAGTGATTACAGTTTGACTAAAGTTATAAAAAAGAGCTGCTCGCAAATCCCTTAAGAAAAAGAAAGTCAGATAAATATATTTTATTTTACCAACAAAAACAGTTTAATCATATATGCTGCTAATGCTATTTTATGATTGCAGTGACCAGTTTGCAAGGATCAGACTTCTTTGATAAATAACTCTACAGATAAAATACTGTTCTTCTGTGTGGAGCTTGTTAGTCATATCCTGATGTGTCACTGATGGCTCAGAGAGATAAAAAGAAAAATAAGGGAAACATGGTTGATCAAACAGGTATCTGTTCACAGAAGTAATTCTACATATGCATATGTGCAAACTTCTGTGCACATAGATATTTACTCAAAGGTATATATACACAGGCAGTTATTCTAAATCTGTGAATGCAAGAATGGTTTCCAATACAAGACAACATAGAAAATACAGAAAAAATCTTTTTACTTGTGAAACAACAGAAGAAGAAAGAAACTCAGCTTTCCCCACCTCGCAAGGTATTCTAATTGCAACATATAATATTATGCAGGAATATACTGTGCACAGTTAAATAAACACCAGACTAAAGAAACTTACCCAAGTGAGAAAAAAAATAGCTATTTGAAGACTGCATTATTTTAACTGGTCAAAATGTGGTCAGTGGAAGAAGCAGACACAACTCTGAAAGGAGATAGCATCTGAAAGGACATTTATTCTGTATGAAGCATAGTATTCCTCATTTTTGTGAACTCAGTGATGTGCAAATCTTTCTTCTTGAATTAGAAGAAAGGGTGGTATTAGAAAGAGAAACTGGGATGAGGAGTCAAAATCCTAGCTCCCTTCTAGCTTCCTATTCTGAGATTTGAAATGGCTACACATGCATTTAGAGCTCCTCACTTCTCTTATGAAAGAGATACAAACACTTGTGGTGGGTGGGAAGGCCAATGATCCAAAATATGATTATTAATGTCAGCTCAGGAAAAAGAAACATTCTGTTGCTGATTCAGCAGGTTTATGTCTAATTTAAAATATACAAGTAAACCATTAAAGTATACACATTGGCTTCTATATGACTAAAATTTTTGAAATCCAAAGTAATTGGCTGATAGCTTGCCAAACTTGAGCTTAAAGCCGTGATACTGGGTGGGTACATTATGTATATCTATACATATATTTATATGTTTTTGTCTCCAGTGAAAGCAAGTTTTTAAGAATGTATTGGCATGCCTTTCTTAAGACTATTTTGAATATAACTTATTTTTAAAAAGATTTCTCCATCCTACCCGCCCGAGTATTCTAGACTAGGCATCTCATTCTCACACTGTGCATCATGAAGTACACAATCATAAATCAAAATTAGAGAGGAATGAATCACAGCAGATTGAAATTTTGGATGGCTCACTTTCCATGTCTGTGATTTGCAAAATGTGGCTGAGAGCTCAAAAGATTGCTGTTTTCTCTGGCTTATTTTTTGTCTAAAGATAGAAAAGGGTTAGTAAACACTGGGACCATGATAATTCAATTGCTTCCAGTATTTACATAGGCACCTTTCTTCTGCTCTTAGTGCTCCAGATGTTCTGCTGGTACTACTTCTCCCTCCAGACATTGCTTTCCTTTCTTTCCACCATGCAGCACATTATTCTTCCCTTTTCATAAAGCTAACAGTGACAGCTCTAATGCTGCCTCCTGCAACCCCAATAGATTGCAAACATAATTTGTACATTTCTGGCTGAACCCACTTAGCTGTTTGGCTGCTTGCCTCCTGCTACTGCAAGCACATGTCCAGGATCTCCTTCAATCCTGTTCACAGGTTCCTTATATTGCATGTCTGGTCCTTGAAGAAGTTAAGTTCCTAAATATAACCTTAATCCACAAGTATAAGGTCCTCCGTTTTAAGCCACAACTGGAATCCCAAAATAGAAAACCAGGAAATAATGAAACCCTTACAAGGATTGTTGAACCACAGATCTATTCTTGAGTGAAGGTTCTGGCCTGGCTTTCTCTTCTGCAGATCAACCCAAGCATCCCCTGATGCAAACACAACCGTGTTAAAAGCACACTAGTGTGTCACCCAGCGATTCATCATCCTGCAAGTCAGAACTAGAATAACAATTTCTTAAAGAGCAAAGTACCATCACATGATATAAGAAAAGCTGACATTTTAAAAATGCTTTTTCAAAGATTTACTAGTCAATACCCTCAGAGAAGTTGCTTAAATAAAACTGTAGATTTTAAGTCTATGCTAAATGCTTGCCCTAAAGCCTTATTCCAATCCCATTGATGCTGATGGAAGCAGAATCCACTGAGGCAGAAACAGAAGGCTGGAGTAGTTAAACTACAGCTGCACTGAATTCACAGCCTTTTACAATCTCTTGCTGCTGCAGAAAGAATGAGACCAATCAAGTCTAGGCTTTCCCTGTTCCTTTTGCTGTCAAATTCTTCCTTACTCTATGCCTAAATATTTTCTGCTTGTTAACATCTGCTGAGTGTCTTACAATCCCTGTTTTGTAGACCTGGAGGTTATGAACCTAAAAGGTTTGACAAATAAAATATATCAAAAGTATGAGAGTATCTGCCTTCATGCTTAGGACAATGGTTCAGTCTCATAAAGGATACTAATAATCTCTGTGAGGGTCATACCTGTCCTATGCCATTTCTTAATGCCTTCTACCTTAAGCTAGTACTTGATTTATGCCACAAAGCAGTACTCTTTATATTCTTTTTTTCTTTTTCATCTTATCTAAAGATGTTCTCATTATCCATATAAATGCCTGTTTTTCTTTCTGAGCTCTATGTCTCAGTGAAATCTTATGGTGGTGAGTTTGACTAATTATGCATTGTATAAAAAAATCCTCCCTTTTATCAGTTTGAATTTATTTCCTTTCAATTTCATCTACTGTCCCATTATTCTTGTCTCATGACAAAGGGCAAGTAAGTTTATCTTGGTTTAAAATCCCTTCCTATCACTTTTCTTTGATGAGCGCCATTACTACATCCCCATTACCTAATACAGCAACGATCTCAATATGGCTTGGTCTTTGGATGTTACTGGCTTTCATTTCTTGGCCTTTTATTTTTTCTTTTTTTAATATCAGAACCCTAAAGGCTTTCTAGCAGATATATAGGTCTTGATTAAATGGATTATCACTGTGTTTCTAATAAAGATGTTCTGCAGATATTTAGAAGCAATCCAAAGGCCTCCAGATCAAGGACTACCCACTAAAATCTATTGTTTCTATGCTGACCTCTGATCAGTGTTCAGCACTCTGCATATTAACTTGATTTCTGAAGGCCTTGCTCATTCAGTGTTGGTTTATGTTGCCAATAATCTCTAATTATCTCATCTCCAAACTATTTTTTCTTTTTTTGTTTTCCCTTTTTTCTTTTTCTTTTTCTTTTTCTTTTTCTTTTTCTTTTTCTTTTTCTTTTTCTTTTTCTTTTTTCTTTTTTCTTTTTTTCTTTCTCTTTTTCTTTTTTTTTCTTCTTTTTCTTTCTCTTTTTCTTTTTTCTTTTTTCTTTTTAATTTTACTCTCTTCTTATGAGAAGATTCTGTGTAGTTCATTTGCTTGACCATTCTTTTGCTGTTTGCTTAAGTGCTCTGCACAGAGCAACCCTACATTGGACTTCTGGAGGGCAGACTTAGGCCAATTTAGGAGACTTCTTGAGAGTTTCTTGGGAAGCAGCCCTTAAAAACAAAGGAGTCCAGGAAAGGTGAGTATGCTTCAAAACAGAGATCTTGAGAGCACAGGAGCAGATTGTCTCTTCTTGCTGAAAGATGAGTCAGCGAGCTGGGCAATGAAGTTTTGAACAAATTTTGGAATAAAAAGAGGATGTATGGAAGGAGAGTCAGGTCTCTCAGGAAGTATTTAAGGGCGTTGCTAGGGCATATAGGAAAAAAAATAGAGAGGCCAAAGCTCAGTTCAAACGTAATTTGGCAACTTTTGTAAAGGAAAATAAAAAATGCTTTTACAAATATATTAATGGCAAAAGGAAGGGTAAGACCAACCTTTGTTCTGTACTACATGCAGGAGGGAACTTAATAACTGTGGATGAGGAGAAGGCAGAAGTGTTTAACGCCTTCTTTGCCTCAGTCTTCAGTGGGAAGGTGGCTTGTCCTCAGACAGCTGTCCTCCTGGGCTGGTAGATGGTGTCAGGGAGCAGAATGGTCCCCCTGTTATCCAGGAGGAGTCAGTCAGAGAACTGCTGAGCCACTTGGATATTCATAAATCTGTGGGATCAGATGGGATCCACCCCAGGGGAATGAGGGAGCTGGCGGATGAGCTTGTAAAGCTGCTCTCCATCATTTACCAACAATCCTGGGTCACTGGTGAGGTGCCAGGTGGCTGGAAGCTGGCCAATGTGATACCCCTTTATAAAAAGGGTGAGAAAGAGGATCCTGGTAATTATAGACCAGTTAACCTGAGCTCAGTACCAGGTAAGGTTATGGAACAGTTAATATTGAGTGCCATCACACAGCATTTACAGGATGGCCAGGGTATCAGAAACAGCCAGCACAAGTTTAGGAGGGATAGGTCGTGTTTGACCAACCTGGTCTCCTTTAATGAGCAGGTGACCCACCTGGTGGATGTGGGAAGGGCTGTGTATGTTGTTTATTTGGACTTCAACAAGGCCTTTGACACTGTCTCCCACAGCACACTCCTGGAAAAGCTGGCAGCCCACGGCTTGGACAGGAGCACTCTGTGCTGGGATAGGAACTGGCTGGATGGCCGGGCCCAGAGTGTGGTTGTGAACGGTGCTGCATCCAGATGGAGACTGCTCATGAGTGGTGTCCCTCAGGTGTCTGTGCTGGGGCCAGTCCTGTGCAATATTTTTATTGATGACATGGATGAGGGTACTGGGTCTTTCATTAGTAAATTTGCAGACAACACTAAGCTGGGAGCGTGTGTCAATCTGTTGGAAGGTAGGAGGGCTCTGCAGAGGGACCTGGAACAGTTGGATGGACAGGTAGAGTCCAGTAGGATGAAGTTTAATAAGTCCAAGTGCTGAGTCCTGCATTTTGGCCACAATAACCCCCTGCAGTGCTACAGGCTGGGGACAGTGTGGCTGGACAGTGCGCAGGCAGAAAGGGACCTGGTGGTATTGGTCGACAGCCCACTGAACATGAGCCAGCAGTGTGCCCTGGTGGCCAAGAAGGCCAATGGCCCCTGGCCTGGATCAGGAATAGTGTGGCCAGCAGGAGCAGGGAGGTCATTCTTCCCCTGTACTTGGCACTGGTGAGGTCACACCTTGAGTGCTGTGTCCAGTTCTGGCCCCTCAGTATAGGAAGGACATTGAGACACTTGAGTGTGTCCAGAGGTGGCAACAAGGCTGGAAAGGGGCTTGGAACACAAACCCTGTGAGGAATGACTGAGGGAGCTGGGGTTGTTCAGCCTGGAGAAAAGAAGACTCAGATGTGACCTAATCACTCCCAACAACTCCCTGAAAGGTGAGGTCAGATGGAGTTGGTCTCTTTCACCAGGCAGCAACTGACAGAATGAGAGGTTGCAGTCTTAAGCTGTGCCAAGGGAAAATTAGGTTGGATATTAGAAAAAGTCTTCCTGGGGAGGTGGTGGAGTCATCATGCCTGGATGTGTTTAAAAAAAAGACTTGGCACTGGGGGCCATGATTTAATTGAGATGTTAGGGCATGGGTTGGACTCAGTGATCTTGAAGGTATCTTCCAACCTAGTGATTCTGTGATTCTGTGATTTTGTTATCCTCAGGGTTACATATATGTGCTATGCTTTCATTTTTCCTGTGAAAAGATGAGCAGTCTGATTATGTGAAAGCATAAACATGATGTGCACTCATAAAAATCCTCTCCTTTTCAATGGAAACTTGAAGCTGGTATACAAACGTCCACATAGCGATAGCTAACCTTAAGCTGCCAGGAGAACCACAAAAATCTGTTTGACACTATTTCACTGATTTTTGCTGGGCTGTAGTTTGAGCAGAGCTCAGTTAAATATGCACAGGAGAGTCTGGTTTAAAGTCATTCTATACTACTTCTCACCTATTGGTCTCAGCTGCTGCCTAGTGTAGTTACATTTCCAGGTGCCCAATTTCTAGCAGTGGTCAGAAGGGCTGTATGGAAATAATAACCCTCAAGGACAAAAGGTTTTTTCTGGATTTTGCCACCACAAAAGGAATGTGGAGGGCAGACTCTCTTAGTCACCTAAGTCTATGCAATGGACAGTCAAGCTCTGGGAAGGATTCTAGTAGAGGAAAGAAGAAAGTAAAGTTTAAAAACTTTGATCACTAAATTGCATGTAATATAATAAAAAAATATTTCTTAAAAAACCAAAGTTTCAGTGTTGACAGATTCTTTGTGAATATTGCGTTGTTTTTCCTCCATTTTTTTTCCATACTGTAAGATCATTTTTTGACTGTATTAAACAATATTCTTATGATACAGAATACTAAAGAAGGAAACTGGTAGCATTTTACTATTGCAGGGCATATTTCCTCCTGGTATTAGACTTGTGCCTTCTCACCCAGAGCTGTTCTTCTGGTCACAGAACTGCGGTGGAGGGGAAGGAAGAACAGAAAAGAGCATGACAAAAAAATCAAATCCCTGCTCTCTTGAAACCATCTTGCTGGAGTTTAATTAGAGGATTTCAGGAAGCCCCAGACTAGTAAATGGAAATCTTTGTGATTTGCCTTGGTAATTACTGGAATGAAATTTCAGGAGCTGAGATAATTCCCAAGGGAAAGTGCATCTGTGCACTTCAAATTAGCTGCTTATATGCTCGCTTAGATTCTTTACATGCCTTCCAAACCATGCTGGCATATTTAAAAGGTATGCTCATGTTAGCAGATTTAGAAGGAGGGAATCTTTGGCAGATTACCTTGGCAGAAATCTCCTCTCAATTTCTTGTGGAGTGTTTCTCTCCTCCTAGAAAAGATATCCCAAGGGAATTCAGCTCTTTCTCCAGAGATATCTGCCTAAATCCCAATAAATCAAAATCAGGAGAATAGAAGCATTTTATCCAAGATCCTCAGCCTTTTCTGAAGCAATACACACCTGGGAGTCTTGGCTCTGTTCCCAGGCTGGTGTAATTTCAACCCCACATATGAGTAGCAGGCTGACACAATTTAAGGTTTAGTGTCCTGTGACCTCACAAGACTAACAAATGGAGTAAATATTATCAGAATAGAGGGAGGCTTTGGTTTCTGAAGGCTCATGCATTATGCTTCCAGGCCTAACCACTTTCAGGTATCAGATTATGAAGATACGGATTATCTTTTCAACTGTTTTAATTAGAAGGCTTTACAGCTTCCCTTATGCTTACAGGCCAGGACTTTACATTTAGTTGTTTTAAAAAGTGTTCTTGTAGGCTTGGTGGTTTTTTTTTGTTTAATTTTTAAAATCTTTCAGTCTTCTTTTACTTATTTGTGAAGTTACTATAAGCTTCTAATTCTTTACTATTTATCCCTGCTCTCTGCCAAGATGAAGATCTGAAAAAAGGCATAATTTGCCTGCCTGAAAAGTTACACATATTTTAAACGTACTTCTTCAGATCACTTTAGAGTTGCTATGGTGTTTCTATGTGAAGCTACTAGCAGTTAACGAGTCATGACAAAAGCAAACATTCAGTTTCCCAGGTACACAGGTATCCAGGCTGCTCAATGTACCTCACGTGTTTCTGGCTTCCAGCAGCCCCTCCAGAAGGGCATGAGTCTCTTATAGTCCACTGCTGTATATCTGCCAAGCCTCCATATCTGCCTTGGCTTTATTATACCATTTCACTGGTGTTGAATGCTTATTCTACATTTACTGAATCCCTGGAAGCTGGCTTCTGAATGCCTTCTGAGGCTTTTTTCTTATATTATGCTTTCAGAAATCTGCACCAAAATCTATATATCCCACTGCCCCTTGTTTTCCATATAGGCACAATTAAATATTGCTATGTTCCATAACCCATGTGAAGTGTACGGAACATGAGCATTCCTGGCTGCACTCCTACTATGGCTCAGTCTCAGTCTTGAATTCATAAATAAAAATCCCATGCAAATTAGCTCATTTATTTGCAGTCAGGATGATGCTAGCACTTGTCATAATCATGTATTCTACATTTATTTCTGTCTCTCAGGGTTTTTTTTCCAACTATTAGTATTTTTTGTCTCCTGTTATTTATTTTCCTATGGTACAGCCCAGCTTGCCCATTATTGTGGCCAAAACTGAAACTGCAGCATTCAAATAAATCAATTGCCTTATCTTTTCTTCTATTTCTTAAAAAAACAAGAAAACCAAACTGAACCAAATCAAACAACAAAATAGACATTCTAATATTTTTCTGTTTAAGAAGGGAGGACTAGTCTCTCTTACTCTATGGAAGTGAAGTGCATTTTTTTTTTATCCTCCCTCTACAATTTCAATAATAAACACTTAGATTTAGATGACATTTACATTAAGTATAATTGATTTGGGGATAGTCCCAACAAATCTGAAGAAGCCTATGCAGACTGAATTTTGGCTAAAATACACAGTAGAATTATATCATTGTACTTGAAAAGGCTGCTTCATGATCCTTATCCAGCCATTTTATGCAGGATGAAAATCTGAGTAGAGTCTTGACCCAGTTCCTAGAGAGTTAATGATAAGTCTGGGGTCAGGGATAAAATTGCTATAGTAAAATTTGCTCATGCTGACTGAGAAGTGTATTCTTAAAAAGATTTTTCTTACAAAGTCTGTGTTTAGGCTTCTTCTGCTTCTAAAAACATAAGCAATGTTTGGTTGTGTCTAAGACTCAGGGGTGCTCTGTTTTTCATTTCACAGATCAGCTTATAAACATTCAATTCCTATGCCAAACTGTAGTGTTCACAGCAGCCACAGCAGAAACACATTGGTATGAGGCAATGCATCAAGGCTATGAAAACTAGGCACATCTCAGCTAAGATGCTGCCATAAAGGAAAGGTTCGGCTGAACAAAAGAAGGGACACAAACCCCATTGTGCTTGACAATAATCCCTCTCTTTAGCCTTGAACACACAATTTACTATGCCTTCTTCACTTTTCCCATCTCTGAAAAGTTCCTGTTTGAGAAGCATTTGGAAGTTAAAAGGGGTAATAGAAAAGTTTGAATTACTATCATCAGTCTTCTCCTGTACCTAAACTAGTACAACAGAACTTTCTATAGAATTTATTTTTATCTAAAACTGCTAACCTCAAATGGACTCTGCTTTCCATTAGATAATGAAAAATATCTGAAGTAAAATGGGAGATAAAGGTGAGAAACAAGCCTGGAAAAAAAAAGAGACAAAAAAAAGGCAATAGCTGTTAGCATAAAGAGGACAAGGCTGGAGAAACAAACAAAAACAAAACCAAAACCAACCAACAATAAAAAACTCCACAAAGACCAACAACAAAACAGGGAACATATTTAGAGGCAAATCAGAAGGCTTACACACTAAGCAGTTAATGCTGAGTTGTAAATGCAAGACTATACTGTCTCTATTTCATGAAGGACAAAATTACAGAATGCTAATTCATTGTTTGACCTAATAGCTATTTTGAAAATGGCTTCCTTATCACTGAAAGCTAAGGGACTGGGAACCTGCTGGTAGACTTTTGTTCTTTTATTGAAAGATTTATGTTGGTAACCTTCAAACACTGGGTGATATATGGGTTCAGATCTTTACTATCAAATTCCAGGTTCCCTGAACTCTAAAAGTTGGAATGCAGGTAAAACAGCAAATACAACTCACTTATCAGATTTCTCAGCATGAGGAGAACTTAAATAAAAGTCATCAGAAGTGAATATCAAATGGCTGTGACCTATAACCATCCCTGACAGCTAAGAATGGACATGATCTGTATGTGCTTTGTCTGGCATGTAGAAACTGCTACCCAGGCAGACAAAAGAACAATGGCTTATAAAGAAATTATTCCAGAGAGATTATATTTCAGATGTGAACAAGATAATTTATGATGAGCATTAGAGACATTAGAGACACTGTTTTTCTAGGTAGGTAAAAATGTGACATTCTATTTAACAGACAAAAGCCACAGAGAACTGATGCATTTGGGAAACTCCAACCCTTGTAAATTTGTATTAGAGCAGAATGAGAAAGCAAATTAAGCTAAGCTATCAGCAGTCTTAAAATCAAATGTGCAAGCAAAGCAGTAAGATCAAGTAAAGGTCAGATTTTATGGCAAAAATCAAGGATTAAATCATGGGAGCTGTCATCATTGATGGTATCATATATTTCCTTTTTTAATACAAAGCATGGTCATGGGCTGTGTTTCTGTGGTAACAGGAAAGGTTGACATCAGAATTATGGTGTAAATGAATGGATCCTCACATACCTTCTGATTCACAATCACTGAAGGATGCACATAAGGAACTTAGATGTAACTTCTCTAAGAAATCATTAAAAAGAACAAAGAGGAAAGGGTCTCTGCACTGACAGAGGGCTCTGCACATTTTTTGACAGGATAGCAATAATGACTGTGAAGCAAGCTGTTCTGTAGCTTTAGTTTATTTTTCATTTCTCTACTCCCATCTTCTCCCTGTACTTGCTGTTCTGCTGTCTTTTAAAGATTGTGTTGCTAGGCCTAAAATATTATAAAAAAAGTTGAATAATACTAATTGAAAAAAAAAAAAAGTATTGATTCCAGGTAAATGTGTCTCCTTTAAATGCAAGATTCTTCATAGATTTTTGTGTATTGATAACTGCATTGAGTGCAAAACAAATTGCTACACAAGCGAGGATAAAATGTCCTTGAAAGCATAATAAAGGAAATGGCCAAAGGAACAATACAAAGACGATTCTGGTTTGCACTTGGAAAACTGGTCTTTATATGCTTGAATGAACTTTCATTTGCTTGCATGTCCTGTTTCAAGCCAAAAAGTAACCCTGAATGAATTACATTGTGAGGTTCTGCATTTGTTCTGTCTCAGTGACTTCCAGATCAAATGCATATGATTTACAAGTCCAAAGATTATTTTCTGGCTGCCAGAGCTGTAAATTCAATCTGGGATCAGAAAATTAAGCATTGTTCTTTCTGGGCCCAAGTGAAAAGTTCACAACAAAATGCCAAACACATGGAAAGCACAGGTCGCTGCATTTTTAGTTGATCTTGCTTCTGTGGTCTTGTTTTCATTTAGAACTGCAAACTTATTATTTTCTTCCATGTCAAGGCTTGACAGTGGTACAACACCTAAAGTAGAAAAAAAAAAAAAGTAGCTGAATAATCCTGAAAGTTGCTATTTTGAAGTCCAAGATAGGCAGATGAAAATCTGCCCTTGGATTTTTACTAAGGATCAAATGAAAACTAGTCTTTTCAAGAAAATCCCAACCCATCAAACAACCAAAAAAAAAAAAAAAGCCATAAAAATAATATAATATATTCATAATAATATTTTAAAACCTTTCAATTTTAAGATTTTTTTTGTTATTTACATTTTTGCATTGTTTTTAAAAAGATCATTCCCCCATTATTCTGACAAAGATTCTCCCACTGAAGTTTTAACAAAATTTTGATGGGTTCATTTTATGGCATGGGATTAACCTTTATCATTATTCTGACTGTACTAAATCTGTACATATAACATCTGTTTTAGCAAGCCTGAAAAAAAAAACCCTCTGACAAATACCCCAGTGAAAAAATGAGATATTTTCATTTACTCTCTCTACACATTCACATGATTTGTTCTGACAATGTAGTTTGAAGTGTGGGACTTGCAGCTATAGATGCAAGAGGCCCAGTCCAGAAGTTTCTTTTATTAAGGCAGCCTTTTCAACCCAGTGAAGCCTTGTAGAGATACAGCAATTAGTCTATTCAGAAATTATGAGGAAGTTTATGTCCATAGTTTAAATAAGTGTGTCATAGGCCAGGACTAGAAGTACATACAGAAATAAATGTGAATATGGTGAGTAAACATGCACTGGCTTTACTTTTAATCCTCTATCCAAATGTACTAACATTTTTATTTTTCAAACTCCGTAGATTTTTTTTTTAATAAAATAAGACTTTTAGTATGTGATTTCATATGAACTTTCAGATTAATTAGCTTTTGCTTTGTTTATGTGTTGTTATTTTCTTTCCTTGACTAGTCCAAGAAGTCAAAATTCAGTCTTCTATGCTTATTGGCAGGCAAATTACTTCATACTTGCACATGAAAGAAGCCATTCCAGCTTTGTTTATATGCACCAGAGTGAACAAAGAAAGAGAGGCAAAATCGCATTGCTTAGGTGAACAATTACCACAATACAACAGAAGTGCCCAGTCTTTGCAATATAAACACATGGAATAGAAGGACATTTTAGAATAAATGATAATCATAATTTGTTGCCCCGAAAAGTTGTGGATGCCTCATCCATGGAAGTGTTCAAGGTCAGATTGGATGGGGCCTAAGCAACCTGATGGAGTAAATGGCATTCCTGCCATGGTAGGGAGTTGGAACTAGATGATCTTTAAAGTCCCTTCCAACCCAAATAATTCTATGATTCTACGATTCCCAACATTTGAATGTTTTCCAGAAGGAACAAATATCCACTTAGCACATGGGTGTGTGACACCTGAACTCCTTGGAAAAGCTGGCACAGTTATTTTTCTTTTTGGGTGGGACATCTACATTTTCTACATTATTACTTTTCTTAAGTAATATCAAGTGACACCAACAACAATGGGAACTGGAAGCGAGTTGGACAAAGGAGAAATTGCACATTGCTCATGGTATCTCAGGATGGAGAAGAGACAATCCTAAATGAGTCTCAGGACAGGAATGTTCCACAGCAGCAACTTGGCCAATAGACTCACCAGGCACTATTTTATGCCTGACATTCAGTGTGGATTAGACTAGAAGAACAGGGAACATCTCTCCACACAGACCTTGAGACTGAATTCTACTATCAGACAGCAACATTCAAGCTTATAAAAATGGTCCTCAAAGCTACACTAAACCTAACTTCTTGCTTCCCTCTATCAGACGTCTTTAAGAGGGCAGTCAAATATATCTTCTCCTTGCCCTTACACTCATTTTATCTCAGTTATGTTGCATATAGAGATGTGATGAAAAATCACCATCTATTTATATGGAAGATGAAGAAATATGCTTTGACCATGTACTCTAAAAACATCAGATGTCATCTGCAATTGAAATTATGTAAATCTCGTCTGCTGAGGAACAATTAAGAAGCATTTTCTGTGACATTTCACAATGACAAGATGTGAGGTTTCTGTGTCATTTAAGTTGTCCTATTAATTGGACAACTAAAAATACAGAAAATATGTATTTGCATTCATTTATTACCACTGTGTCTGTATATTTATAACAGATTGATTAAAATAAAAATTAAAAAAAAAAACCAAATTAAAAGTGTTTCATGGTTTTGTCAATTAAGCATAATTCAAAGTTATCAGCCCCTACTGCACAGAGCAAGAATCAATTAAATCCTTGAGTCCTTGAGATTTTTTTTTTTTAATGGTGATGGGTGGAATGATGATCTCACCACAAGATTCTGTTTTCAAGCAAATTCCTCTTTTACAGTAGTCAACTTTGTGATCCTTCAAGTATGCCCTAAAGGCAAACACATCCATGCTGTTTTAGGGGGAAGAGAGAATGAACTTAAAAACCAAAAATTCAAGCAAGGAAAAAAACTATTAAAGTTCCCTCCCTTGAATTGAAAAAGCTTCCATTTATATGTCTGTGCTATTTTAGCATAGGTTGATATCACTTTCATTATCACTGTGAGGGAGTGCCTTCTTCCAGGATGATGTTACCCAAATTGGATCCTTCATAGTCCTAAGATATTACAAAGCATTGAAATTAGAAGGAAAAAAATAGCCCTTGAATTCTCCATGTATTTTAAAAGAGCAAGAAAAAATAAAAGAAGAAAAATAATAAAAGCACAAAAAAATTGTAAATAAAGCTTTGAAATAAATTTAATTTCCAAGAGTTTTTAAAAAGTGTTGAAAATATTTTTGCATTAGTAGAGGCTAGGAATAACTGTATCAAGCACAAATTTTGTCTCAAGAAGAGAGGGCTCAAGAATTTAAGTTGCACTTACTACAACCAAGACTTGGAAACTGTGAGTGACACTGGCATTTTACCAGTGGAACAACTTAATTACCTGGTTTTCACACTGATTATCAAAGGTCTATTATTTTTATGATGTGCTGGTTCCTGAAGTAAGACAGCATGTGGCTGTCAGAATCTTAAAGTGACAAAATGGCCTTCAGAAATAAAATTATAATCTCTTTGCCACATGCAAATAAGAGGTGGTAATCCTGGCTTCTGCTGAAAGCTGTTCATACAAAAAAAATAGCAAGGGCTTCAGCCCTGGACATCCAAGCAAGTATTGAATATCACACAGAGGCAGGCATGCCATATCTCCTCTAGCCAGAATAATATAATTTGTTTTATCCAGAATGATTCTGAGTTGGATGCTTTGCCATAAACTTGGCCAAAGCCTAGGAAAGAAAAAAATGGCTCAGACATTGATTTGGAAGAATTTGACACATGATCCTGGAAGATTTATCTTCACAGGGAAAAAACACACTGTAACTTCACCTTCCTCCTCCATGCAATCCTGGTTTTCTTCACTTTTGAAGAACTAGGAAAACATAATGAAGATTATTAGGACCAAGAATTATATTTTAAAAAGAGCAAAAGCTCAACACTACAATTTGAAGTTTTCATGTGCTAGGTCAGGGAAACCACGTCAGATTAGTTCTGTTGATTTCCTGCAGGCAAAACTTTCTAGAGAAAATTATCTTCAACCTTCAAAAATCAAACTATTCATAGAAATATGTCTCATCATTGATCATCAGAAATCCAAAATTTTCATGACAGATAGCAGAGTTCCAAAAATGAAGTTTCTGAAATCCTTCTAATAAAATCTCCAAAAATGTTTGTTTTTTTTTTTTTCTTTTTTTTTTTTTCTGGGAGAATTTACAGAAATTAGCGTGGGCTTTAAGAAAAATTATGTTAATGAAAAGAGGAAAAAGGCAGAGACATTTAGGTAACTTGGTTAACACACAGTTTGAAAACAAAGGAGATAAAGGTAATGCTTGTCACTCTCTTTCAAAATTCCAAGTTGCAAAAGCTTTAATGTACTTTACATTGCCCAGAAAAAGAACTTACAACCAAATTTTGATATGAAGGCAATTAAAATATTTAGAGTCAGAAAATGTAATCAAATACCCATATTCTCAGACTCAATGAGAATATGCTCATTCAATCTTGAAGAGGGCATTTCCTGGGATGCTCCCAGAACTCAAGGCAATATACACTATATGTGCACTATATATCAAGAATAAAAATCCCTGAGAGTTTCTTCTGAAATACAGAAACTACAAGAAGAGAAATCTGTGTAGAGAGAAAACTTAGAAGCCCCTAAGCTACAAACACAAAATCTGCTCTCAGTATGGAGCACACTTTGTTTTCTGAGTAAGATTGAAAAAAATTATCTCCTTAGAAAAGAATATATTGGTTTATTTTTATGGGTATTTACTAAAACTTGTTTAATATGCTTCTTTCCTCCATTACTTTTTTTTTTTCCTGAAAAAGGAAAAAAATCTTGTGGAAAATTATATACCAAATCTAGTTCTTAAATTCTTTCAAAAAATCCTTTTCGAAATGTTACCCAGATTGACAAGGAGGTCAGCGATGTGCTCAGTGTTGCTACAAAGATTACATAAAGTGCACTAAAAGTGCTTTGACTGTCAATGCTTTGATGGCTTCATAACACATTATGGTGTCTAAGAGTTTCTGTTATCATTGAACACAGTATTTCACCCACATGCTTTTCCTCAGCTGGGTGTGTCATGGATTCAGAACACAGTTCAGGTGTAAAGTTCATCCAAGATCTCAGACAGAATGCAATCTTTAAAAATAATTTAATAAATAAATAAATTATTTGTCCCAAAAGACATTATTCTACTTTTGCAGAGGCAGAGTGCTCAACCTGAATCCAATCAATTTTTCCACAGCGTAGCTGATAATATTCCCCCTAATCAAGAAGCACTCCTATCAGTTCAGTGAATAGATTCATTCCGGGTTAACCAAACAACAAGGCACCCAAGCATTGTTCTGATTGAGATTTTATGGATGTTCTGACAGGGCCAAATGTATGTCAAATCTTGAAAAAAAATATCTTTACAACTCCAGATTTGTGTCTTTACCACGTTAAAAAAAAATATATAAATCACTGCTATGTCAATATTTTAAGGAAAGCAGGCACAGATCATTGCTAATTATAGCAAAGAGATTGTTTTAAAGTCTGAGAGGCAATGGTCAAAGTGAGCTGTCAGAGGAAAGAAAGACATAGAAAAGAAAGAAACACAGAATAAACTATTTGTAGAAGTCAAAACCAACTATAAGAGAAACCAAAATCATGACCTTATCTGCAAAACATAATCCTCCTTTTACAGTGTTTTTTTTTTTTTCAAATTCTCTGTGTTATGAGAGCCTTATGCTCTCTCTGGTCAAGCAGCACTATCACCTATGTTAAACTGACTGAATGCTGTTTTTCTCCATCAACATCTGAAATTTAACTTTACATTTAAAAGTGACATCATTTGCTCTTTATGCTATACTTCTTTACTACTGCTCATCTTGCTTCCTAATCAAAGTCTGAAAACGTTTAAAGGAACATTCAAATCTCAATTTCAGAAGCAGATATTTTCAAAATTTTACCTTTTTTTGTGTGGCTAGCATGTTATAATATTTTTTTTTTAATGGGTGTCATGGAAAAACTAATTTATCATGTAATGGTGGAGTAATGGTGGAGTTATAAAAAAATAGGAGACTGTATCTGACGTTAAAGTAATTGATTCCATATTAAAATAATTAATCACAATTAATCTCAGAGGATCATCTTACATTTCTTATCCATCAGTTTTTCATATAAAAAAAGTGGCAATGAAATTTCAATAAAATAATTCAATAAAACTCTAGTAAGTTGACTGACTGGGTTGGGGGAAATAAAAATAAATTATTATAAGTAAAAATAAAATCATGGAACACCTAATTTCAGTTGATTCAAAACATTTTCTTTTTAGAATTACTCACTGCCTTCTAACATGGAAAAAATGGTTATTTAAGTCTCCTTTCTTGGGAAACAAGCTCTTAATTTTCTAATTTTGTGGGATTTTGCACTGCCTTTTAAATTTTTTTTTTCTATTTTAAATAATTTTGTTTAGGAGTAAAACACTGCAGACAAAGTTTTGTGCGTGTCTAGATCAAAGTTACAGAATTTACTTATGATAACAACTTTCTCAAATCTCTGCAGAAAAGATTGCTCTTCCAAAATGACAAATAAGTGTGAATAGATAGATAGATCTCTGCTTATATATATATATACAAAATACTGTTTTTACCCTAAAACCTTATAATTAAAAGTTCGTTTCCAAAACAAGTGGGCAATTAATTCAGTCTACTATTTTTTCCTATCCTGTGCTCTTTTGCTGTACTCTAGTTTTGAGAATCTACATTTATTATAGACATTTGAAAAACCTTTTTTCATGCCTTCAAACAATTCTTGGCCTTAGCAAACATTTCTCAAAATTATTAACATAATTTTATTGGTATGCAACCTTACTTGACTTTTCAGCTAATTTCACTTCGTGATTGTGAGCTGATCAAGGAGAGAATAGGTGATAATTTCCAAACAAGTTGGTAACTAAAGCTGTTTAGAATTGACTCAGGTTTTGGGTCATTCCCCGGTGTGCGCAGCATTAGCAGTCCGGCATGGCTGCTTCATCTTAAGTCAATCATTTTTGCATTCAATGGAAAATACTTGGAACTGACTGCTTCTTTATAAATTATTCCATATTTCAAGATAAGATGTCATAACACTATTTTAAGCTCAGAGAGCATGTGGCCACATACTATGTATAACATCAATTAGCATAATACCAGATAACATGAGGTGATATGCAAATAAGAGAAGAATGCAGTATTGGCATGGCCCAGCACAGCAAACTCTGACATCTGTTTGGCAATATTTTGCACGTGTAAATTCTGCAGCTCTGTCTGTCTCTGTTTAATGAACTTGTCTGGAAATTCAGAGCACCTAACTGAGAGATTATCTAAAGTAACAGCTCAGCAGCAGTCTGTTTTAATTTAGGCTGTCTGCAAGCTACTGCTATGAAAATTAACAACTCTTAAGTGTGTTAAATAATCCCTGGCCTTCATAATAATTGAGCAGGCTGAAAGAAGTCATACAATTTGTATTATCTTGTTGTCAAACACCAGCTGACTTTTTTTCCCCTTGTATATTGATTTGGAGAATTAAACTGTCTCTATTTAGATATGCCAGCCTGGAAGGATTTTAAGGACATCTAGCAAAATCCTCAGGCTACCAGTTTTAAGATAGCAATGTCAAATGGGATTAAATTTCAGACCCTATGTTTTCACCTCCTGAGCAATTTCAAGAGAGGGCAATGGGGGCACAAATTAATTACACCTCTGCCTTTTCATAAGGCTTTGGACAAAAAAGTAGTGACTGAGAACTGAAGACAGATTCACTCGTATGAGGTTGATAACAATGCTCTGCAGCCCCAAAATGTGTGGTCTTTATGTTTTCCCATAAATTATGCCTAGTAATGCTTTCTCCAATCAATTAGCTGCCCTGCACTGACTTACTAATACAGCCATTTTATGTGCTAAAGTCAGACAAAGAGTGTCTTTCTGGCAGCAGCATGGTTGCTTAGCACTTATTTAGTGATGTGTCACCACCCAACACTGGTGGCACTCACTGTCAGAACAGATGGGAGAGCAGAACAAGAGAAGATGACTCATGGCACTGGAGGTATCACAGAACCCTATTAACATCAGGGATGCTGTTGCAACAATGCCAAGAAGCCCTGGCTGAGGCCAGCATTTTGTGTTGCCAGGCAGAGACACACATGAGCATATGATGTGCTTCTAAAAGTGTTTCTCTATCCTGGACAAAAATTCTGCAGCTATGAACCTCTGCAAGGAATTATGTGGATGGTGCTCTACTCTTGCCCAGCTCCTCCTAGCTCAAGGAAATGTAAACTTCTTCAGGCATACATTATCTCATTTTTCTGCAACAGCTTCTGATTGATGACCAGGCTTGTTTTGTGGTGAATTTAAAGAGTCAAGAGGTGATATCGATTTGGGGAGAACTAGCTCTGAGGTGACTATATTTCCCATTTCTTTGGCACTGAGAATAGCTGTAAGTTTGCTTTTCCAGAAGTTTGATTTTTAATTCTCTGGTAAGGTACCTAGAGACTGTAACAGCCATTAATTATAACTTTTTTGGTTCATGGAACAGAAAATATCCAATAAACATGTGCATTGTCATGGGATAAAGAGTGGTTGAAGACAGCAGTTCCTGGAATATAAATATAGATGTGGATGGATAGGTCACCGCAGGCAGGTGGAAGAAATCCATCATTGTCCAGACAGTTTCCTGGATTACTTCTGTGCCTATCACCAGGGAGAGACCATTACAAATTGATGGTACTGATGACTGAGCTGTTGCTTTGGGGTCCGACCATGAGTAGAGAGACCTTGGAAGCTTCTAACTCTTTCCTTCAATTTCAGTTCAATAACATTTCATATCATCAGAAAAGTTTTGTTTCCATGCTTAGCAGAGAATTTAGATGAAAATTTTGCACTTTAACATACTTTGCCTTATATTACTTCTGTAGGAATATGACTGAAAACAACAGTCCACACGTTTTGAAATATTTGATTCTGAATATTAATAAAACAAAGGACACAAATATCTACTTTTACTTCACCATAAATGATCCTTAGGCAAATTATAAAACTATCTTCCTATAGATAGAGGTGGAATTGAAAATATGCAGATTGCAGAAATGTACCACCAGTGAGTACAATTTAGTGAATTTACTGGCAAGACTGACAAAACTAAATACTTTTTAATAAAGAATACATATACGATGGTTTCAGTGTGAGGATATTTTTTCATGCAAATACAAACACTGACATGTTTATCATCAAATTCATGCATCTAGTGCATCAGATCCAGTCTGGACCAGGCCAGTCAAAATGGAAAAGAAGTATATTTCATAGGAGTTGAAAAAAAAATGTAATGTGTTCCAAGCAAATATAGTTAACATTTTTCTTCTTTTTCTTGACATGAGACTTTAAGAGTAAATGTTCTTTTTCGCATAATACAACCATTTCTCCACCAACAATTTCAACAAACAGAAAACATTGAAGTGAACACTATTTTTATTCTTTCTGATTAAATATTTTAAAGGTTCAAGCTGAACAAGCTTCATATTATCTGTCTGGTTTTGATTTTGCTCATGGATTTATTGTCAAAGAAAAGTTCTCCCCATTCTGATCTCATAGCTTGAGTTGAACGAATGTTCATAAATCATTACAGAAGGATTGCATTTTTCAGAGCAAGACTATAAAAGAAATATATTGGCTATTCTCTCTATAAATGAAGGAATGGCAAAATAATTCTTTGGTATATACATATAGTTCTAGACAAGGAAAAAATTAATGAAGTGAATCAAAGACTGAAGTACAAGCTTTTGCCTAATTGCTATGAGACCACTGTGTTTGATGTAATATGTACAGCAGAACATTGCAAAGCCTTGTGATTCTGAAGCAGAATCTCCTGGTGGGAGACTAGAATTCCTCATGTAAGTGTCCTACAACTTTCCAGGATAGAATCTCTCATCTGGTTTAAGTATTGATTAGTAAAGAACAAAGCTAGGAAGAAAACTCTTTCCTCCATCCAAAGACAATACATTTTTCTTTGTGAAGGAGAACACTGAATTTGTCATATGTCACGTATGTCAGTTTAAGGCTACTTCACACACTGTACTTGTTCTAAGTTTCTTGAACGGTTATTAAAAAGTTAATTACTTCAGTTTTATCAGATCATGTTTAAAAATAAAGTTCCTAAAGTAATAAGGAAGTGTATACATGAAGGCTGATCTGGCATGTGTTTTTATGATATTTAGCACCTAAGACAAGTCCTGCTTCCATGTTTCTAAATCTGTCCTTGAATTAAATCCAACTTCCATGCTCATTATTTCTATTCAGCCAGTTTTGTAGTCATAAAGGGAACCTAAGTTATCTACTTAGGGTGGTTATGGAAAATTATCTTCAGTAAGAAAAATCAGAACTGAGCTGATATTAGGTAAAGCTCTCTAATTATGGCAAAAAATGAAGGCTGTGAACAGCTGACCAAAGGGGCCGTGGAACCTCTGTCACCAGACATATATATGTACATAAATGAAAATGAAGGTTTCATTTATTTAAAAGTAGCAACTCTTTCATTGAACTTCTTTTCAAAGGCCTTATCTTGGCTTAATTTTTGATTGTCTTCCAGATATTCCTAATCTGTAGTTTTCCTCTTCTGTGGAGAATAGATATTCTGATTTCTTGATCTTCAGTGGTAGGTAGGCAATTCTTATAATTACACTGCACCTCCCAGACTATCAGGGACACTAAAGACTGACATTTATGTCATATGACTATGAAAATAAATATTTATTCATGCTGATATTCTTTAATTATATGAATGAATAAAGCTGCTCACAACTATAACCTTTACCCATTATTACAAAATTCCTCCAAAACCTTTAACTTTAGTGACACATTCCAAACCTTTTAAACTGGCATATGTACTCTAGAAGAAATTCTATATGTTTTTATGCCAGTTCACTGAAAAATTGCTTTGGCAAAGTAAGTACTGGTGGATACTTTTAATTCAGCAAATAACAAACATCTAAAAGATAGATGTTCCTTTATCTCAATCTACAATACATATGGGGAATCTTAAATTCATGAAAGTAGCTTTTTGGTCTTTAAGAACTTTAATATGAAATATATATGATCTCCCAAAACCATGAGAAAAATGGAAATAGGGAAAAGTGAATTGGGTTTGCACGATCAGGTGTTGGTAGCAGTGGGGCTACAGGGATGGCTTCTTTGAGAAGCTTCCAGGAACTTCCTCCATGTCTGGCAGAGACAATGCCAGCCAATTCCAGTATGAACATACCACTGGCCAAGGCTGGGCCAATCAGAAATGGTTGTAATGCCTCTGTGATAGCATATTTCACAAGAAAAATAAACAACCAAAAACTTTCTTGCACAGTTGTAGTTGCTGACAGAGGAGAGCAAGGTGAGAGCACCTCTGCAGACATCAAGGTCAGTGGAGAAGGAGGGTAAGGAGGTGCTCCAGGCACCAGAACTGAGATTCCCCTGCAGCACATGGTGCAGGCCCTGATGAGGCAGCTGTGTCTCTGCAGCCCATGGATATCTGGGGGATATCCACATGTAGCCCATTGAGGGGACCTGCTAAAGCAGGTGGATGCTGGAGAGGAGGCTGTGACTCTGTGGGAAGGCTCTGCTGGAACAGGCTCCTGGCAGAGACCTGCAGAGATGTGGAGACAAGAGCCCACACTGCAGCAGGCTTGTTGGCAGGAATTGTGCCCCTGAGGAGGACCCACACTGGAGCAGCCTGTCCTTGAAGGACTGCACACTGTGAAAGAGTGACCTACATTGCTTGTTGACCTTAGGAGGAGCCACACTGGAGAACTTCATCAAGGACTGTGTCCCATGGAAGGGACCCCATGCTGAAGAAGGGGAAAGATCTTTCTCCCTGAGAAGCATAAGGAACAGTGTTGATGAACTGACAGCAACACCCATCCACTGTCTTTCTGCACCTCTGGGGAGGGGAACAAGGTAGAGCTTGGATGGAAAGAATGGTGGGAGGAAGGATTTTAAGATTTTTTGCTTCTCATTATACTGCTTTTATTTTTTTAGCAACAAACTCAAGTATTATCCTCAATCTAATCCATTTTGCCTGTTATGGTATTTGGTAAGTGATCTCTCCTGGACCTTATATCAGCTCATGAACCTTTGTTATACTTTCTCCCCCCTGTCCAGTTGTGGAAGGGAATGATAGAGTGGCTTTGGTGGGGGTCTGGCACCCACCCAGCTTCAACCCACTATAAAGAGCAAAACCACAATATAGTCAGTGAGTACATATTTTTTTCAAGTTCTGATTTTGCATAATGTAATATTCTGTAGCTTTGGTCCCTGGAATAGTTTCGGTTTTGGAATAATATAGGATTAGCATCAGTAGAATTCTCACTCTTGATAATATTCTTTAAAATGCATGTTATGTTTATAAGAAATTATAAATAGCAATCTTCCAGCAACAGCAAGACTACACATGGGTCATTAGCTATATTACAATGTAAAAGTCTGGATCTTTTCTCCAGGAAAAAGTACTTGAACATTAATCTGGTTGAGCAATCTAATCAATGAAGCATTTTTGTTTTTCTAATGGTACTAGGGAAAGTTCAGGGCAAAGAGAAATGAAAAACAGATTTTCTTCCTTTTTAATTTTTTTTTATTGCTATATTAAGCAAATAGATTAAAAAAAAGTCTGGTTGCTATCACTCACATCTTAGAAATACAGTTTTCTTATTAGTAAAGTAACCTGCTGGTACCAACAGCTATTGGAAGAGGAAGTGTCACCGTTATGTAGGTTTCAGGCTTGGTATTTGTTTCCTGAAGAGTATAATCTGCTGCAATTTCATGTCAGGGACAATGTAACTGATATATTAATAAAGCACTGACGTTCAGAGATTCATCTGGAATATTTTTACAGCAATCTATCTGTATGTTTTTAGCTATTTAGTCTTATTATGATGCTGTGCAGGGACACAATTTGGACTCAGTGATCCTTCCAACTCAGCTTATTCTGTGATTACTCCAGTTTAAAGGTCACAACGTGAAAGTGTTATCACTTTTTAGTGAATTAGTGAACCATAAACACAAAGAAAGACATTACAGAAAGATTTGATTGAATGATTTGTGTCAACACATTTCTTATGACATGCCATAAAAAACTTCTTTTACTCTGGTCATTATTTTTCCAGCTTTTAAATGGAAAAAATGAATAATTTTCCCCCACGTGTTTTTAATTATTTCTTAAAAATTAATTGAGGTCTTTCTTTTCTTCTGTTTTGGCTGTGGTTTTTTTTGTAATGGCATATGTACCTTTTGAGAAGACTCATTTATTCTGTGATGAATATTTTTGAGCTCCTACATATTTTTCAGAGTATTTTAATTCATTCTTAGTTTTTTCTCTGAAAATCTTCCTAGACAATTTGAAAAAAAAAAAAAAAAGTTAGTAATTCTTTTCTTTAGTAGTGTCAAAGTAATTAGGATTTTAAAAATGGCTCTAATCATTGTATAGAAGCACAAGAGCTCTGACACGCTATTCTTTGCGGATATATCTGAACAATGCTTATGCTCATTGCTTGCCTAACTTAAGAAAAGAACTCTGGAAACATTAGAGAGGAAAAGCTTGTGATGAAGAGGCAATGGAAAAAAGGCAAATGTTGATTCAAACCAATCATTGTGAAATAGTGTGTCACTTTATTTTGAATCAATTTAACTCAATTATTTAATGAGGCGTAGTGGAGGAAGTCAGTCACGCAAGTGATTCAATTGTTTAAAAATATTGGAAAGGGTAAGGGGGGAATACAATATATTAGGATTTTTAAAGTGAAGAAAGAAAATAAGAGTTGAGAGACAATACTGGAAAGCCACCTTTTATGAGAGGATGTGGGCGAAAGATTAAATTCTCTCTTATCTCAATATCTTCGTGTCTTTCAGTTTTGTCTACAAGAACCATCTGCTTTTACAATGAAAGAGTGATATAGTTTCAGGATTTTCTTACCTTTACCTAGTGTCTTGCATTTGATGGTAACTTAGCTTACCAGAAAGGCTAAGAAAAGGTTTGTTCAGTTATGATGGCTAATGGTTCATACAGACATTCTCTAGAAGTCAAAAAATGATGAATTGAACAAGCAGTAGCATAGATATATTGCAGGAGGGGAAAGAAAAAAAAAAAAAAACAACAAAAAAAAGCCCTCAATTATTTTCCAAAGAAAAGAAACAAATACATCCCCTTATATTCTCCTAGCTGCATGCCAAAAAACATATTTGAAATGGTAAACTATTGTTACAATTTGGGAAGCATGAAAATTGCAAAAGCTGCAAGCTGAAAATGCTACAGATAACAGTGAATCACAATTTAGTGGATTTTCACTCTTTCTACTAATAACTGACAAAGGATGCTTTGATCAAGCAGATTCTGTTGACAGAGACTTTCCACAGCAGACAGAAGCTCTTATCTTCAAGCTATGAAACACAAAAAACATTCATAAAGATCACTTTGAATGCCATTTTCTCTGTATTATGTAAGTTTAGGGATTACTGAGCACAAAAAGGTGTGTGATGAAAGATACAAGACTTGGAAGATATTCTAGTGCACAGTAATTCACTGCATTTATTTCCATTAAATTCCACATTCTGCTGGTAAACATTGTTCCCTATTTAGACGATGTGTCAATGGTTCTAGCAATTTTCGTAAGCAAAAATTCTGCTCCAGCAAATGGATTAACCTTAAAACAACACAGGCTTTCAATATTAGATACAATAGTTCTTTCCTCTCTTAAACCAAAGCTCTTCCTCTGGAATATTGCAAGATATTTAGCATGAATTTAATTAACTTACTAAATAGATAGTGAGAGTCTGTTGCTGGGTAGAAGCAGTTTAAGAGCATAATGCCTTGCTTGCATTTTTGGGACATCTGAGGAAACCAATTAAACCAGCTTTTATTTTAGACATTTGTTATTGCTTTCAGTGCTTTTTTCAACATCATAAAATTCTTTAACTAACCTTTCAATATTGAGTATCCTATTATAATTTTACACTTGGTGTTCCAAAAACATTAAAGAACTTGACAGGGTTATGAATCACAGATTATTTGTCTCTCTGTAGACTAATCTATCAAAAGGATTGAGATGGGGTCTGTATCTAAAGGGCTAGTGGTGATTCAAATCCAGTGGCAAATTAAACTGGGAGAGTGTGTGATTACCTAACACACACATCCATACTGCTCCTACAGCTGAGGTTTACTTACTCCTAAATCACTGCAGTTTTCAGAACAATGTATTAAAGCTATATCAGCAATCCTACATAAATCTACAGCACATTGTATGGACATGTCATTCGGGATCAATACTAACCCCAAGAACTCTTCCCGGTCTTTTACACAATGGCAATCACTGAAAAACAGGGTATCTCATATCTTATCTATAGGGCTTAAATATCTAAATCAGGATTGCTTCACACAGGTTGCCAGTCTTATGAAAAACTGGAATTTGTCACTCAAGGCTTTATGAAATCAATATAGATACAACAGCCTCCCTAAAATAATGAAGGTCCTTATGGAAGCAGATCTATTTTGTTTTCTGTGACCTCAGTCAGTAGTTGATGCCTACAATGTTTTTTCCACTGCCACAGAGATAATTTAATTTTATCTCTTCACAGAATTAAACAGTCAAAATGATACCGATAAGATAGACCATATTCAGGCGTGGGTTTTTGTTTTGTTTTTTTTTTGTCGTCTCATTTGATTTTAGTCTCTTCATCATTTCAGTTTTGCCAATATTGTAATTCAGTGACCATTCTAAAATTATTATCTCAATTAAAGTTTTATTTGATTTTTCTTCCGAGTAATGCCAATAATGTAGCTGACAATTGCTTTGAGTACTCATTTCTCTACCAATGCACAGACAATCAGATTCACTGCCACCTTGAGACTCAGCTATCATCAGTCACCTTAGCCTATCAAATCAGTCAATCTACATAATGGGGAGACATAAAAAACCTGGGGTCAGAAAAGAGCTCATTCTACTTGAAAGCTACAAGGAATATTAGAGTTCCTTGAAGGCTTCACCTGGGTACGTTCACAGTATAGGTCAAAGAAATGTTTGTTGTGCTGTCCTCATTTGTTTAAACCACCAGGAAAACCATTTTAAGTCATGGAGTGTTTTTCTCTGTATGTTTCTACTAAGTGATTTGGGGTCATTTACTTTGAATAAATACATTTTTGTAGATGAAAGTAAATGACCAGTGAATTACCAGGAGTAATTCTTGGCCTGAAATAAAAATTACTCTTTTCTCTATTGAGACAGGTCATAGGAGGTCCAGATAGAACAGAATATTAAAAACTAGTGAAATTTCCTTTTAGCTCTCTAGATCTGATAAAAATTCAGCTGAATTTAAGAAAAAATTCCCATCAAATATAGTAGGCTTTCACAGAAGCTCTAGTTCATGAAGAGGAGTTGTTGCAATCAAACATGGTTTAACTTTTAAACCAAAGTATAATTTCTGATATTGGCCATGCATATGTGGCAATAAAATTTATTCCTCAGAAGGAAAAGAATTTGCCCTTTCTTTGATATTTTTGAAAGTCTCCAGCGTGCCTTTTCAAGTAATGGTGAGAAAAATACTAAGCCTCAAAAACTAAAACCAATGAACATTAGAGGAAGGTGGGAGGACTCCTGGAAAAGAAATATATTACCTTTAATGGATTTCTACCAAGAAGTAATCAGATCCTTCCTGCCTACTGATTCTGAAACTGTCCACAAGGTCTCCAATTTGAGAATCAAGTCATTTCTACTGCAGATGTATGAAGCTGGTGCAGTCAACAGAAGCTAACCACTGCATTGACCTTCCTAAAATCACCCTGCCTTTTCACTAGCTTCAGAACTGATTATCACCACCACTGAAAACAGAAGACCTTTGCTGCTTTTTATTCATGTAAGCCCATTTCTCCTTTTACCTATAGATCTTTTATCTTCTTACATTCCTTAAAGTAGGTAGTAAAAAAGCTTCAACGTATAACAGATATGCACATGTACATTGAATTATACTCATTGCACATACAGTACACACTCTCAAAATGATACTTTTTTTCCATTTTCATGTGATGAAAACCTGCATCTTTTTACCAAGGAACGTTGTTAAAGAGGAAAGACAGTTTGCTATGCATTCATATTTCTTTCTGCTTGTATTTTAATATCAGAATTACTTCTGGATACCTGTTTAATGCCATTATATATGAGTAATTTATACGTGTATCAAATGTATTTATTAATTCTTTCTGAACCAAGCATATACATATGACAGTTTAGATATATAGATCTAGATAGATATATATTTGTTTTTTGGATATGCCCAATTTCAATACATCTTGAAAATGAATTTTCATGACAGGAAAATCTGTTCTACCACTTTCAAAAGTGACAGGTGTTCATGGAAGGGAGGACTATAGTGCCATGCATTTTACAGGCATTAGTGAACAATTCAATAAGTGTCCCTACAACCAGATCTGACTGCCTTTCTGCAGTCCCATTGGCATTGATTGGGATTTTTTCAAGACTTTTATGAACTTCCTCTTGGGAAGAAATCAAATGAAATAAAATCTCAGATAAGATTCCTTACTCATATACCTAAAGTTATCTAAGTAGCTAAGTTTAAAGAGCAATGAAACTGTCGTTAGCAGACATATATTTCAATGGTGGTCAGTTAACAAAACCTATAAATCAAGGAGTGTTAACCAGATGGATTAGAGAAATGGAAATGTTATGGTAGACTTTGCTTAATTTATATGCCTATATAACTGTCAGAAACATGTAATCCAAAATTCCTTACTCAGAAATCTTTATTTCATTTGTAAGCAAGACTAGAGTAATCCCTTCCCTCTCTGTGTTGTCTGCACACCAGCTGAAGAACTGGTAAGAATGTGCCAAATTCAGAACAGATGTTACACTCTCACTGAAGTTCTTGATGATAAATTTGGTAGCCTAAATTTTAAACAGAAGAAAAACATCACATAAATTACAAAAAGTGATGATTACTGCAGACTCACAGGACTTGCACAGATTTTAGTGAAAAGAGAAAAATGGAAAGTGAGCGTTTCTGGTGGATTCTGTTGGTTCAGTTTTCAATGGCTTTTCATCTTACATTACTACCTGCAATTCTAGTACATTTAATGGTATAATAAAAAATCATCTGGAAACTTTGTATTTTATTAGGCTTTTTTCATCATATCATCATTACTTAGACACTGGCATTTCCCATCCAGAATATCAGTAAAATATGAAAATGGTTGAAAAAGGAAATGAAGTATCACACTTTTATTCAAAGCTCCTGGGAGAGAGAGAGACAGTTTTGACTGATTCACATCCAGACGGTGTCTAGAAGTTCTGATTTTGACAAATATGAGGGTTTAAAAATTAAACAGAAGATTAACTGGTAAAATTTCCATTCCTTTCTGGTGGAAAATGCCACTGTGCCTAGGTAAATCACTGTAGGCTGGAAAACAACTTCTGTCTCAAATTTCCCGAGACATGTCTGTTAGCATGGGACCGTGATCATGGTAACAAGGCTGCATCCTAAAAAAGGACTGGAAATACCTCATACAACCTTATACAGCTAGGGCAACTTCAGGAGCAGCATTTTCATGTGTTTAATCACCTTGGAGTGCTGCACTGCTAGCAGGTGAGCTTGAAATCAGGACTTTCAGAAAGTGCTGAATCCTCTGATGCCACCATTTCTACACCAATAAAATAGTATTACTGCACAGTATTATATGATCACAAAATTACAGAATGCTCTGGGTTAGAAGGGGCCTTAAAGATCATCCTGTTCCAAACTCCCTGCCATGGGCAGGGACACCTTTCATTTGACCTAGCTGGTCAGAACTCCATACATCCTGGCCTTGAATGCTTCCAGGGATGGGGCAGCCACAGGCTTCTCTGGGCAACCTGTTCCAGTGCCCACACAATAAACTGTTTTTTTCTTAGTATCTAATTTAAACCTACTATGTTTTACTCAGATAGAAAGTTAAAAAAGAGATACATGCATCCAACATATAAAAAAACTTCTAGTTTTGACAGCACCATTTCAAACTAGCACCAAACATAAAAGTCATAACTTAGACTCGGCAGTTGCTAGCACTACACAGCTGCATACAGGGCAAATACAATCTGAACAGAATGAGTTAAATTACTATCCATGTACCTCACATGATTATCTGTGTCAGTTTGATCTGTATGTGCTGCTTTAGTAAATGTGCAGCAGCAACTCTAACAGGTTTGATATGGGAGCCATTTCAAAAAATTCAAAGGCATGTATGGTACAGAAGGTCAAATTTGATGATCACAGCAAGCCTATGTTGTCTCAGTGAGTAAAATTGTTTTAACTAGCTGGTTACAAAGCCAGCTTTGTCCTTCTTTCTTATTGCTGTATCAATGCAGAACAGGTAGAGCCTATTGGTGAATTTGACCCTTAAATTTTCTGGTGTTCTTGTAGTCACACAAGGTTGATAGATGCAATTCCACATACATCAGTCAGTTAAGGTCCAAACTATGTTTCATTGACATCAGAAGGGGTTTTATGTGACAACAAGTCTATCTTGCCCATGTTATTGATGATACAGGAATTATGATCCCTACAGTGATTTTTTGCCTTCCAATAGCTTAAAGTGAACAGCATAAGGGAGCACATAAGAAAGCTAAACTCTGAGAGTTTGTACTGGTTTATGCTGAGGTGATTTTCTTCATAGTAGGCCCATAGACATGGGGCTATGCTTTGGATTTGTGAGCAAAGTGTTGATAACAAGGATGTTTTCCTTACTGCTGAGCACGGCTTGCACAAAGTCAAGGCCGTTTCTGTTCTTCACCCTCTCTCACCAGTGAGCAGCCTGGGAGTGAACCAGGAGTAGGGAGGAGACACAACCAGAACAGCTGATATCAACTGACCCAAGGGACATTCCATACCCTATGGCACCTTTCCAGCTTATAGAGCTGGAGAAAGAAGGAGAAAAGGGTGGACATTTGGACTGATGGTGTTTGTCTTCCCAAAGCATGGTTATGGATGATGGAGCCTGGCTTTCCTGGTGATGCCTAAACACTTGTCTAACCATGGGAAGTGGTTAATTATTAGGATTTATAATTAAAGGAGCTAATTACTTTTGTTTTATTTTTATCTTGGATGGCTTTTTCTTTTCTTATTAAGCTGCATTTGTCTCAACCCATGAGTTTTCTCACTTTTACCCTTCTCTCTTCCATCTCACCAAGAGGACTGAGAGCAGCTGGGTAGAGTTTAGTTCCCCGGTGGAGTTAAACCACAACAGTGTTGCCAAATGAAAAGAAAAATCAACATCCTACTTCTTATCAGAATTTAGTCCCGAGTTAGAAATGACAAGGTCTGTTGAAAAGATATAGACCAAAAGAATTAAGTTTTCAAAAATAATTAACAAGCCAATGATTTCTGTTCTGAGCCCTAACATGAAATCTGTATGCTCCATTCCATAAACTACATGAATGCCCTTACTTCATAACCATCTCCACAGATATTTTATTAGATTCATTGAAAAAAAAAGGAAAAAAAAAAAAAACAAAACCGAAAAACCCCCACAAAACCAAACCAAACAAAAAAACCCCTTCTTAATTTCTTAATTTTTAGTCAGCTAACTTTACACTACATCTTTATCTCACTTTCTACTCATCTTAGTTGACACCAATACATATGCCTGGTGCAAGTCAGCTATATGTTGATACTACCTTTCATCAATATGTGCTTTACACAAAAAATGGAACTGGAAATATTGTTGTACTAGTTAGCTAATTTGTATAACACATTGAAAATGAAAATTACAATATAAATGCAGAATATTATTATTTTTTATTTCATCATCTGCTATGGCCATTTGTTCAATTAACCAATTACAAAGGAATAACCAGGGAGTGCATGAGACATAATAACCTATTTTTTGACAATGCACATTTTTTCTCATGTGATTTGACTAAAATTAACACTGGGATATCTAATTAATGGCAGTCTCCATAAGAAAATGTCTAAACAACTTAAAAAAAAAAAATAGAGGAGCCTGAAGTTGAAAATAGATTCAGGAAAGGGTGCAGATTTTAAATTGTGCCTATCCTTTGTGTTTATAAATCCACTCCTGCCTTTACTGGTTTTTTTTGTAATAAGATACATCCTTTCTTCACATTTGCTACATTAAAAATACAAAAATTCCTTGACCTGTACCACATTAGTTGGACAGATAGCAGAAAACACATTGCCACAATGGTTTTTCTCCACAAAGCATGAGCATTCAGGTGAAATCTTGGCTGTTTTACTAGCAAAATAAATTTTATCCTGGTCTTATATAAGTGTTAATATTTAATCCGGATGTCCATATTGAACTGTCATATCCAATGGTTTGCTTTGACACTAGGGGTCTCAAAGTACTGTTAATTTAGCTGAAAATTTGAGAAAATCAGAACAAGGACTCTCTTGCTTGCTGTGTATCTGCACCTAGGGAGGAAGTAAGAACTGAGGTGACTGAATGTTTCAATGATATATAAATCTAGATGGTTAGATCTGCCCTTGGTGTTAAAAATAATATTTAGGTAGTAAAGGAACAGGTGAAAGACAGATTGCATGTAATGCACAAACCGTTAAAACAAGCAAATTACTTGGACGATAATTACAGTTGCTAAAAATGGCTTTCCCTTTTTTCCCCCCAAAGTCTCAATCTTTTTCTAAAATATTATTCCTTTCTGCAAAATGTTATAAATTATAAATTAACAAAATTATTTGTATTTACTCTCTGTTTTCAAGGTAATCAGACCGTTTTTCTGTAGCTGCAAATTATTACAAGGTTGCTCTATATTGAAACTCTGTACTTTACTATACTGCATAGAATGAAGCCTTCAGACAAAAAGATTGTGTGCCATTATTTGTTGATAAACAAAATATACAGTGGATGCAACAGAATAAGAATTTATATTAATATTTCTCAGCAGCCAGTAAATAAAAACATAACAGTATTTCTGGTTTACAACAGAAGTTAAAATGAGCAGATTTATTTAAGGAAGACCATTCACATATTGGGAAAGTCTTGTACCTCATCATTTAAATTTTTTTCCTGGTATAAAAGAGAACTAACAGTTAATTTTTGACAGCATTCAAGTACAGAGAGTATTTTTCTCTCTTTGCCCATTTCATTTTTTTCTACAGTCTGTTTTCATAAGATGATAATTACACTGGCTTGTCATTGTAAAATACTATGGTTTCATCACAAGAAGAGAAATCCAACAGAGATGAACTGTGAAGAAAAGCACAGAGAAAAGTACAGGTCATCCATCTCTAATATTCATAATAACTCTAGCAATTTAAAATATATGTAGTTTTGAGCTTCACGTGGAAGTCAGTACTTACAGATATATATTTTATAAGCTTTTTTTTTTAATATGTTTACTAAATATGTGTTAAATTTATGGCCTCTTAAGTAGATCCACAAATGAAGTTTGGTTTTCCTTTTTCTTCTTGCTTTGCCAATTTAAACAACCTTCTCAGTGTTTGAGCTGGAAAGAGGTCAACTCTGAGATGCTGGCAGTGCCCTGTGTTCAGCAGGTGGAAATACCACATAGTGAAATGGAAAAACAGAGATGTGAAAAGTTCATATTCTTAGCTGAAAAATATAATAGTCTGAAATGAAACTCAACTTGTCACAGTGGACTGTCTTTCTGTATGACTAAAGGGTCCTTAAATATATTCATCTTAAATATGTGGAGGGGCAGGAAAAGAAAATAATGGCAAAATACTAGAAAGAATTGGATAAATAAAGCCAAAAAACTAATCTAATTATAAATCTACTCTGAAAGCTGGGAAAGGAATAAAAACAATAAAAAGTAAAAAAGGTTCTAAATCCCAGCTAAAAGGCTTTGGGATTAATCTTGCCTGAAAATTGTAGGTACAAACTAAAGTTTACCAAGAAAAGAAAAGAAACCTTAGCTTCATAGTATAGTATAGTATAGTATAGTATAGTATAGTATTTTTGTTAGAGCATTCAGGAGAATGTGAGCCTTACTGGCTACATTATCTATTCAAGAACCTAGAAGCTCTTTCAGCTTCTCTTGAACTCTGTTTCAGTTCATGCATGTTGGCTTCGCTGTTGTTTCCTTTATGTCACAAATGAACAATTTAAGATTGCTTAAATAGCTACCGTCAAAACTATTAAAAACCAAAAATGGTTTTAATATCATTGGATTTCTAGAATTAATACCATTTAATATACAGAAATATACTGTAACAAAGTTTGATGGCAAGGTTCACTCTATTACTTGCTACGTGAATGAAACATGCAAAGAAAAATCAAGTTAGAATGTATTTCAAAATATTGGCAGAGAGACTGGAGACTCTAAAGGATAAGGGAGACCCTTCCATTGACTCATAAATTTGTATGAGAGCTTCCATTTGGGCTTAAAAGATATTATTTTTGTGTGTGTGTGTTCACCCAGAAGACTAAGCTAAAAATTACAACTCTTCTCAAATGCCTATGAACTCAGTCATTATCCAGCTGGTGGGTGAAGCACAGAGAGATGTGCCTCAGCAACACCAGACTCTGGAAGAGAACTGTGTTTTTCTAACCCTAATTCTCTCCAAGATTTAACCACTGAACTGCACAACATTATGGATCATAGCCCATGAGACAAAACAAGGTCCAGTGAGTACTCTCATCTGAGCTATCCCTACTTGCTTTGTGTTTTCAGTTGCTTTAGCAACATCCAGCAGACAATGAACTGTTCATATTTCTTCCACAATCAAGCCAAAGTTGGCTGACTTTGCAATTCTAAGAGTTCACAGGCACAAAAAAATCAGAACACCTGTGTTGGTTTGAAAAGACCTTGTAATAGGCTTTTTTCCCAAGCCTCCACATCATCAAAGGCAAGTCCTGCCTGACCAACCCTGTGACCTTCTAGTGGAGTGACTACATCAGAGGATAAGGAAAAAGCTGCAAATTACATTTATCTGGACTTCTGCACAATCTCTGACATGGTCCCTCACAACATCCTTCTCTCTAAACTGAAGAGAGATAGATGGATTGGTTTGATGGATGGACTGTTAGACTGATAAAGAATTTGTTGAACAGTCACATCTAGAGTGCAGTGGTCAATGGCTCAGGGCCCTGAAGGATATCAGTCACAAGTGGTGTCCCTCAGGGGTCTGTATAGTGACCAGTATTATTTAATATCTTCGTTAATGACATAGATGAAAGGGTCACCTTCAGCGATTTTGCAGATGACACCAAGTTGAGTGGTCCTGTTGACACACCTGATGGATGGGATGCCATCCAAAACTCCAGAAGTAGGCACATGGGAATCTCATGAGGTTCAATAAGACAGTGTAAGGTCCTGCACCTGATTGGGGCAACCCCCAGTATCAATACAGCCTGGGAGATGAACAGATCAAGAGCAGCCCAGCTGAGAAGAACTTAGGGGTGCTTGTGGATGAGAGGCTGAACATGACCCAGACGTGTTCTCCTGCAGTCCAGAAAGCCAAATGTGTCTTGAGCTGCATCAAAACCAATGTAGGCAGGGTCAGGGAGGGGATTCTACCCCCTTATTCCTCTCTGGTGAGACCCCCACTGCTGTGCTGCTTCCAGCTCTGGAGTCCCCAGCACAAGAATGACATCAACCTGTTAGAGTGAGTACAAAGGAAGACCAACAAGATGATTAGAGGGATGGAGAACCTCTCCCAAGAGGAAAGTCTGGAAGAATTTGGATGGCTCACCCTAGGGAAGAGAAGACTTTGGGGTGACCTAATTGCATCCTTCCAGTACCTGAAAAACACCTACAAGGAAGATAGACAAAAGCTATTTACAAGAGCATTTAATGACAGGACAAGGGGGAATGGCTACAAACTGAAAGAAATTAGGTTTAGAATGGATATTAGGAAGAAATTCTTAATTACGAGGGTGGTAAAGGACTGGAACAGGTTTTCCGGAAGAATTGTTCAAGACCAGGTTGGATGGAGCTCTGAGCAACCTGGTCTAGTGGAAAGTGCCTCTGCCCATGGCAAGGGGATTGGAACAAGATGGTCCTTAAGGCCCTTTCCAGCACAAGCGATTCTCTGATTCTATGATCATAAGAAGTACCCCTGCCTCATAAGAGTTTACAGCCCTGACTGTGAACAGGGGGAAAATGTTATGTTTTGGAGATAGGGAACATACAAGAAAGCATCCATTCTGACAGACTTCTTTTTCTTCCAAAATCAGCCTAAGGAAGCCACATCTCCTGATTTCATCCATGGAGCTTTGTGACTGCATGGTTTTTTTGGTCAATTGCTATACTTTCCTGAGTTGCAAGCTCCAGAGGAGATGCCATGACTGGCACTTGCATTACAGGCAGCCTGAACTCAGCCTCATTTTAGCCTGCACACAAATCTGTTCTGCCCTTGCCACAGGTGGTGCCATAGAATCTTTGGGAGCTCAGGCCATTTTAGCCTACAGCTGTGACATGTCCATAAGAGTGGAAGGAAAAGATGAATGCACTAGGCTGTTCTGGGATGTAGCAAATGGCACATGCCAAGGCTTTTTCCTCCAGACGTCATATTAGCCATTGACCTGGGACCAAAGAACTTTGTGTTCCTTGGCCAAAGATGCCAATTGTCCCAAAAGGAATATGTCTTGTGTGCTTAGGACACAATAATGTCAGGGTGTCTACTTGCCAGATGTTTGCAGTATGTTCAAACCCCTTCACCCTGTTCCCTCCCTCTTCTCCCTCTGATTCCTGCATAGTGCACAAGTGAAAACATGTATCAAGGCAGCAATCTAGCCAGGACCTTTCCCCAGAAAGCACTAGAATGCCATTGTAAGAGACCTGACAATGTAAATTTAATTGCTGCATGGGTTTGAACTTGACTGACAGTGTATATATATGCAATCAAGAGCAGATGAACTCTCCAAGACATGTGGAAAATGTGTAGCAAAACTAAGCTCTTCTAGTAAAGATATTTTTTTCTTTTCAACACAAATCTTATGACTTAACTTTCTGGCTCTCTACAGCTGCACCATCTTGGCTTTCTTCTTTTATGTCATTATTCACAATAGAATTTATTTAAAATGTCTAGGAACTAAGGCTACATCTAAATTTGTCAGAAGTAAATATCTTTGTAGATTTGGGCCTCTGTTCTCAAAGCCCATTGTCTCCATTGTGCTTTCTTTCCACACACTATGTATCTCTGTGACAAATGGTTATGGCTGTGTTTGATTTGAACATTGACTGAGGAGTACAAGAAGGGCAGGGGGGAACAGAAGGGTATAGGGAGCAAATATTCAATTTTAAAAACTTGCTCTGTAAAATACATAATAATTTTCAAGTGAAAAGGACATCTTCATTTTCTAAATGGGTCTTTTAAAATGATAGGCAATAATGGGAGAATAAGTCCATTATTCATTTATAAGAGAATTAGCATAACAAAGCTGCTTAATGTGAGAGTTCAGAAAGCTCTGATTAATAAATTAATCCTTATATTTTACAATAGGTCTCATTTTTAAAAATAATTTCTATAAGAAAGTGTTTTAATAATCTCAATGTTTTTCTTCAGAAAATTTAACTCTTTGTAAGCTACCCAGAGCAGAGACCAAGATGAACTTCAAGTGCAGAATGGTGCAAGTAATTATAGCTCTCAATAACTGATAACTTTGCACAGGGAAAAGCTAGAGGCAGGACCAAAGAGAGCTCCACACAGGGGAGCCCTGTGTGTGGCACATAGGGGTCCATCACACTGGTGCTAATAGCTAAGTAGCAAAATTTAAATTAATCTGCATGGTAATTAAAATGAAGGAAAAAAGAATTATGAGCCTTCAGTTTTGAGAGGAGTAGCCTGAATAGAGAACAATTTAATTTTTTTTACATATCTTTAAATCCCTTTCATAATTTTTCTTTCTGTAAGTTACCTTTTAGTATGGACAGTTTCTTAAACTTTCCTGCTCTTCTTTAGATAGACTCTACAGTACAATTAAAAGCCTTTGCTTTTTTGAAAAAGTTCTGCTGAAACATTTTCCATATCAAGCTATTGCTCTGCTGTCTTGAGAAGACAAGTAAGGCATAATTCTCAATCTCCTTTCTTAGAAAAGAGCCTTTAACTCTGTAGGTTTTTTTGAGCTTCAGTGAATTTGGCCTTTTTATCTGAATAACCCATAAAACGGTTTTATTCAGGTTTATATTATTAGCAGCATTGCTCCTATGTAGTTGTAAGCAATACCATTTGATGTATGGCATCATTCCTTGTCTACTTCTGTATTAACAATTTTAGATATAGCCTTTTTCTTTTTACAAGAAGACACTAATGAAACCAGCAGTTTTTGATTCCATTCCTCTTTCCCCCCATAATTGACCTCTAATGCCATTATTTCCCTCCATGCAGGTCTAATGGGAGTGGACAAATCTTTCTGATTACTTTTGGAGGGCCAGAAAGGATGCTTACAATAGGAATCTTGAGATAAAATGCTAGTCACAATGAAGCAGAGAATGGTGAATTCTGCTCAGACACACCATGCACCACAGAATGCCTGATGCAACGTGCTCCAGTCTGCTTTTGAAAGCTTCAGGAAGAGGATTAATGATGTAGTAACATAACAAGGAAGGCAGAAAAGAGAAAATAATGATGACGTTGGTAGTTTCACCTTGAACAATGTGAATGCCACTTTTACTGAACTTATCAGAGCACTCATAGTGTGGTTTGACTTGGGAATGGGAAAAAAAAAGGCCAAGAGGCTCTTGCTGACCTCCTTAGTTTAGGAGCTCAGTCACTGCATAAGGATGGAAAGTTTCAGCCAATGGGTTTGTGTCCTTCCTTTGGATAATGGAATTTCCTTCTCCAGTCTACTGCCTACACATCAACAGCAAAACAACTGCAAACTTTCTTTGTGCTGTCAGAGTAACAAAGTCTCATTTCTGATACTACCGACCTCTGTTCCTTTACCTGTGGACTCTTCTGGCATGTCCAACTTGTCTGTTCTCACCAGACCTTTATTCTGCAAATCTAAAAGACAAGGCACTGCCTTGTTAAATGGAATAAGACAGCAGGGAGAAGAATCATTGTACACAAAAATAACAGTTTGAATCTAGACTGCACAGCAGTTCTTCACAAATAACTCTCACTTCAAATGCAAGCCAGAAGCAGAAGATCTTTGAAAGGAAAGCATTTGACAGATTACATTCTCTAATAAGTCTCATATTACAAAACAGAGGGGAAGGCATTATTAGAAAACTGTTCCTAATTCATGTTTTATTACAAATTAATGATGCAAACAGGAAAACAGAAACTCCATTACTTATTTGCATAAGAATTCCTCCGTCAACGAGTCTTCAGTCTATTTGTGATTCCTACCACTCCTGCTTTAGTTAAATTTATTATTTATATCTATATTATTTTGGTTTAATTATGTGTTCCTGTTGTCTAGAGTGCTTTAGAAAGAGCTATGAAAACTTGGTGAAATCTATTTGGCAAAGCAAGACTTTCTTTACAGAAAAATTAACAGGGTTTGCCAAGCTCATGAGCCCAAGGGTTGTATCATTTAAATCTTTCTCCTATGTTCAGTGAAAAAAAGAAAAGCCCTTAGAAATTACTTCTTTGGCACTCAGCACTAGCCTCCATTTAATTGTTCTTCCCATTGGCATTGCTGCTTCTCACAAGGAAAAAATAATCCATTTTTGCAAGTTCCTTTAAGGCCCTATTCATATCCTTTCTCACTTCATTTCTGCTGTCCTAGTTCTCCTCTTCACCTGTTCTCACCATTCTATATTCACAGAAGACACCTTTCTTTTTCAGCCAAGCCCTAGACACAAACCAGAGATATGGTGGCAGTTGTTGACTTATCGTCTTGGAAGTTCTGTTGAATCTCTTCCAACCTTAATGATTCTCTTATTCTCAAACTTGCAAGGATGACAATTTTCACTCTGTGTAAATGTTTGCTCTATGCAATTTTGCATATTTAAGTTTCTTTATGATTGTGCATTTTCAAGGCTTCACTATAGGACCTACAGGCAAAACTAGCAGAAAGTCATGGGATTTAAGAATATAAGTTTGCTGAAGTTGACTAGCCAAGTGTTATTTGTGTTATTTGTGGATTTTCAAGAAAGAAAACTTTTTATATTATTATTTATATTTTTCTTTACTATTCCAAATTCTAGCATAGGAGTATTTCTGTATTGGTGGTGATTTAATATCTACCTATAGTCTTTAATTACTCTCTGTGCATCATTTGTTCTTCAGGCCCAGAAGACCTGTTCTCATCTGTTGACTAAGTATTTAATGTGAAATGTTTCATCAAAGACTAGTCAGGGTTCACATTTATAAAATAGAAGGTAAGGTCTGATAGAATAGCATTGATTCTCTGTCCTATCCAAAGATAGCTGCCAAATTAAAAACAATAAAATGTAAGTTGAGACACATGATGTTTCATTTCTGGTTAGCAAGGGAGAGTAATACATGAGCCACAGGCAGGTCCATCAATCTCATCTGGCCAGAGATGAAACTCCATGTATAATAGAATGTCATCTAGTTTTTGTTGCCTTTTGCTTTGCTTTGTAGCTTTCCCATAAAATTCATCATTACAATAAAATGAGAAAATGAAAAATGAAGTTTGAGTGGTGTTCAAAATTATGTATGCTGGAAAAACCACAAAACATCAGCCTAACAGCACCAACAGCCCCCCACCCCATAAATATTTTGCACACAACACAGCAAAAAAAAAATTACTTTTTCTTTTACAAATATGACAATCTAATAAAAATATCATTCTGAAGTCCTGCTTTCTCTTGAATATCATGTTTATGGTAAGAGATATTTCTAAGCACATGGACAATACAGAAGTGGGGGCACAAATGTAACCAACAGCAACCTTTGTAATTCCTACTTTCCAGGTTAGCCAGAGTATCAACTAAAGGTGTCTCAGAGCAGCTTTATCTGCAGTTCCTTCTTATGGCATGGAGCATCATTGCCACACTCATTGTGAGGCCAGGAAGTAGAGGAAAACACAAGTCCAACGGCCAAAATAATACCTTATCCTTGTCTTCAGGCTCCATTTCCCCAGCTCTGGGGACCTGCACCAAAGCAGGTGCTGGAAGTAGACCAATAATTCTATAATCAAGTCCTACCTGTATCCTTCTGGTAACTTAGGGCATGAAAGATGAGGTTTGTATAGGGTTTCATTGGAAAATTCAAGTCTGCACTTGCTCAGTCAGCCATTTGGTTCATAGTGCTGGATGAAAGGCAGGTGTGTGCCTTTTTCTTTTCTTGGGACATGAGCATGCTGTGGGAGGAGAGAGGGCTGTCAGTTAGCCAGACAAGATATCAGTCTGCCAGTCTTCCAGGAGTAAAGGAGAAGTGTCAGATATGGATACAAAAAAAATAAAAATAAAAATAAATCTTTCATCTTCATGTTTTAAAGTTTTAGAAAAGCTGATGTAGCATATGCTGATGCAGATACTCCCTAGGAGCTAGGGAAAAGGTTGTTCCCCTGGTCTTCTGAAAGACATCATTACAACCTAACCTGAGGTTTTAAAATCTATGGACAGCAGATATCATTTAAGACATAACTTCCAAGTTAAACTTCTGAACTTGCCCAACTTCTGTTAGGGATTAACTAATACAAGTCTCTAGCCTGTGAGAACAAGCAAGGGTAGTTTTTCTATTTCTCTCATGATCAAGAAGAGTTTACCCTTATAATCTTATTTAAAGTGTTGCCCTTGATCAACCATGTGCTTAACACAATCACCACTTCATAACCAGTAAAAGAAAATCAAGGCAATGGAATCCATTTTTATAAAGACCTAATTAGGACAGTCAGCAGGGCTGTTTGGCTTACCTCTGGGATTTTTTAGTGCTTCCTGTGTTTATAAAAAGGCCCATAATGAATATGAAATAGTGAAGAAGAAATATTTTTTCATAAGAATGATTCATAGTTTTTTAACACTGCAAACTCCTTAAGCTGCTCAATACTAGAACCTCCAAAGGAGGTTTATTCTATATTTAGTGTTTCCGTATGTCCTTGGTAGATTATTGGCTCCTGACTAATTTGAAAAAATGGGTAATGTATGAAGGTGAGATTATTCCTTTTTTATGTTCCACTCCTCTGTATTAATATACTTTACTCCTGATATTTATATTTTCAGTGAATCCTTTTGTAAATTTCACATCCATTAAATTTTCAACATGGAATAGTTCTTCCAGCAGAAAAACTGATTACTTTTCCTCATAGTGGGAAGAGAACCAATTTCACAGGAATGGTAGCAGGTTATCCTGGATGATGGAAAGGTTATGGCATTGGTTACAATAAATCTCAGCATGTTTTGTTGTTATATCTTGCTTATATATGCATATATTGTACTTTAAAAGCTTCTATACAGTTTAAAATAAAGAATGTAAGGGCTGAGTTTGAAATCTATTGCAGTGTCTTTACGACCTTTACAGTATTATTGCCTCAGAATGTGTGAAAAGTGCTAAATGTTCCTGAGCCAGGCAGAACTACAAAACTCTCACAAGTTACACCCTGAGGCATGTAGCTTCAACACCACTCGACACAGAGTAGGTGTAAAAACAGCCCGTTTACAGGAGACCTTATTAACTAGATGTGAAGATTTCAAGAGCTACTGTGTGCAAATAACAACTCTATGATTAGATTACTTGAAAATACACTTTAAAAAAGGTTTAGATATTAAAGTATGGAGGAATTACTCTACCAGGGATGCCTAATTGAAATTGCAGGAGGCTTAAAATGGTGGCTTGCCATTTTTCTTTCCATTTGTCTCAGGGAAGTCAGCTATATACACTTATGTCAGTAGCACTAACTTCAAGCTTTCAAAATTCACGAGTCAGACCAAAAGAAGTTGTATCACTTGCCTAAAAATCATAGGTTAAATAAAGGTGAGTGGCTCATCCATTCTTTTCCATCTCTCCCTCTGTGAACTGCCTGGCTCATTTGTTTTCAGGAACTCTTTTCTTAACTCTGAAGACCAGAAAGTTGTGCATATTTCAAATGAAAACTAGGAAGTCTCTTGGCACCCCAATAAGCTTCAGGCACAGGAATCAGGGAAAAACAATATACACTGTAGCCTTTGTGATAAAAACAGTTTCTATCTCAATTTTGATATGAGAAGAGTCTGAAAATCTCATGGTTCTGAATGTTCAGTTTGGTGTCATTAATAAAGGACCTTTGGCCCAACACTCCTTCTCCTCTTTAAAAGAAAAGCATCGGGATAGTACACAAGTTTTAGAAAGTCCTGAAGTCACAGAGGTCTAAGCTTCACTTAGAACATCTTTAGTTACTCTCATTCATTTTTCAGTTTTGATGTAGAAATAGGGAATCATGGTGGATTTTGTGAGCATTCCTCCATCTCTTTACTTTTCTTTTATCCACTTTTTAGTAAGCATATTCAAGAGTTAGTGAATTCAGTTCAGCCTAGACATCACAGAAAATTTGACTGCAGTGACTAGCCAGATAAAAGCCCAAAGAGTCATGTCTGTTAACTAGTAAAAAGATTTCTAAAAGTCTGGAATGAGATACATTTGAGGAGAATATATTTGAATAAATGTGTCCTCATCATTAGGAGTTAAAGAAATGTTTCTATCTTTTATCCTGATTATTTAAAAAAAATAAAAATGAAATTGCAGAGGGAGCATCTGGGGTTTCTATTCTTGCTGTTTTTTCACTATTTACCTGTGAACAGTATTATATTCCTTCATAAAATAGACTTTGTTAGGAGTTTTCATTCATCATAGACTTGCTGTTGAATGGGGCAACTCATTAGTTCCAGCAGACACAGCTAAGACTAAGATACTCCATGCCCTGGATTTTGTTAACAAAATTTGATCAGGGAGTAAAAAGGCTTCCAGCAATACAGAACAGAACTGATTTAGATGCTCCTTGGGTAATCCCTATGGGACACTCTGAGGATGCTGAGAGGTCAGGTTACTGACATCATGAGGATGCTCTCAACTACTTTTGAAAGATTGTTGGGATCAAGAAATGTCCCAACAGACAAACAAAAGCAGATTTTCTCTCCATATTCATGAAAAGGCCCAAGATGTAATCAAAGGAAATCCTGTCCAGTCAACATCACCTCAGGCCCTGGAGAAAACATCTAGGAAGTCCTCTTGGAAGCCACTCCTGGATTCATGAAGTAGAGGGAAGTGATTTGGAATATCTAGCAGTAATTGAAGCAGATAAACCACATCCATGAATTCCTGTAAGGCAGCAGATCTTGGCTACTTTGGTTTTATCACAGCATTAGACACAGTATCTAAGTCAGGACATTATGGTCTAAATGAGTGAACTACCTGACAGCTGGACTGTCAGCCTCTACAGAGAGCAGTGTGTGGTTGGTACTCTACCTGCAGGCTGATTACAGGTGGAGCACAGAGGGCTCTGTATTGGGACTGCTCCTGTTCAATATCTTAATCAATACCTGGCGGAGGAGATCAAGTGCACCCTTACCAAGTTTGCAGCTTACACAAAACTGAGGCATGCAGTCAGTGTGCTCAAGGGCAGAGTTGTCTTCCTGGGGGACCTAGACAGGCTGGAGGAATATGCCAATAAGGAACTGGTGAAGGGCAAATGCAAGGTCCTGTACCTTGGACAGATTAACCTCCTGCAGCAATATGGGCTGGGGACTGGCCAGCTGGGGAATGGGTCTGCTGAACAGGGTCTGCAGGTGCTGGCTAAAGAGAGGCCAGAAGTGTGCCCAGACAGAGAGGCAGGCTCCCAGCATCCTGGGCTGTGCTTATTCACCAGGGTATCACTGAAACTGATTATTCACTTGGCACTTGTTAGATCATAGAGAGCGCCGTATCCAGGTTTGGGTACAAGAAAGTTATTGATAAAGTGAAGGAACAGAACAGGTGGCCCCGTGAGGCTGTGAAATCTTCACCTTTACAGGTCTATTGGGACTGGACAGGAGAAAATGCTAAGCAACCGGGTGTGACTTTTCAGCTGATCAAGTTTTGAGTGGAAGACTCGAGTCTGACTCTTTGCGGTTCCTTCCAACCATAATGATTTTATGGTTGCTATTAAATTTATTTTCTAACCAACATTAAACACGATTTCCAAGTTCAATGGCATGCTAGTTTGCCTGGAGAAAATGTGGCAAAACTAAAGACTGAATATATCAAAGATAATTTGAATCTAGTGGACTGTCTGAATCTTGATCCCTCAAAATTCAAATGCTTCATGTAAAAAAAAAAAAAAGTTTTCAGATAAAAAAAGTGGATTGGTATCAACCATTCAAGTATAAATATTTTGTCCAAAATTAGGATAAAACCTTTATGTGTCTCAAAGCAAGTAAGTTTTACCAGCTTTATGAAAATTAAAAGTATTTTTAATTTGCTAGTGAACTGAAAAAAACAATCATTTACAAATATTTCCAGAAGAAACATTTGTTTCAGGCTTTAACTTGGTTTATGTCTTCATTGTTCCAAGAAATTGTAATGGGGTTTATTTTTTGTGTTACAGGGAAGTGATATCATACTGAAAATTGTGTAAATTAGAAGGGGGAGCCAAAGTATCACCAAAATACCTTGTTTTCTTCTTCCTCCTCTGTTACTGTGATAGGTTTGTGTGTGTGTAGGAGCATATTTAAACAAACAAAAGTATTTTCTTATTTCTTCCCTTGTCCTTTATCAACATGTTAACTGAAGTATGACAATACCATCGCTTTGAAAAATCAAATGCGGATGGATTACTTTGAGCTCAAATTATAACTCCAGTTCCTAGCTCTAGTAATATAAACTGGAAGTTTCCAGACTGATGTTTCTGCAGGACAGGACAAATTCTGTCTCTTCATGTTAAACAAAAAAAAAAAAAAACAAAAAAAAAAAACAACCAAAACAACAAAAAAAAATACCAACAAAAACAACAAAAACAAAAAAACAAACAAACCTAAAAGTCAGTCTCAAGAAACAATAGTCCGAGCAGTTAATATACAATCTATGATTTGAGACTCTGATGAATGGGAGGAGAAGCAGGACAGAAATCTGAAATTCTCTTTTTTTTCTGGAAAAAAAAATGTAGTGGAAAAGGAAGTGTGACACAGTGCACGAAGGAATGGAGTCTAACATTTTGTTTATCTAAATGTCTAGAAAACTTCAATCACAATCATATTCAAAATGTGTGTCTCTTTCCCAAAGCAGCTAATTTTTCCAGGAAAACAAGCACAAAGAAATAATCAGTGGGACAGTTTTATACTCTCATACAGGATGTCCATGGTGAGGCCTTTGTACAAATTGCCCTGAAAAATATCAGTCGAGAGGAGAAGGATTATCACTTAAGAGTAATAATTTTGATGTACCATCTGGAAAAGGAAATTTTGAATAAAGGAGGAAAAGGACCATGCAAACTCTTCTTGCCACAATAGTTTAAATACAAACTCAATTCTTTCAGTAAGTATATTCACTTTTATTTTCCATGAGGCTGATTCCTACTCCCAGAAATATTTGCTTTACCTGTAAGACACCTTACTTGAACCAAGGACAAAAGACTTTTTTCACAAGTGAAAATTGGAGGATCAACCTCTACAGCAACATCAGCAAGAAACTTGAATGCACATTCAAAGAACAAGTTAAAACCCTAATTGTGAAATTCATGAAGTGGCAACTTTGAGATGGAGATCAATCAAAGGCAGGATTGATACAAGGGCAGGTATAGATTCCTCCATCTTCATTCACTGGACAGTATGTATATTTTGCATTTTGCTGCAATTGTTTCCAAGCCCAGGACTCTTATGATTCATTGGCAGAAGCTACACTGTGTCAGCTGAAATGGAATCTTTCTATGCAGGTAGAATCTGAATCGTGTTTCTCTTAGCAGAAATCTCTCCTTGCATATCTCACAGGTTATTCTACAACTATATCCTTAAAAGAAATTTCATGTTTCTTACTGAGACAGGCACACTTAATTTTCTGGAATATATAAAAGAATTGTTAGAATGCTAGTAAGTCCTTTCATGTTAGCAGCATCTCAAAATACCTTTGCATAGATTGATCCTTCACTGATTTCCTCTGACTTATCTGGAAGGCCAAGCGTGTTTCCTGTCACTGGTAGCATTGCTGAAGGAAGAATTTTGAGAAATTCAGGCCAACTTTCAAAAACTGCATACAGTAAACACACCAGGTTATATGCTTAACCCTGTAACTCAGAATAGCAAGCAGACAGGTGAGAGACTAAATATGATTAAGAGATGGCAGCATCAGCTAACATATTTGTACATGCTCCTTTTTTCAGCAACCAAACACTTCTCCAGAGTTGTCTGCAAAGTATGCAGATATTTCAGATTACAAGCTGGAGGGAGGTGTTCTTTATCAGGGTCCTCTTTTAGAGGTACATGATTTGTGAAAGAGAAACTGCTGGAGAAAAGGAGCACGAACAAACATGCAAATCAGTACTCATATTTCTTCTTTCTGATTTCTTCTGTTATGTTACTTGGGAGTCATCACCAACTTCTATATTTTCATATGGTAAAATCAGAAGTACTGTGAACTTAACTTGATGTTAATGGACCACTTACTGTGAGCATCACAGGTAGCTGTAAGGAGTGTATATTTTGACTCATTATTCAAATCTAACCCAGATTTCATAATGCCATAGTGATAATATTTTTGAAAGTTTAATAAGTTATAAAGAGTAAGTAAAATTTATGAAGCGTGAATATGGGATTGTTTTTTGTAACATTCATATTTTCCATCCTACACTAAATAGATGGCTATTCATTTGGAAGTGTCAGAGATAACTAAAAGGAGCATGCTTATTTAAGCATCTTCTCATTTTGCACATGTGCAGAGCAATGATTGGTATTCAGTATTTATGAGTCTAGGGATCTCTTACTGTGTTAATGTAGTTGTAGTTCTCATAAATTTGTATCTTTATTACTTAGAACATTTGTATGTTTTGATGAACACAGTGGTAATGTAATGTGGAAGGCAGTACAGTCCCATTGCTTTAACCCTGAATGAGTGCTGTGATTGATTCTTGTGTGGCCTTCAGCAAACCATTCCTCTTCCTTTGTAGTTTGTTTTTACAGTGATCTGAAAGAGAGGTGCCACACATTATCTTGTATTTCTCATTGTTCTGAGAATATCCTCAGAGGTCTTACCCATGTCTTTGCAGCAGCTGGTTGAAAACTGCACTTCCCTTCTATCAGATCCTGTCATTCTTTTATATTAGACACAACATGTGATAGGAGAGGATAATTGGCAAATAGGATATAACTACTGTCCAAAGATTAGAGTTTGTGACTTTTAGTTTTACTTTGGATCCAGGCATTATCTCGGTAATTTACACATAGATATCTGTTTGCACTTCTCAAGGACTCTCAAAAGCTATGATGGCTCTGGCTGCTACTTGACTGTCCTGTAAAGACATACATAAGGAAACATTTTTTTCCCACTGAATATATGTGAAGGTTGTTCCCTTTCTGTTCTGAGAGTGATGCATGTCACTCTGGAAGAGAAATGAGGGATGAGAATCGATGTTTGCTTTTTATTTCATATAAAGTCAATTCCATGAATGTTGTCCTTGCAATCTCCCAAGAGTGTCCCTAACGGTTTGGACTCCTCTTTAAAGGTGGATAATGTTGCCAAGGAACTTTGACATTGCTGATAAATGATTCTACATAAGGGTGAATCATTGATTTATTGTCTGCAGTGTGAGATTGAAATTTGTAAGAATGGAGTATCTGTGGACTTTTATAGACTGTTATTTGTAGCCGTAGCTTTCTGCTGGCCACTTCTAAAAGAGAATAGCTGATGATGTGGAGGGAAAAGGAGCAGATAATGTAACTTGCAAATTCTTAAGTATTGAGGAGCTGGAAACTGGTGAGACATCATCAGTCACTTGACCTTCAAGTGAGCAATGGAGGTGTTTGTCGCATAAAATAAAAGCTCTTTGGGAGAGTTCCAGAAGGGAGATGAGTGGGTCAATTTACTGCTTGGCTCCTGTCTGTCTCTGCTATGTTTCTTCATTCTCCACAACTCCTAATGACAATAGCCAGGCTCAGAGAGAGAGAAGAGTGTCTCTCTCTTGTCTGAAATTGCATATCTAATTCAATGTTAGCCCATTAGATCTGAATCCTGTCTTGGTGATAGGCATTTTATAATCCTCTAATAAAAAAATGAGAAAAACCCCCACAATAAGCCCACCACTATTTCAATTGAGCCAGAAAGTGTTATTGCCATCATTTAACTTCATGGTTTTGTCTCATTAAGAAAGTTTTATGTTTTACACTTCTCTTTCTCTTTACTTTTTATTCTATATTGGTGCATGAAGAGAGGTAAAGGGGCACTTTTTTAAAAAAATAGTTTGTAGGCAATTTGAATCTCATCTAATTAATACAAATATTTCCCCCCAAAAAATGGGATTTAGTTTTAAAGTATGAAAGATAATCAAAATATATTGCAAGGGTTTCTGAAACTGGACTGCTTGCAATCAACATCATAATCCACACATTGTAGTTTACACAACTCAGGTTAGTGTTTGCTAGACATTCATTGGGACTGATTTGAAAACACTGACTTAAATCCTTAAGACATTTACAATATTTTGGAAAATTAATACATTGGTGTCTTTTAACTCCCTCTAGCAACTAAACACTGTGGAACCACTTGCTCACCATCCTTCTGTCAGGAGGAGAATCAACTCATGGTCTGGGATAAAAAGGGTCTAATAATTGAAGCAAATTAAAATATAACAATATACTAATAAAAGTAATTAAAATAACAATAATAGTAATAATAATTGTAAGGAAAAAGGGAAAGAGATGGTAATTAAACCCAAGAAAAAAAAATTATACACAGTATAATTGGTCACTGCCTGCTGATCAATGCCCAGCCTGTCCCCCAGTAGAAACTGGCATCTCCCAACCAAGCTGCCCCAGTTTGTGTACTGGCCACAACATTCATGGATGGAATATCTTTTTGACCAGTTCAGGTCAGTTGTCCTGGCCATGGTCCCTCACAGCTTCTTGTCTAGCTCCTCCCTAGCAGAGCCTGGACTTAGGGTAAACAACTGCAAAAAATCAATCTGCTATCAATATTATTCTCATACTGAATCCAAAGTGCAGCACTGTACTACCTATGGAGAAGAAAATTAGCTCTATAGCACAGGAAACCAGAACATACACTAAGGAATTTAAGCCACAAGCAGTTTACAAGCAGAAATATGGATGACATCCCTCAAATCAGTTATTATCGCTCATACACTCCTAATAAGAGTCATGATAATATGATAATATGTTTTCAAGTGTGTTCATGTTTTGGAAGTGGATTCTTCTACATTTAACTTTTTCTTCAATACAGTTGTCTTTAGTAATGAGATTATTGGAAAGAGCTAAAATAATTTCTGTGCCTTTAAGAGGAACATAAGGAAAAGATTTTTGGAGAATGTGTTTCCCAAGAGTAGAACATAAAAAGCGTAGACAAGGGAAGGATCGTGAACTGACTTCCCTTATTATATAACTAAGTGAATTTATCTTACATTAAAACAAATGGAAATATGGAATGGAACATCAATCATGTGTGTCCTCACAAATTCCTCTCCTGACCACTAAAGCATGTGGGTGTACATTCTGAGTTCACAAACACTTTTCCCATAGGTGTTCTTCAGTGTGATTCCACAGAGATGGTTTACAATGTCAGGACATGCATGCTTGTCCTGCACATTTCTTGTAGACATATCTGTCCAGAAAAAGTATCCTTGTGATCTAGAATGCTAGGAAGTGTCCTTGGCTCCCATAAAACTAATTTCCCAACAAGCCAATTACTGGAGTAAGAATTTCTCAAGACAGTTATTGTATCAATGCACATGTGGGAATAAGAGTTTTGTTGAAGAAAGAGCAGAATAAAGAGAAAAGGAAGCTGAAGCACATAATTTAAAAAAAAAATTCTTTCAGCTATGGATTATTCTTACTTTTTCTTGATGTAGTATCACACCTGGTGTTAACCAATGCTGCAAAAATACTACATATTTCTGGCGTCCTACTAAGATTAAATATTTCTAGTTTCAAAAAAAAGCTAAATGAAACTGAATAAAGCACTGCATTTCAGATAATGTGTATCTGGTGTTACCTACTCAGCTATACAGCTTGTCCAGCCTGAAAGTTCTGTAGTGTGATTTATACACATGCCAAAATACTGAGCAAACTTAAGGTATGCTCTGGTTACCTTGCAGCACAAAGGAAGCACAATACTTGCCTATTCAGTGGTTTTGCCAATCTCTTTCTAAATACCTTGCATTATCAGATCAGGGTAGATGCAAATTTAATTGAAAAGGAGGAGCTGAGTAGCTGCTACTACCTAATGGGCCAGTGAAGTGTGCAGAGAGAGTTATTGCATTTCTGAATGCAAATCTAGGTGAAGATAAAGGTTTTGGCATCCTACGGAGCATGCACATTGATTCTGTTGAGCAGGAATGAGCTCTGTCTGTTGTTCTTCAGCATCTCTGATATATCAGCATGCTCTATTGCAGGACTACAAAGAACTTGACACCTGCTGGGGAATGCCAGTGTCTATGTTTCTCTACAGAAACACCCAAGTGCCATATGTCAGAGGCTCAGGGGCGCCAAATGCTGGACCAGTTGGTGCCAAAGCCTGGACCAATTGCTTCTATGCCTCTGACTGCACTGTTACATTCCTAGAAATCATAGAGGAAAGCAGTGAATTGGTAGCAATACTGTGGGCAGAGAAAAGACCCAGGACGCTAGGCAAAAGCTGTGTTCATATCTAGTTTAAAATTTATCTTGCTTATTTCCATGTGATATCAAAGGTGGTATCCAGATAATTTTAATAGACAATTAAGGAAATGGCCTAAGTTTACCAAAACCTGATACATTGTCAAACAAATTGCCTTACTACTCATTATTTTTGCATTCTTTGTTATCTTCTTCCATGCAGTGCTGGAACATTTATTTCCACTGAGAAGTAATTTTACTATAATCAAAGTAAAGTACTTGTCCACTTTGGTGCTCAAAGCAATTGGGAAGAAAGCCTAAAACTTTATTATTTCCTTGATTCATTTGAATAAAGTCAAAAAGCATTATTTTAATGAAGTGGAAATATGCTTTCTGACTTGGGGTTTGATTTGAATATTGTAGGGAAATGTGTGGCTTAAGTAGGTATGCTGGATTAAATGTTAAGTACATTACCATATTTTACATAAGGATATAGAGAGTTGCTTGAAAGACTTGACAGGACAATTTTCTATTGTTTAAGGCACTCAGAATCAAAATGCTTCACAAAGTCATGTTGATGCCACCAAGAATTCTTTTCAGAAAATTTACAGTGATGTAATGTTTAATTTTTACATATCTGCATTGAGGCATTTGACAGTCTTCATTTAGAAATCATGCATCTTATTATTATCATTTTTGTATCCTTAATAATACAGTAGTATTTCTTAAACTTTGTTTAAAATAAAACATCCATAATGATTGAAAATTAGTTTAGTTATGAGTTTTTTTAGGTTCTGCTCAAAATAAAAAAAACCACTCATATTAGCACCTTTTTAAATATATTTTTACCCTGTTCTGTTCTATTTTCTGTCTCACTGAATAAAAATAACTGTTATTATTGAATTTAAAATAATGTGTTATTGCTAAATTAAGGATTTTAATTTAAAAAAATGTTCCATTTCAGTTTTCAGAAAGTCTTTCTCTTTTCAAGAAAGTATTTGTTTTGGTCTTTTATGGGTTTATTTTTTATCTGCGATCATAACATCTTCTTTAGTTTCTATGCCCAGATTTTCTGTGAAAAAGGAATTCAATTTTTTGACCAGCATTGTAACTGCTGGTAGTATGTGGACATATGCTTTGCAGATACATAAAAATAGCATGTTTCATTTGTTACCATTTTATTGTTTCATCCCAAATAACATGTTGCCATGTCAACATCCTGTCAGGTCCAATGGCAACAACTGGGTGCAGCATAACACACAATACATGAGGACAAGGTGTAGAAAGAACGATTAAAATCTGCACTATTCTGTTTTGAGGCAGCTACCCACACACTGTTATTTCTGGTAACAAATGTCAGGAGTGCTTACAGCCCAGCCAGCTCCGAGATTGGTGGGTGCTCCTTATTCTCTGTGACTGAAACCAACTTGGGATCATTGTCTGTTTTCCCAGTCCTCCCTTCATTTCAGAGGGACAACACAAAACGCCTGCATTCAGTGGGTGCCTCCTTCTCCAAAGTGCAGGTGGTGAGACCAGGCTGCCCAGGCACCCTCCCACGAGGAAGTCTGCTGGAGCTGCACAAAGAACTTTGTGAGTGACTTGGGAAGAAATTTTTCTGGAATAACTTTAAACAGTGCTTGCCTTCCTTCATTTTATATAGAAAGCTCACGCTTCCTCGGATACCTTTCCTAGCACTGAAAACTAAAGCAAACTTGCTTTGCAACTTAACACATTCTAACCTCTCAAGCTTCTGCTAAAGTCACATATTTTCTGCATTCTCTGACCTGGCCTGCAATATTTTCCATGATTTTTCTTGCTTTTGGGGTGCATTTAAATAATTGCCTAGTCAGAATAACCTATCCTAATCTTGTATCAGTATTATTTTGGCCCATATAATTAATTCAAAGGAAAACAGCTCCCTCATCCTCAGTTCCTAGGAAACCTTTTCTGTTAATTCATATTGACAGCAGTGAGTTGTGACATTTATCGGTGAGGTGAAGCTGACCAGCTGCAGGGCTCCTGACTGATTTACTCAGCCAACAAGCTGCTCATGATTCCAGCCAAGTATTGACTTTTCTTCCCCTTCCCTCCCCTCTAGTTAGACAGAAAATACAGAGGCATTTTTTATCGCTACATTTTTATTTTTACCACTTATACTGAAAGCTAAAATATGGACCACCAACTATATCTTCCCTCTAAAATTTAATTTCTTAATGCAAAAGGATTTTAATATTTTTCAAGGAAAGAAAATTAGCCTTGAATCTAAACTAGGTGAAATATAAAATACCGAGCAGATTTGATCTAACATTATTGGAATCACTTACCTCAATAGCAATGAGCTTCAGTCTCATAAACAAATTGTCTGGAATCAAATGACCTTTGTGATGAAAAAACTAAAAATTCAAACTTAGCTAATTTTCACTCTTCAAGTTCAAAAGCAAAAGCAAAACGTTCTGCAAGTATTCTAGGATTTTGTATTTTTAAGGCTTAGATACCAATAGAAGTCAAAGATAGAGGATTTTCTGTATTTCTCTAGTTCCTCTCACTTTTTGAGTCCCTTTTTTTTGGGACTAACCCTGAGCCACAATCGAACTTAAGGAAAGCATGAGTATTTCTAGAACTGACATTTTCAAGCACCAGTGAATTACTGAATCACTCATTCTTGGCACTGATACATTATATCCATAATTGTTCTGCTTGAGGAGGTGACATTTCCAGAAATGGCAGTTCAGCGTGACAAAGGACACAACACTGCTGGGAAGATAAGTGAAAGGTGACAAGACCATGCCGCTGCCAAGGAACAGGCGCTCTTCTGCACATCAGCACTCGGTGTAACCAAGTTCAAATTGTTGTAGTCTTGATGGAGAGTCAAGCCAACCTCCATTGCCAATGCTCTCGTCTGGTTTCTGCAATATGGACTGCATGGAATTAACACAAAAGCCATTACTGAAGCCTTTACACCTGGTGAAAGGCATCCAGAGTGATTGCTGAGAAGAGCATAGAGAACAGGTAGGTAAAACAGGTGACAAATAGGGGAGAGCAAAGTGGCTCAGAAAAGAACAGTCAGAAGGGGTTTTCTGATGGATCACGAAAATAAGTTGTCACCATTATGGCAAGGACTGTGGGACAGATAAAATGGCTACTGGCACAAATGCTCTCACTTTGTGATGACTGCAATTGAAATATAATTTACTGAAACTTCAGTGTTTGTGCTAAAGCTATTAAACCAGTTTTTGCACTAAGGGTCACCACAATCCCAAAAGTTAATCCATAGATATTAAACATGTGCAACTCCATATGTTGCACATACCATCCTGATTGTTACATACACCCATAAACTAAACACCAGAAACTAAAAGACACATGTACCTAAACCATTCTTTCCTGTGTAAAGACATTATGTATTAAGATGCTCATATATTCGTTGCAGCTGTTTGAAGAATGAGTGTATTTCTACAGATGCACTTGGGAAAAGAGCACGTTTTCAATTTGTCCTTAGAGCAAGTCCTTTAACAAGAAAATATATAAAGTTGCCTGTTTGAAGTGCTGTGGCTTCTTCAAATGTAGCTGTGAAAAACGCCTTTTGTCATTCCTCCCCAGTGCATTATGTTGTGACAAGGCAGTCATGTTACATAACGTGATGGGGCTGATACCAAATAGCATGTGAAAGATTTGATCCCTTTCCCTTTTAGTACAAGTATCCTGAGCTGTGAGTGGCTGGACTTTGGAGGGTCTTTTTTTCTCTTTAATGAGAAGGAACAAAGGAATACTCCGTTTGAAAGTCCTTTCAAAAGAGCTGCCATCAGAAATTTTGCTAATTTTGCTAATATTTTCTTTACATCTATTAGCTGAAAACCATCTTCATCTTTAAAACATGCACATTGTTTCTGGCTCCCTCTTTCCACCATCTTATCAAGAGCAGATTTTTATTAGGGCCTATAAAACAGGCTTTGAGAAACTTAAGCATGTAATCCTCTGTGGCTCATGGCAACACATGGTGAGGTGCATTCTGCACTGTCAGTGACCCACTGGCTTGACCCATTTACTTCTCAGTGCTGACAGCAGCCGGGGAGAAGGAGGAAGGAGGGCACTGAGAAGTCACTAGGAGAGGGAGGGACCAGCAGGGACGTAGGAGGCTGAAAAGAAGAGTTCTTTCCCTCTCCCACTATATATTTTTAAAACTGTTGCCATTTTGGACTCCCTGAATCCAGAGTGTTGAGAAAGTTGCATCTTTTCAGAAGTATACGGAGGAGTTATTTCCCCTGCTATAGATTAAACCATCACAATGCAATCCAAAACAGTGTAATCCAACTGCTCTTAAGAGTTATCTCAGAGATTGCATTGGCCCATCAGTGTAATTGCTGTGGGTTAAGTGGCCTCCGAAACCAGGTTAACTGGAGATTTACTGTGTAACAAACAGGTTTTTGCAAAAAAAAGTTTGAAAAATTAAACAGACTAGTCTTTCAGTTAAAGACTTCCAACCAATAAACCCAACCCCTCTGTCTTTCTGAGAAGTAAATCTTCACTGCATTTTACTGACCTGCCTGAAACTGTTTTCATACTCAGAGGACAGCAGAAGCAGCTGGGAGAATATTCTAGAAGAAAGAAAATAGTGGAAATTAAAAAACATAAGACAAAAATTCATGAAACTTTACAGTCATATTAAATTTATATTTAATAAGTGCATAAACAATGTTCTATTGATGATTGAGATTGTACAGTACAATGATAGTACTTGCAAAACTCTCCCTGGAACTTAACCAACCATAATCCAAACCATAACAATGCCATTGATTACATGTTAATACTATCAGTGACACACATTTTTACTCACAGACTTCAACATGAGCAAACACAGCTTTTAAAAAGTACTTATCAAAGGGAAAATGAAATAACTCCAAACATTCAACTTAATGTCAAATATGTCAGTATGTCAACTTCCTAACAGGATTGTTTCTAAAATGAGAGATTGTGAGATTGTGTTTCTAAAATGAGAGACAAGTTAATAGATACGTGCTTTCATTACTACATTTTCCACAACTCTAGAAAGTGAGATCATGTTTACTTTTGCTATCACCAAAACTCATGAGATAGACTATAGGACGATATCAAGGCCCCAAAATACATTGTTGTAGGAGGACTGGGATTATTTTCCTGGATCAATCCAAGATCTCTTCTAGACCTATGTCCTGCTCCTGATAAAACTCAAGAGTTTATGAAACACAAGACTGTTAAGAGACATCATGGTCTACGTTTCCAAGCATTTCAGTGAGACAGTGTTTATAAATTCTAATTGCTCTAGGGAAGTGGTCTTTATAAAATGCTGTAAAAATCTGATTTTACAATTATTTAGAGAAATGCCTTTGCCTGAATTAAGGTGCAAACAAGGCTATATGCTGAAGTCAATAGTATGTATTTTATTAAACAAATAATGTGAGGTAGAGAGAGAAACAAATAGAAAAAAGAGACCTGGGAAAAAATAGAGTGTCAGAGAGTCAGATAGAGAGAAAATATTCCACCACCCTTGGATGCAAATGGCATCCTTCTGATCCTCTTTTTCTGGTCTTCTCAGTGGCAAGGATCCCAAGGTCGGTCAAAACCTCACATTTTTACACTTCAGCAAACAAATGAACCAATGCTCATTGGCTATCACTTTTCTTATCCTAGAGTTTAAAGGATTCCCTCAATTCCAATGCTAATCAGTCCCATGCTCAGTCTTCCTCCTTGTTTGAGTTGGGCCTCCCATCTTGAGTCTGTGGGCTATGGCTTCCTCCTGCCAGACCCAGACAGGGCTAATTTTCAGCACCGCTGCTGAGTTGCCTTTCCTTGCCAGTACATTCTTCTCCTCCAGTCTTGTTTAATTGTACTTAAACCTAAGATAATTGGACAATAGTACCACCTTTATCTTATCTCAAGTCAGGTGGCTTAATTTACATCCAAATTCTCAGAATCCAGGAGGCATACTCAGGCAGGGGGTATAGGGAGCAGATCAGCAATTGCTTCTTTGCATTGTTTGCTACAGTGGGAAAAGTCCCTCTTTGATCTTGACAGCATTTGAGGCAATTAAATCTCTTACACATGTGCTAACAATTCTTCAGATTTTCAACAGTGTATTTGCATAGTGCGACATCTCATTTATTGCTCAGCACTCCTGCCTATACCTCACTCCTATCTCAGTTTCCTGGTGATTCAAATAATGATGAATGCATATGTCTGCTTTAAAGACAGGCCATCCAAAAAACGTAAGCCTCTATTCTCTTTTAGTATTCTGTCTGGGAACAGCACATTTAGCCCTCTGGTGCAACCCTTTTCAAAATGTCTTCAGCATTATGTAAGTCTTACTCCTGGACTGAAGACTAGGAGCCCATATTGGTCCTGTGTCCATGGCTTTCCACTCTTTTGAGGATTTAGTCTATTTATCGAGGCTAAAGTGTAGGGAACCATTAGTCATTCACTGTCTAAGTAATATAAAGTACCTGAACACTGAAATCAAACAGAGAATTAATGGTAATCATGACATATAAGCATTGTTTACATAGCCTAGAAACAGAAAGAGTGCAGGTTTATAAACTGTGTTGGTTAAGTATGTAAATGTTGTAAAATCATTCCTATTCTCTGTGTGTATCAGCTCATTCAGGAATTAGAGAACTTCCCCTTTTGGACAGTGACAAATGAAAAGCTGCTTCTTGTGAAGAGAAACTGGAAAGCACTAAAATTGTTTGTAGATTCAAATGATCTGCAGGATCAAACAGGCTTGAGTTTCCCTAATCTCTTTGGTTGAAGATTAACTAAAGGCCAATTGTGTACCTATTTGGAAGCTGTGTATTTATTCAGAATATTAACTGAGTCTTAAGACAGGAAGAATAAAGAGTGCCTTCATTCAAAGATAATAAACCTCAGCTGTTCAATATTCATATCACTCAACAAAATTAGAATAATATAGCAGAGCCTTGACTGATTGTGAAGTGAATGAATTACATGGCCAAAATGGAGTTCCAAAGCAGGATGCTGGAGAGGATGACTGAGTTAGAATGTAAATATTACAAAGAGAAAAAATTACATTGCAGTGTCTCCCAGACATTATAATTTATGACTTTGATTCAATTAAAATGATTTCAGAGCATTCTAAGTCCAAAGAAGACCACTCAAAGACAGTAAAGCGATGAAAATTGACTTCACAGATGGCTGGTTTGTTCTATAGAAAAGCAGGAGGTCTACAGAAAACTTTCAAAATACCCTCCTGATAAGTCAAAATTTGAAGTGTTGATAACAAGGTGAGGAGGACAATCACACAAATTAGTTCCAGGAAGATGGCTTGAGAAAACAATCACTCATTAAAACCACTTGTTTTTTCTCAGACTCAACAGATTAGTTCTTCCGCAGAAAACACTCACATTTTGGAACTAGGGATAGAGTCATCATGGCTTCCTGCCCAACATATCACATTTAAGATACTGAAGACCAGATTCAGGCCACGTGTTTATGCAGATAATGAAGTAAATAAAGATGAGGCCTCAGAGATTACAACCTATTTTCGAGAAGGAACAAATAATCCGCTGAAAATTTTGCAGAGGTAAACTTAAATCATTATGAGATTTTTATTCCCCCTCTCTTCCCAGTTTGTTATATTTCTTTTTGCTTACCTCCCCATCTATAAGAGATGTGCACTTGAATTACCATCTAGTTTTGTTATTGTTCTTTGTGACTTTCCAGGATGATTATAAGTAACCAAAGGCAAACTATAATTGCAAGGTTTTTACCATCAGTGTTTAAACATTCAGGTTGCATAAAGAAAAGATTCTTATGTCTGTAAATGTATTGTTCAATTGCTGTAAAAGACATCCAATATACAACATTTATCTGCCATGATGCCAGAAGAGCACTGTGTCACTCAGTTGCTCACACCTCACTTTAACTATTGAATCAGGTGCAAGGCAGGTTGCCATTTATAGTGTTTAATATGTTTCCTGTAAATGTGCAGGAAATATTTGTTTGAAGTTCTGAAGGAAGCAGTATTGATGTTCACAGAGATGCAACAAACTACTTGATGAAAGAAATCATTTTCAAGAAAGAGTCCTATGGGAGAAACAGAGCCTGTTTATTTACACAGAGATCAAAGAAACTTTCATATGAATTGATGCTAAATATTTAGTACTTGAGTGACGAGTAAAGAACCCTCTAAACTTCTAAAGGAAAGAATAAAAATGGGAGACAAATCCTGATATAGAAATATATACATAGGCTCTCTGTGGGCAAAATCTTTTTTTTATTATTTGCATTACAGTAATGTCTAGGGTCCAGCTTGAGATCAGACCTACTCTGTCATACTGTATGTAAATACTTAGTGAAATACAGTCTTTTTTCTGACAAGCTTACCATGAAAACAGGCAAAGTTCAGGAAGGAGGACAAATTCTGATTCAATTTGTGTTAATTTCCCTTATAACTTAAAAAAAAATGTACATTAAATAAAATTAACTAAGATTGTCATTAAATTACTCCAAGCAATGGAAATTGCATAATGCACATGTCAGGAAAACCAAATATGAACAAAAGGCCCTGTATACTAACTGCTCCTAATTAAAACTTTCCTTAGGTTTTCTATCTATATTCTCATTTTCTTATGCATCCAAATAAAGTTTAACTAAAAAAAAAAATCAAAGCTGAGTTTTCCTTACACAATTACAGAAGATATTCAGACACAGATTGCTCAAACACAAAACTTATATGAAAAATGAATAGTGCAGGAATAGACACCCATCAACCAAAGCAAACTATCTCTATGGGTTGCCAGCAGCCTCAGTCTCACCTAAAATAGCTGCCTCTAGCTGGCAGAAATCTGTCTCCCTCCTTAAAGGTGAATTCTGAGGTTTCAGGAGGAACTGTGCCAAAACGATGAATATACCTCAGTGCCAGAATTTCTGCACCTAGGGAGGCGGCAGGCTGCAAAATAGGTCAGTGGCATGTATTTCTCATAGTTCACCACCTTCTTTCAGCCTCTAGCTGCAGATCCCTAACCCTGAAAGACCTTCCTCTAGAAATCAGCACAGTACTAACGCACATCTGTGACTCTGGGACCATGGTTAATCTGGAGCTAGGCTAAATTCACACTTCCTCAAATCAGAAAAGTTTTGTCCTCCTATGTGTAATGCACTACTTTCCACTGCATGGTCCTGAATAGTCCTCCTTTCTGCAATACTTTTCCCAGTAGCACATTAAGTGTGCCTTTACCATCTGTCACATGTGGTTTGTTCTCTCTCTCGTTCTTTATTACTACCAATATAAAATAACATATAAAGAGTAGGAAGAGTAGGGTTTTTGGCTGCAAGGAGTAAATAAAGTGAAAAATTGATGACAATCTGTAACAGACATTATGAAGAAATCTTATTTGTTTTCTATTCCTTCACATATTCAAAGCAGATTCTTCAAGCTACAGTCACTGGTACGGTATTCATTACTCTTTCTATCTCCTCAAAGAGGAATTATGTTATTTTAAACTTAAATAGTGAAGATTTGTCTCTCTGTGTGAAGGTTTGTAATAAATACGCTATAATACAAACTAGACTGCCTTAAAAAACCAAAAAAAAATTGTCATTGCTTTAAATTCCTATCAATGGGAAACTAGTAAAACATTTAAAACAAAATCCACTGTGTACTAAGCCTTGTGGTCAATTTCAGGCACTGAACTATATTGAGCTCAGGAGAATTGACTCCCTTCTTTTCAGTGCCTAATGGAGGTCATGTGCTCCTTGGTTCTAGCAGCTGTAGACTTGTGAAGTGTCTGTGTGACACTTCAAAATTAATTCTCTGTGTGACCTCAGACGGGCTCATTTGCCTGTCATGGCACAGCTGGTCCCTGTTGGGTACTTGACCGCATAAGTCTAAAAAAGTCTGGGCCCTGAAGTTCTAGTCCAGTCTCCTTGCCATGAGCAGAAACACAAAGAATTTTCTATATCTTCCCGTGGGAGCTCAGAGCCATTGATGTTATTGTCAGAAAGATTTCCTTGAAATTAATCCACTTTTCCTCTTTTCAATTGAGTCTTATTTTGTTGGATAACATTGCACTTTCTGTAAGCTAGTCTAAAGTTTTTCTAATCATAAATTCAGTTACAGATATTAGAACTGCTTGGAGCCTTTAAAAAAATTTTTATTTTACTTTTTTTTTTATTTAATAGCAGTTTATTGATAACAAAATGTTTCACAAAATTGTATAGATTTCAACATCGGTTTTGATGACATGCCTTTTGAGGTCACGGATGAAATCTGTGGCAACCATAAAAAAGCATATATAGATAGAAAGAAATATTAGAAAACTAGTCTTTTCACTATGCAAATGCTTGCGCCTTATTGGAAAATATTTATTGTCCATATTTTGAACTCAAATTACAATAATCTTTTTAACTGATACAATAAAACTATGTTTTCAGTTCTCAGTCAACGATTATATATGTATATTAGGACAATGTAATTATGTCTTCAATTTGTTTTTCATCAGAAATACATACCTAACAAGACACATTCTAGTGGTCTGTCTCCTCTGGGTTTGATACAATTCATTATTTTCATTAATGATCTAAAAGGAACAGAAACGAGGCTTATTAATTTAACAGATACCATTTCCTGGGAGGAACCAAAAAAATGTTAGAGGACAAGGACAGAATTCAAGATGATCTTAAAAAATCAGAGATATGGACGGAAAATATTACGAGATTTAGTAATGGTAAAAGCAAGATCCCATACTTAGTCATGATTAATTAACTACATAAATACAGGAAGAGGAATAATGGTCTATAAACAGTTTTGTGAAAAAATAAATGAGGGATTGAGAGGGGTCACTAAGTCAGCATGAATCAACAGTGTCATGCTGTTGTGAAAAAGGCAAATGCTTCAGAATCTGTACAGCAGGATGTATAAGAAAGACTATGACTGGAAGGAAATGTGAAGTAATCCCTCTGCTTTGTTCAATGTTTTATTCAACACTATGGCCTTAAACAGAATATTGTGTCTAGTCCTGGGCAGTATACTTCAATAAACTCACAGATCAATGCGGAGAGTCTAGCAAAAAAAAGGAAAAAAAAATCAGAGGCTTAAAATATGCCCTATGGGCAAAGACTGAAGGAAATGAGTAGTTTAATTCAGAGTAGAGAAGACCAAAGAATGGAGTTTGCTTTAAATAACAGTTAAACAAACAAAAGGGATGAGATGATTTCTTGAAGTTCTTTTCTTGTCTTAGGATTTCATGATTCCTGGCTGCTGAAGTAAATAAAAGTATAATTCTATGGAGCAAAGACACCAGCCAGAAATACATAATACCGCCAAAATTAAAAACAGAGATATCTTTAAATTTATCAAACTCTTATTATAGGAACTTGGAGAGAGAAAAGAGTGTAGCTGAGTCAGAAAAATACATCATCATTAAGTAGCAGCAAAGAGTCTGTGTAATTCACAGGATAAGAACTTAAAATCTACTTGTAACATGCCATCTATAACTTACTCCCACTCCAGAATTCATAGAATTAATCATAGAATGGTTTGGGTTGGAAAGGACCTTAAAGATCATTGTGTTCCACCTCCCTGCCACGGACATGGATACCTTTCACTGTGCTGGGTTGCTCAGAGCTCCATCCACCCAGGCCTTGAAGACATCAAAGGATGGGACATCCACCACTTCCCCATCATTGCAAAAGTGTCTTGAGATTTTTAATAAGCATTTCGCAATCAAGCTAAAAGCAATTCATGTTATAGCTTCTATTCAAGCATAATAGTCAAAGAGATGTATTAGATAGTATAGGAATTTAAATTTCTCTGTCTATAAAATAACCACTCTGGGTTTTTTTATTGTAAGCACAAAATCAGAAGTAAATATTAGACCCTCTAAAAAAAGTCTTGAGTGATCACATGCTGTACTTCTTAACACAGGTATCTCTATAAAATCCTTAAATCAGTTCTTTATTATAATCCCCAAATGGAAAAAGTGAATTGGTAAGGAAGTTTCAAAATTAAGTACTGGGAATTGTGGTGGTAAAAAATCACTGCAAAATGAGCAGTTTACACAATATAGGTCCTAAATACAGTTAATTTTCACTTCTACAGTGAATACAGTTTCTGTGAATCCCAAAGGAAACGATATTCATCTATTTCATCCTGGAGGAAAGAGCTGCCTTAAAGGAAAACTGCTGAGAAAACAAAGCAATGACACAACGTTTGAGATGTTCTATAGAAGCAACATATAGAGATTGCACCATTCATCAAGCTGCACATATTGTTCCTTTGCAAAGAGTGCTTTTTTCCCCAGCTGCCAAAGGGTTGAAGAAAATCATTTAGTTCAAGTCATGTGAGCTCCTGTGGAAGTACTGGGCTGGACAGTACTTGCTAGAACTTCCAGGCAAAAGAGGACAATACAGACAATTCAGAATAGCAGGGAGAGCATAAAACTAGAAAATCCTGGAAGTTGTGGTCTTTTGTCTTCTCGCCCAAGGAGCTACAATGAACTGAAATTGTGACACTCAGAAAATTCCCTGTAATCTTTCCTGTCCCCAGCTTCATTCCTGAAGCAGACTGAGGACCAATGTTCCTCTTTCTACTGTGTTGGGGGGACAAGGAAAGAATAACCTAGGCCTGTGTGTCACTAATAGGTGCCACTGGACCAAACTGAAAAGGTGTGGGGCTGCCTAAATAGGAAAACAATTCCCCAGATCAGAAAAAAAAAAAAAAAGGTACTGGACACCAAAAACTTTGTGACTTGATAAATAGAACATGACACCAGGTAGCAATAACAAGAAAAGAGTTTTCACTTAAGAAAAAAAAGAAATCTTATCAGCCACCCACCATGTGCTATAATTTAAAAGCTTTTGAGCAAAAAGCACTGCTTTACTGCTAAAAGGTTTAAAATGCTGCAGTATGTAGACCAAAAAGTCTTGATTAGCTGTGGCAGATGAGTCAGCAGAGGAACAGTTCACAATGCAGTGCAGCCCTTACATTTTGACATGTATTGTTAAGGCCTCTCCAAAGTAATTCCAAAGAGGCAAAGAAAAAACGAAAAAAGAGGAAAAAAAATTAAAAAAAAAAAAAAAAACGGAAAGTGTGGTATAATTAATTCAACCTTAACATAAGGGAAAGGATATGAAAATGGAGGGCATAGCATTCTTCATCGTCATAGATTTTGTGGAGGTTTTAGAATTAGCATACAAAATTTAGTCTTTCCTGCCACAGGGGATTCCTCAAGATGTCTGTGTATTGGATTGTCCTGATACACTCTAGGCAAAACCTTACTCTTGCAGCCAGGGAAGTGGTGTCTTAATATTATGTGCTACAGTACAAGCCCTGCATTTTTGAGAGAAAGAAAATGTTACATAAATACAGTAACAGATGTGCAATAGTGCTGGATGACTACACACTGTGCATCTATCTGTGACTACCATCTACAATCTAAAAAAACAAAAATAATTTGATTGAAGGGCTGGATAAAACATATCCCAGAAACATGCTGGTTCTGCAACACTGATGTACAGTTAGCTGTTTCTTTCAGAACATGATGAAGTTGAGCTCCCAGAGAAGAAGTCAAGAAGGGAAAAAGGAAGACATAAAAAAGAGGTTCTGACAGTTCCAGATCCCAAGATGTTTCTAACAAAAGTCAAAACTCTGTCATTAATATTCCAGGCTTCTACAGGACTGAATTATATGAGCATTCCAGACAACCATGTGAGATTACAGTCTGGTTTAGAAGTGAGATGGTTTTCTTTAATCTCTCAAGGTCTGAAGAGTTCCTGTTAAATGTGAGAATGCAGAAGTTCTCTTGCATTATTTAGCATGGCTGCATGATGGGAAAAATTTTGTCCTCTTTTTGGAATTGTTACACTTCCCAATGCAACCACCAGCTATAGAAGTGACTTGGATCAGGATATTGCAAGAAAAGATTGCAGAACAAAAGAAGCAGCTCTCTGCAGAGAAGAAGTTAAATGACAAGTCCACCCTCCTGTTGGGGCTCTAAAGTCAAGGGCAACAGTCCCACTTTTCCTTAGACAGGGATACATAATGGACCCACAGCAGCAGCAACATAGGGAAAAAATATTATGACAGCAACAGCTTTCTCCCTGCCTGGATAATACTAGCAACAGCTTCTGTCTCTCCACACTGAGCTGTATATTCCTAAATTTTGAAAGAATACCTTCTTTTTTCTTTGTATCCTGAGCCTGAACTGAACAAATAAGTTATGAATAATTAACACTCAAGCCTATTTAAATTTCAAAGGTAGTGGAAGTCTTCCTCTCTAATTTTCTAGATTGGTACACACTGTTTTGATTCCAAAATGTTTGTTAAATCAGCAGAGGTGGAGTTTTTTTTCCTGTACATTTTGGAATGTGATCAAAGTCTAAGAAGATATTAGGATGAGGAAGTAGTTCCCAGAAGCATCATTTTCACCACTGTGGGTTAAATCATGCTCTTTTTCTGGTATAAGAATCCTATCTTTCAGTTGTTACTAATATAGTTCAAAACTGACTTAAATATAAATAGAAGTACTGATGGATTTCACAGTTTACTGTTGAATTCCTATCATGACAAGAGGTTTCCAACCACACTGTTAAATTTTGTACAGTTCTTTACACATTATTATTTTCACTAGGCTTATATTTTACTGTCTTATAACAGTAAGACAGTAACTGCATCTAAACACAGAACCATAGGGAGACAGGTAGATAAAAAGTGCAGATGGTGCTAAGAAAAATCTTTCAGCAGATCTTAAGCCAGACAGAACTCTGTGTGCTTTATATTGCAGCTGTGTGCAGTAACTGTAGACCATCATACTGCACAGATGGAAGTGCAAGTTTGAGGGCTATTGAGCATGTGGATTTTCCCAGTGTGTCACAATTACAGAAACATCTGTGCTAAATAACTTCAAGCTGATCCACAGCAAAAATTGGCAATGTTCAATAACTCTCAATATCCTCTTTTTCCCCTGTGGTGAGATGGCCTAGTGATTGTGAGTTGGACTATAGTATAAAACATGTAGTTTCATTATTTCAGGGCCTATTTAGAGATTTCTCCCATGGTATATTACCTAAAAAATCCATATGTTTTTCTTTACTTAGCTCTATAGAGCCTGAGTTTCAGAGATGCCACATGCCTGCAGCTATCATTGACTTCCATTAGAGGTGTGGATATGTAGGTTCTCTGAAAATTGAGTCCTGTGGGGATATTTTTAATTGATTTTGATTTGCACAGGGAAAGGGAACAGTCTGGGTGGCGTGATCATAAGAGAACAGAAGAGAAACAGATACAGTTTGCCTGTAAGAAAGGATTAAAATCTGTGAACACATCTGATATTTATATTGTGCCATAAAAGCATAGAACATATTTATCACTTTCATTCTTCTAGTGGACACAATGGAGACAGTATTGTCCTGAAAAACTGTTACAGAACAGAAAACTTTCCCAAATACCCTAAATGATATAATTACACAATCTTCAATATATTTAGACCACAATGCGTTTTAGGAAACTTCATTGTTCCTTGTGTATGACTGAGTTAGGACATTGTTTCTCTCCCTAGATCCTCTTGCAGAATTGGAACCCTGAGGATTTTTGGATGTAAGTGCATCACTCAAATATGTCACATTACCAATTCCCCATGCACAGTCACAGAATGACTTTTCAATCCTTGTTGTCTTTAATTTCATCTAGAAAAGCACCCCAAAACAGTCACCAGATTTTTCTCACTTCCTGCCAGTAAAAGAAATAGGATTCATATATTTCTCAGCTGCAATACAATATTAAAACTTCTGCCTAATATACATTTTTCCATGCATTTTTCCAATGTCAATTGGGACTTTCCAAGTGTATAATATTGTTCCTCAGAAACTCTGATAATTCTTAAATGTAATAGACTCAGAACTAGGATTCATTCCCTTATATCTAGTCTGGTTTTATTTTCCTCAGTTCCACCCCAATTTCTTCCAAGAATACTATTATTCAACTAAATATTTCCTTGACTGCTTTGATGTTCAGACTCTTGAAATATTAGCGAACTAGTGACATGCATCTTATCTGACATTCAGCCAACTTAAACAGTGTTAGTTCTTTCATCTTTATAAACCAGCCTCCAGTTTTCGATAATTACTGCTACCTGTTTTTAAATTCTTCCTAGTTAATCTCTGACTCTCTGTGTACTGCAGGTACTATAATATTCTAACTACCATCACATCTGAACTACAGAGGAACTATAATCTTCTTGGTTTATGATATGACTCCTCAGAGGGAACAGCCAAAATCATATTGGCTTTTTATGCAGCCTTATCTCTTTGCCAGCTCTTGCATAATTTTTTTTCACTTCAATATATATTCATTCTAGGGTGAATGCATAGTTAGCTGATGTCTGAATATGGGTCTTCTCTCCTTCCATTTTCAAAGATGTTAAGCTTCTAAGTAGGAACACTCTAAAAAGCAAAAAAAAAAAAAAAAAAAAAAAAAAACCAAAACCCAAACAAAAAAAAAATCAAAGAAGCGAAAGAGACTAAACCCCCACTCTAACATAAAGGAGAAAGATTGAAAGAATTTCTTAGTCTTTTTTTCTTCCTAGCCACCTATCCATCCCCAGTGCACACCCACCTGAAATCGTCCAAGAGCCCCTCTCCCAGAGTTCTCTCTGCCAACTCTAACAACTGCCAAGTTTGTCAAATGATTCTGTTATTGTGTCCCCATAGCAACAAGCTTTCTGGCCTGACTGACAGTATTTCCATACTGTCAACTGGAAAATGTCCCAAATAACTCTAGGAGCACCTGGAGTTTTCCTGCTATGCATATACATTTTTCTTCTCTCCTCCCAATGCTTCATATATTAAAAGGAAGTTATTTATACTCATTGCAACGGATGGGTATGATGACAGCTGAGCTTTTGAAATTTACTTAAAAATTCTGTAAATCTGTCCTTTCTGTGGAATTTATGTTCCTTTTGAAATATAATTTGTGAATTTTAATGCCATATTTAAAATAAATTTTAAAAAATACCAGTAAGTAGCATATCAAGATCTTGATAACTGAACAGAGAAAATATATAATGTATTATGTGACACATTCTTCATCCTTTTAAAGTCAATGAGAAATATAAGGGAAATGCAAAAGAACTGATGAAAATGTTTTCCTCAAGGAGTAACACGTTTCTAACCTATGTATATCTAATACGTTACTCTACTGTCTGCTTTGACTAATCTTCCAGAGCAACAGGGTTTTGATCATACAGACTGATAATGCATATATTAAAAGGGAAACAAGGTGAGGAATAAAAGCAAAATAAATCCCACCAGTCGAAGTGAACTGGGTGAAAATTATACCCCTGAAAATATAGCAATTATGTCAGCCATCTCAAATTTTAGCAGTAATTTTTAAGTTAGATTATTTAATCTCACTGATTTTTGAAGATGACTCCCAGTTCATTTATCATGGCCAACTAAGGTCATAAGTGAAAGTGTAAGTGGGTGTTCTTGAAGCACCATTACAGTGTTTACATAATGTCACTCCAAGTTAGCATGTAACTAAAAGAGAATAGAAGCCAGTTTACTGTCTTTTGGACAAGATGTGGGTCTACACAGCAAATGGTGAAGTCATCCCCAGTATCCTTGTCAAGTGCAGGTTTTGTGCCTAATCTATCACCTAGGTTACCAGCATAGTGTCAAGAATTTAACACCTTCATCCTTTATTTGGCTGCTTTGCTACATATTAAGCTTCCAACGAGTGACAGCTCATCCTATTAATTGCATATTGCTAATTTTGTGGGCTTAAGACTATTATGGTGCTTAATTAGCAACTGTTTGCAATGTTCTTTAAGAGGCTTTAATGAATAAAGGATTGCATGTCCAAAATATGTCAATGTAAATAACGCAAATTCACAAATTAAAAGCTTATTCTAAAAATTAGGACTCCAAACATGAAGATTGGCTATATGATAAGAAGAGAGGCAAAAATACTTAACAATTTGATGTAAGCAATTAATCTTTTAGGAAATAGTCAGCATACTTTTAATCTGAGAATAATGGAGGAAAGAATTAATGATGGCTACTTCAGGGAAAGAGATCCATTTCATTGCAAATATTAATTTAAAAATATAGTAATTTTATGGGGCAAACCCATTGTGTAGACCCTACATAATAAACTAAAGTGTGCTCCATTCACACATTATGTCCTAGAAGTTCTAGCTAGTTATGCCTATGTTACAGAGAATTATTTAAAGAGAAATCTTTACCTGAGATCTGTAAAAGCACTGGGTAGAGTGAAACTTTGGGTTCCACAAATGAGACACTTCTTGAGCATTGTTTCTCTCTGGGTATGTACAAAATACAATTAATATCAAAACACCTGAGTTGGTTAGATTATGAGCACAAGTTGAGGGCAAAACTTGCCTACATGACAGCAAAAGAGAGGTAGGTACAGGACAATCTGGCACTTGGACAAGGTCTAGAGACTGAGCACAGCAGCACAATGCTGGAGACATTACCTGATGGTGACATGGGCCACCTCCTGTCCTCACAGGCAAGCCTGTCCTTACCCTCACACAAGTGTACAGCAGCAGACTGTGAATCACCAAAGATTCACACTACCTTAGCCCCAAAAATAGAATGGAGAAGCCAAAAACATGCAGAATCTATGCTTGTCACAGGAAGAATGAGGGAGGAATGAACATCAAATATTCCACAACATTAAACAAGTATCAGAGAACCAGAGAATCACAGCACCAGTGAGGTTGGAAAGGACCTCTAAGACCATTGGGTCCAAGCATTAACTCAGCAGTGTCAAGTCTACCTCTAAGCAGTGTCCTTAAGTGCCACAAGTTCATAGCATTCAATGCAAAGATCTCATGCCTGGGCGTTTCGGTTACTGCTCCACAACTGGGTTTTTTTCCCTTCTTTTTGTGTTTAAAATGCTATCAGTTTTAAATTCATGAAAGTAGTTGCTTCAAGCAGCATATAGGCTTTTGCTATACATGATGCTGTGATTTCTGAGCTGACTCCTCTGATATTCTCTTTTTTCCTATACAACTGGGCTCAGATCAGCTCATGCCCCTGACTGCTGTGTGGCTGCTGCATTTGAGCTATGCAAGGGTTACTGTACTTGAGAGTAATATAGCAAATGAGTGCACCAGAATCCCACTGAGGCAGCATGTAGCCTGCGGGTACTAATGGTTCATCAAGACCTTAAAGCCTATTTAATGCCAAAGACTAAAGATCTTTATATTTCTTTCTTCCATTTTGCAATTCATTGCAGGGTTGAAGTCAAAGAGTGAAGGTTTTTTCCTCTTGTAACAAATTAAAAAATGAACAACTGGGTATTATGTGTTTCTTTATAACACAATATGATTCATGCCTCATCCTTCATTCAAGCCAATACTTCTTTGATTTAGAACCTGGATAGCTATAAACCATTATTACAAAGTAATCTGGTACAGAATTTATAGGACAAATCCCTTAAGTAAGGGTTCATGGCTCTTCAGCTCAAACATCCTACATCTATCTGTTTAATATAGTTAATTCATCTATCTCTATATTTATAAAACATCCAGTCACTGGTAGCCAGATGCCACCAGCGTAAATGTAGTTTATTGACAAATAAGGGGGAGGGGGGTGGGGAATTTGTTGCTGACAGATACAGTTCTGTCATTAAGAAAATAAGTGTTTTAAGAAATGTAATCACTGTATTGATATATTTTATAAGATTTTATGTTCTTTCACATTCTGACCAATTATAATATTTATATTTGGACTGTAGTATTTATCTTTACAAGTAACAGCTGGGGCAGGGGGAGGAGGACAGGGAAGGGTAGTACATGAAGAGTCCCAGATCCTTGCCTAAGCAGCAGTGTCCACTATCACACAAGGAACTCCTTTACATGTTATACATGTTAGAAGTGTTAGTTAAGTGATCAAAAGGTTGATTTGGGAAAAATCCGTGCAGTTTCCTCTTTTTCTTCCCTGTTATTCATAGTGACTACGTAAAACGTTTCCAAATTGGGAATATTTTCTCTGGAACTATATGTCTTGTTATTCTCAAAGAATGATTATGCTCATTATCTATCTAGGTTGGTATACACACAGTTAAGAATGGCATTCATAGAAATCAAACACCCACATTTAAAATCACTCATAAGAGATCTGTTGTTTCATGCGGACAATTCCTGTTGCTGTTCCTGATAGTGAAGGTCCTGCTGTGCTACTTTTGTTTCTGCTATGACGGGACAAGTTCTTGCCTGCAGGCAAGACTGAACTTCCAAAATGATCATGTTATTCTCTGTGTCCAGTGAGCAATGTGGAAAGCATGGAGGTTTGATTTGAGGATACACGAGAGCTGTAATGATTTAATGTCTGCAATTAATCACACTGCTAGAGTTCACTCTGCCACTGGTCAGTCATCCTTCCTGTGCTCACATATTGTTACAAACCATTGCATGCTGGTGTGTTAAAGGAATATTTCTGTATTTGTTGTATCAATGAAAATTTTATATTGGCAGGAGTTTGTTGTTTTTTTATTGTTGGAGTGAACAAAAAATATGTGAAACTGTAGCAAACAAATTATTGGTCAGGCCATAGAGCTTCAAACTTGAGCTGGCACATTGTGGTGATGTATGTGTAATACAAATGCTCTCCATTTTCTGCCAGAAACTAGGCCATCTAACTGCATCCTCTGGAGTAGTGTGAGTCCCAAGCTGCCTCTTCCATGCCTCTTCCCAAAGGCTTCAGAACTGCCAGTCCCTTCCTTCTGTCCTCCAGCTGTGCCTCATTTAATCCAGATATGGAAGTAGAAAAGAAACTGCTGAATAGCACCATGAAGAAGATAAATTGAGATTTTTACTCTTTTATCTATGGGCAGTAATGACACCTTTCCTTGGAGTAACACTACCACTCCCAATGGCACTTAATGACTAAATCTCTGATATTATGCTATAGAGACTAATATCTTCATAGATGACTGCCCTTGTTCTGGGGTACCTTTAAGATAACAATGTAAGGGCACATACTTTTCCAGACTTCTAATATGACACAGTCATAATCCAGGCCCTTCACTGTCCAGTGCTTGCAATTCAATTTTATATCAGACTCCTACATTTGTTTCATTTTTCTCAGACACCAAAGTTATTCAGATCTTTTACATTTAACTGCTTCTATTTTTCTTTAACAGTCTGATTATTATTTTTCTCCTCATTCACTGCGTACTAAAGCATATGCTCAGTCAACCTGAAAAAAATACAGTGAAAGGTGTAACCTGGATTCAGATTTTGGTTGCCTAAAATAATTTAAAATAAAACCCATGGGAGAGTTGTTCACAGTGTTCCATGATACATGGAGGTGCCAAGGTCAATTAGACACCTCCAAAAATCAGATGTGGGTTAGAGATCCTGGAACTCGTGGTAGTGCATGATACTTGCAAAGAGATTTGTTGTAGCCATTGTGGAAAAACCTATTGATGCTGTGCATCTGCTTACCAGCAGAACCAGTATTTATGCGCAAAAATCCGGATCACGTGATCCAAATCCCTGTATCTGCTGTTTCTGGTGTGCGTCTTTTTTCTATTTCCAATACAGTGAAAAACTGGTATCTTACGACTGAGCATGACTCCTTATGTATGAGTATTTCTTAAAAACCCTTGCCCATATTAGTCAGCACACATTCTATTTTCACTCAGTTGCCTGTGCACTCAATGCATTTTTCCCTGTGTTACCGTGACCTCTAAAAGGTAGTTTTGTTATTCCATGCTCCCTAATAAGCAGATAAAGCTAAAGCAAAGCAAAATATGATTGTCTTCCTCTGATCTCTTTTCTGGCTTCTGCGCCTAACAATGCAACCTCTATTTCTCTCTGTTCCCTGACTCATTCCTTTCTGAGCACACGTGACACACATAAGGTTTAATAATTTACAGGTAGAGGGCCTAGTTTGCCAGGCTAGAGACATATTCCAATTTCTTCCCACAACTCTAATGAGACAAAGCAGTCAGAAGCTTATTGCTACCGCCACATAAAATCAGATTTATGGATGCTTTTTGTCAGAAAGTGGTGCAAGGCAGTTTGAGTGTTCCACTGAATTTCTCCATTCATCTTCCTGAGTAAAGTTTTCCTGCTTGTTAATGGAAGAATCACTATTATGAGTATTATTTTTTTTCCCTAATTAAGAAGCTAGATAAGATTGTCCCAGTCCAAAACACACTGTGCAAACCTACACAAAACTACTGGCTTTATATCTAGTGTTTATGATTCCCAGAAGCCTGTACCTGTAGAGAGAGTTTTGTGTGCTATGGCTCATTCCTGGTTGGCATTTTAGAGAGGAGTGATATGGAACCGGTGATCCTCTAAATGATCTGCCATTGCTAGCAGAGCTCCAGAGAGTTCCTCTCACATGCAAAGGTTATTCTGTGCTCTCTGACAATGACAGCAGAACATACTGTGTATCCCCTTCTTTCCCAGCTAACCAGGAGATGCCCATTGACTTTTGTTTGTTTGCTTTTCTCTGTTTCTGATATGAATTATTCATTGTTTCTGTTTAAACAGTCTGGGGTTTTGGATCATCTGAAGATGTCGCATCAGCATTATGATTTCAGAAGATGTAGTACAAAGGCAAAAGCGACTCACGGTATACATTGTGGCAGCACATCTAGCTCTAGAAAAGGCCAGATCTGAGATATTATATTCTGAACCAGATGGTGCTGTCAGACAGCACAGAATGACAACGTTTAGATGATGCAGAAAGGGTAATGTGCCCAAGAAGTGAAGGAACTCTATCTCCACTTGCTGCGTTTTTTTAACTTCAGTTACAGATGGCACAGCAAAGATCATCTCAGAAGGAAAAGCAAGACTTCCTCATAGCTGAAATTAAAAGTATCTGTTGCAACATTTAAAAAATTAAGCAGGCAGACCCTTGTTCCTAGTGACTGCCTTTGGCTTCCTCATAATATAAGGAATAGAGGATAATACAAGGCATTTGGTTTTTGTTTGTTTGTTTGTTTGTTTGTTTTAATTTGAAAAACTAGAGAGTAGTACTCATTACAATCAAACTCCATTTCTAATACAAAATATATATTAAAATATGATGTTGTTTTCCTCTTCATAAACTTGTTTCCATTTTAGATCAAAGAATTTTTCTGTTCAAAATATAACCTAGGGTAAAGCAGTGAAATATTTCTGGGAAATCAAATTGAAACAGATTGAAATCGTCAAAACTAAATAATATCATTAATTCAAGCTATCACACATTACTTCACAAGTCAGAATTTTTGTTTTGTGGACAATCCTTTAAAAATGATTTTTCATCATAATTTGTTGTCTGCAATTTCTCCCCATCTTGAAAATACTCATAAAGAAGTATAGTATTTCTTAGCCAGTGCTGATTCAAATATGAGTTTTAGCAGTAGTAGGCCAATTACCCAAAATGCAGACTTTCTTTCCCAGGGGTATATATTCTGCATCCACTCCATTTAGAACCATAATGCTACTAAATGACTGGATTCATATAAAAATGAAACACAATTTTTGTCTTATCTTAAACTTAAAACAACTTGGCTTTGACCTACACAGGGTCAAATTATCTTCTTTCATCCGAACAAATGAAAATTAGCACATCAGTTCATAAAATGCATACTAAGAAAGTAACAATACCTAGGGCATTTATTTTGCTTGTGGCAGATAAACTCAGGGAATATGAATTTCAATTCAAAAAATTACCCACTGATTTGATAATGAGAAAAAAAATGTAAAAAGATAAAACTCCTACTTTATGCAATATGTTACATCTCATCCTGTAGAAATTTATTAAAAACACAAAAATAGAGGGGGTTTAATTTTGCTAATCTCAGCTCTCTGCAGTCAGCACAAATTGACTGGCTGACAAATTTCTAATGACAAATAGGTGGAACTTTTATCTCTAATGGGAAAACATAAATAAGATATTATGTTAGAAATTTAGGACTAAAATACAGTCTTTAATCATTTAATGGAGATGCAGAGGACAGCCAGAGAAATTAGAATATTCTTACCTGTTGCAAGCAGATCAACTCCTTGCCATCTTTTGAGCTGTATGGCACGTAGGTCTCTTTGTAAATGATACAAATTTACTTTTGGGTGGGATGGTTAGGAGGAAGGATAAAAAATTAGAATCTTTCCAAATAAATGTATGGATGCAAGGAAAATCAGCATGGTGTAGATGAATCAACACAAGCAGGAGTCAGGAAGGAGCAAGGGAATTAAGATACTTGTCTTTCAGGGAAGCATTTATTAGGACTGACTTCTTAATGAAAACAAATATTTTAAATTATGTAGTATAAAAAAACCGTATAAATTCAAAATACTTTATTATTGGAAACTTGTTTAGGCCTAAATTTTCTCAGTCACATAACTTTATTGAACGCATGCCCTCTTCTCCTGAAGCATTATACTTTTGCGGAATTAGAATGGATGGGAGTATTGCTTTCTGTTCCAGAGCGAAAACACATTCATATGCTTTTTTGCAAGACTTCTTTCAAAAGCTTATCTACATTCTTCTAGCCCTAGCAAAAATATGGCATCCACCAATAGCTAGTTTTTGCTCGCTTGTTTCCTTTTTTTTTTTAAAAAAAAGGCTTTCAAACATGATAAGCAAAGCCAGCAAAAACAAATTTACTTTGGCAAAACTGCATCTCATAATGGTTCTACTGCTGTAGTGATGCCAGCCTAGCGAAGAGATATTCACAATACTAGCAGCAATGCTGAGAAAGTTAAGCCAAGCAACTTTTTTTACTGGGGTATATAAATATCTTGAGGGGTTTTTTTATTTCTTTTCTCGTGCTAACAAAAAGTATAAATCATCATGTAATCTACACCGATGCATGCAGCAACAAACAAGAGGAGCTAGATCTCACTGTGCAGCAATTAAACTGTGACATAGCCACCTTCACAGAAACGTGGTGAGATGACTTGCACCACTGAGTGCTGCAATGGGTGGCTACAGACCCCCAGGAAGGCAGAGGCAAAGAAGGAGGTACAGGGGTAGTCCTGTATCATTGAATCAGGGAGCTGACAGAAGTGTTCACCAAGCACTTTCCACCATTTATAGCAGTCCTAGATAACCAGAGAGGTCTAAGCTACCTTGAGGCTAGCCATTGTGATAACTAAAAGGACAGGGAAGAGGCTATGGGGAGCTACAGACCCCTCAGTCTGACCTCACTGCCAGTGGAGATCACGGAGCAGATCATCTTGAGTGCCACTGCTGGCATGTACAGGACAACAAGGGCACCAGGCCCAGACAAACTGGCCTCATGGAAGGCAGGTCCTGTTTGAAAGATCTCCTTGTCTGACAGTACAGCCCACTCAGTGGATAAGGAAAAGGCTGTGGGCGTTTTCTATCTAGACCTCAGTAAAAACTGTGGCATCATTTCCCACAGCATCCCCCTAGTGAAACTGCTCATGGATTGGATGAGCATACTCTTTGCTAGCAACAAATGATAGGACAAGAGGAAATGGCCTGCAGCTGGGCCATGAGGGGTTTAGGTTGAATCTTCAGAGGAAGGGTTTTCAAGCATTGGAATAGGCTGCCCAGGAAGTGGTTGAGTCACCATTCCTGGAGATATTTATGAGATATGTAGATGTGTCTCTTAGTAACATGATTTAGTGGTGGACTTGGCAGTGCTGGGTTAAAGGTTGGACTCAATTACCTTGAAGGTCTTTTCCAACTTAAATGTCTCTATGATTCTTTTCTATAAGCAAACTTGGCAATGGTATGGAGACAACTACACCTGCTATGTTCCAGGTCTGATATGCAATAATTTCTTTTTTTTTTTTTTTTTACATTAAGAGGTACTTGTAAAGAGAGTTATCCTGCTGATGGATGAGAGAGTTAATCCATAAATAAGCAAAAAATTTATGACTGTGGTATCTGTCAGAGAATAATTGGAGACAGCTGCAAAAACACATCTTAAGCAGGGATCAATGATTAGGTGTGCTGCTCTAGGTAGTTCTCAAAAGTATAGGAATCTAGGCTCTGAGCAACTTGCTCTTCATTGTTTTCTCTAATGACTGAACAGCTTTCTTAGATGCAGTTGCCAATTGTCAGTAGATGAATGCATACAAACTCCACTGTTAAGTCCTCTGCCATTTCAGATGTGAGTTACTCGATCTCTACGAGCTTCTTCAAATCCAGTTTGGCAGTTTGGAACCCATCGTGTATAACCCACATGAAGCTGAAGGCAGTTTCAAAGACTGCAACACTGGAAAAGAGAGTCTACATTGAGATATACATTTTAGACTGCATATTGGGGCATTGTAGAGAAAGGTACTGCATGTAATGAAAAGTGGGATTAATTGAAAAGTGGAAACTTACTGCTGATCAGAAAATAATTTCAAAGTTCTATAAATTATTTCATTACAGGCATTTTCTCATAATAACTTGCTTTATTTCTTTCTTTCCCCCAGTACCTTTCCTTGAAGGTTTGCTGGTTTTTTTCTCCTTTTGGTAGAAATAACTTCAGTTTCATGTACAATATGGGATGTCTACACTTCAAGCTTTTTATATTGCATCATTTCCCACTTCCTCTTGTATCAGGTAAAACTTGAATTATCAAACATGGAAATAGCCTTTGGTTTTAAGCACTTCTTCCAGGTACTGATCTTCCTACAAAGACTCAGATCAGTCTTCATTAAAGTTACTCCTCAGCTACCTAGTTCTATCAATGACTTTACATCACAGCATTCTCACCCAGACAGGATTGCCTCAAAAGATCTCAACAGATCAAAATTCAGCAGTGGTCATCTTATATTGGTAAGGGTTTATAAATTTGTCTTTCTGATGGTCATGAAGTTTCCCAACCAAAATTTATGCTCATAGTTTACAAGAGTAGGAGTGACATGGCCACTGACAAGTACCAGCAGCATTATTAGCTTGAGCAGACATGCTGTCCAATCCAATTTTAAGCTCTGCAGACCTGTCCATAACTGCAGTTCATGAAAGGTCAGATCTGTCATTTGTGATCACCACACAAAAAAGCAAATTAATGCCTCTGCTCTCATTTTTCTGGATAAGTGTGGCTTCATCCACTTGCTCTTTCCCCTGGAGTATTAGAACAATCTTCATTAGAGTCATCCAGAAATCAGGGATAAACAAACAGCTTATGTGGGAGTTTTGCCTCCTGCCCTGCCCTGCACTTTCACCTTTTCCACAAGGTCATATTTGGAGGATGAGGAGGGGAACTGGCCTAAACCTTGAAGCACTAGCAATACATTTCATTATTCCTATTTGATGTGGTCAAAACCTGCATCTGTTCTTGTCACTCACCCATGAGCAAGAATCAGTCTCATTCTTTGTTATGGCCTGTGGCCACAGAAGCTCTGAAAAAGTTGCTTGTGATCTTTCTGAGCCTCTTGTGATTTTTCCTTAACTTCTTGCAGAACCTTCTAACTGTTCAGGTCCAGGTTTGAACAGGCACCCCTGGGCAAACTCACCATAACAAATCTAACTTTTGTGACACCAAGCACTCGGTTTTGCTCAAAATCCTTTGAAATATCTCTACTTTGAGGCCTTAGTTAGGGTTAGTACTTCAAATGGCTCTTAGTAATGTAGACACAAGGACTTGCAGGAAGAGAAATTCTCTCTGAGCTCCTCACTACAAATATTTTTCTAAGACCCTTAGATATTTTTCTAAAAGAGCTTATCAGTGCCTCGTTTGTCCTAACTTCAACCAGTCGTCAGAGAGCATCAGGCAGGTATGACTGTGGTTAACTTTATCTGACATATGGCATCAGTGTGAACTGTCTCTTTGCATATTTTATTCAATTTTATACCCTTAGGTCCACCATATTATTTCTTTATTTCTTCCCCATAATTTTTGTTCCTTTCTGATCCCCCTGTTTTATTATAAATATTTTCCTTTCCTCTTTGGATTGCCTTGTAAAAATAAATCACCAAATGAAGGTGTAGCAGAGTAGATAGTTAATTATACTAAATTGACAGCCTTATCTGCTTGTGTGCTATCATTACTATTGTTATGTTTGGATAGGACATAATTTCTTCCATCTTTTGAAACCCTCAGGAGCACTTAGAAGAAGTTGTATTGCCAGTGCAGGCTTGTATAGAAGTAGGAGAAAGAAAACTCTATTAATCTGCACCATTGTGGTTTTGGCCACAGACCACAGCAAAAGGCAGCACAAAGCTACACCATCCTGTGGAGGAAACTGGAGGAAATTTGTACTGGACACCAAGATGCCTTGGAAGTATAGTATCTGCAAAAGTCCTAGGCACATTCATCATATTTGACTAGTCTGAGGAATAATCTAGTACTTCCTTTCCACTCTGCTTCAGATGTGAGTCAGTGTGGAAAAGACCTTTATCCTTCCTTGTGGTCTGTTGTCTTTAAAAGCTCCTACAAGCTTTTGGGACCCTTCAATATTAGTCAGCCATCAGATCTGTTTAATCTGTTTAGAAAGCTGAACTCTGAGCACCTCCTCTCCCAACAGCCAGAAAAAGCATGGCCTTTCTGACAACTGAGAATTTAACATTCAATTCTGGCTAGGCAAAGCCACAAAAACTGTGGAAAGGTATAACCTCCCATTGCAGGGGGGTTGGAACTGGATGATCCTTAAGGTCCCTTCCAAACAAACCATTCAATGATTCTGTACTTGTGAACTAAGGATTTTCACTTGACTTTTTCAACTTTGAAACCTTATCTTGTATGCAGTTTTGTGACCACCAAGTCTGCCTTTGCCTGGTAAAATGAGGACTCCTTAGACTCCAGAAGGGCTGTCAGCGTCTGTCTCTTTGAGTAATACAGAGTTTGCAGAAAGCTGAGGCTTAGAAACTTGCTGTGCCATGCTTGCAGAGCATTTCTGTGAAGGTAAAGACGTAGCATATTTCAGATCACAATGCGCAGGAATGCGCGTCCTGCTTATTGAACTTAAAATCCTTCCTAGTTTATAAAAGACAGAGCAACAAACAGGAAGAGTTGAGCTGGAGTCTATATATAATGGATCTAAGAGATATCCTTCTGTCATGCTGAGACTTGATTACAGACTAAGTGCTGTCAGAAGGGCCATATGTTCCATTCACAGCATGGCTTAGCCCTCTGCGGGCTCAGCAGGAGTGGGCAGCAGCTTGGCAATTTGTCCAAGGCAAGTCATGAATTGACTAGGATAAAGAGATTAGGGCCCTGATCCTCGAGTACCTTCCTCCTCGTGGAGTGACTTGTGTGAGTGTGAAGTGGATATGAATGGGTACTGCTTGGCCTTGATAGTGATTTAGCACTTTGGACTCATTTTGAAAAGGTGAAAATGACTGTAGAAGAAGATAATCATTGACCTAAATTCCTGCCCTGCATTTCCTTTGTGCTTGTGTATTTCTTCAATGATTTGTCTGCTTCTAACTGCTACATTTGAAACAAATTGGAGTGGGACAAAGCAAAGGTGACTGCATTCCTTCACTGCATTTGAATCTATGGTTAAACACCAGGCATCTGTGGTCACTGAAATCAAGTATTAATGCAAAAAGCTAAAGTTTGCTTTTAAACAAAGTAAGATAAATAATATAACTCAAAAAACCCCCAAAAACAAACAAACAAAAGTGGGCTATAAAATTAATATTCTCTTCCCTTACCAGTCTTCTAACATTATTTACTGCTCCGTTCTCTACTTCCAGTCTCTTTCTGTAATGGTGTTTTCTACAGTGCATTAGAAAATGGCTTGTAGGCTCACAAGTCACTGGCACAGCACTATTTCATGTACTACTTCTGGAATGGGGATCATGTCCAGAGCCCCAGTTTTTATGCAAATTACTGACTGTTTAGAAAGGTCAGTACTGCAAAATGCTAACAAAATGCAGCAGCTGGCAAGCCTAGTGGAGTTAAAGGTTTTTTCATGATTATTTTATTTTTTTTTCACAGACCTCTACAAAAAATAACCCTGTCTCTGTCACAAAGAGCACAACATTATGATCTGAAATAAGATTTCTATGAGTCAGTTGAGAGGTGGATAATATACTAATTTGCTTCCATCTAGAAGAGAGGGAGAATAAAATGTCAATCTCCCCTTGATTTTTGCTCTCAAAGAAACTGAACATAAGTATGGTCCCCTGAATCACAGGTATGAATCAGAATTTCACACATTTTTTGTGGTAATTGGCAACACACTCCTTTATTCGAAAGGGCTCCTCGATTAATGCAGATAGGACAAAAGAAAGAACATTGACGTGGTATTACAGCATTAAGCTCCATCTGTAATAAGGGTCAACTTAAAGCTAGCAGGAATAAAATTCCATCTTTTGTCATGAGGGGACATTCAGTCTGTGAACAGAGCCTGGTATTACAGCAGTACTGGAGTTTTCAGAGTATTTCTTTCTTGGTTTAGGGAAGGGAAAAAAAGGCAAAAATAAATTCTTTTTTGTTTTGACCTAAATAAAATGTGTAACTCTACTATTCAAGTTTTAGCTATTCAAATTTAACATTAAAGAAATGGTGGTGAGTATTTTTTTTTAAATCATCACTTCAGTTATTTTAAATTGTTAGCTTTTCAAAACTAAAAGTAATATTTTTCCCATTTGGACTGAAATGTACCTGTTTGTTTTTTTTTCCCTGAAGTTGTCATTTTCAATAGGTTTCCTGAATGCAGTAACTGTCCACACAGACTTGCCAGTTTATATGAAAAAAAGAGCAGCATGGGGGAAACCACGAGTGGTTTGGGTATTCTGGTGGTGATCCATGACTATTCATGATCTCTATGATCTGAAGCAATGGAGGATTTAACATTTAGTTCTGACTAGCCAAAAGTACAGGGCTGCTGATAGCATTCTGCTTCCCGGACTCTGACCTCGATGTTTGGCTTTGCTATCTAAAAACACTGTAAAACATCTGTTTTAGTCCAGCTTTGCAATTAGGAAGTTTCGAAAAACAAAAATTCCTGGAGTCCAGGGAGGAATCTGTAAAAGTGGGAGAGGGAGGTATGGGTTCAGATGAGGTGCTGACCTTCTCTTGCTTTGCACGGTGGGATGGTGATGGCTTGTATGCTGCAAGATCAGCTTCAGGGCATGGTTTATTCCACGGGATCCAGTACTAGCAGGACTGGAACTTCACTGCTTAGCAAGTGAAAAGCATTGTTGCAGTGTGCTATGGTGTGAACAGTTTGCCTTTTTTGCTTATTTGCTAAACCTCTCTGAAGCAGAAGAAAAATGGCAAAAGTTTATATCCTTTTCAATGCACATACTTAGGACTTCGTTCCTTATTAACTGCACAAATTTGTGTGCAGCAAGAAATACCAGCCTCTGACAACCCATTTCCTAACAATTCACAAACAGAAGGGAAATTCATCACATACAAACCTATGTACACTAATTTGGTCGCCTCTAGCATTAATGACTTGAACACTCTCCTTCCTACTGACTGTTCTGTTATGCCCTGTGGTAGTTCAGCTGCTCTCTTCCACTTCCCGGGGGAGCTCTGCATTATATTTGGAATAAACCCTTTGGCCTCCAATTTCCCCCATTGCTGCTAGTAGGTATCTGTGATTTTCAAAGGTGATCTGGGAAGGAGCTACTTTGGAGCCTGATTTAATTTTTATTTAGTGTACAGAAATGACAGTAAGTCACAACAGTGCCCCTCTGCTTTGGAAAAGTGCCAGGTTCAAAGACCAGAGAGCCCTTTATAAAGCTCCATTACCAGAACAGGTTTCAGTCCTACCATTCAAGCCCATTAGACGTTCTCAAACAGATACTTTCCCCATCCCTAACACAGTAGGGTACAAGGTGAGACAGATCAGGATCAGCAGAGAGGTATTACCACTGCATTCTGAAATTAGAGTGAAATTGGTTTTGTCGCTTCTTTTATTGTACCCCCATGGAGAAAGCTTGTTCTCAGTAAATGTTTTCTTTTTAATCAAGTGTATCAAGTGAAACTTCAGAGGTCCTGGAGGTGTGACTTTAAAAAAGCCTTTATTCTTTGTAAAATTTTGATAAAGATGCACATTTAAATGGTATCCAAAACCAGAAAAGTAGTATCAGAATTTGGTATCCACACATGTGTTTATAGCTATTAATCTATTGCTAAGCTATAAATCTCTTAGGAAGGGCTTTGAATATCTCCTTTCATCTGCTCCCTTCCTCTTCCTAAAATAGATCTCACTCAATAACCTTCCTATTATTGGATAAGAGGTTCAATATCCATTGGTATCCTTTCTCTTGTCAGATATGAGGTTATTACTGAATAATGATGATAATTAAAAGTACTCTAACTGACGTGACTAATGAAACAAATTTACATCAATGATAAAGGGCAAATCTCAACACATTGGGTGTGGTTTAGATAAGCAGCCAAAAGATTGATTATCCAAATGTTATTCAAAGGTTGTGTGCTAAAACGGGAGCAGCAAAAATTCAGATGAAAATCTTATAATAGCAGCTGCTTTGGGTAAGTTCCTTCCTGCAGCTGGAAAAAGAACTGCTGTAGTTTATAACTGAAGGCGGTATAACCATTGATCAAAATGGGCTGATATATGATGCATTCCCAGCACTTCTCAAAACCATAATCACAGATACTGACACTTTTTGGACATTGATTAATAGTTTTCAATGAGGTAGGGGGACTTGTAGCTTTCTATTTTGACCACTGAATATAAATAAGCTCTGTTCTGGAATTTTATGAGAAATAGAAAAATATGTTTATATTAAAAATATATATCAAAGAATGGTTTATGGTTTATTTATATTTTCATTTGTAATAAAGATTATAAATTTGTAATATTACTTATAATATATTGTCATGTACAGCACATTCAGCTTTCAGCTCTAGGTTTTCCTTGCTTATAAACACTGTTCTCTTCAAAAGCAAATGCACTACCTTCTCAGCTCCATGCATATGCTAGCCCTTTTTGCTTCTTTGTCAACATAAATGTAAGCATTCCTTTTACTTCAGCCATGTTAGCCTTTTGTCTACCAGATAAACTCTTCTCTCCTTCAAACCTTTGAGTAAATCTCTCCTCAAATCCTATCTTGCCAAAAAAATGTGTCCAAGAAGTCAGCCAATTTTCTGAGAACTGAGTGAAAAGACAGGTAGAAAAAAAGAAAAAAAAAAGGAAAAAAAAAAGATAATGATGTGGAAATGCTTATTTCCATTGAAGACTGTAGTTATTCAGCTGTGGGGTTCCTCTCCCCCTGTTTTGCACTGGCAGAGTGCACAGTGCAGCAGTGCAAGCACAACCCTGATGCGATCCCTGAGGTGTGCAGGCAGGCATGAAAGTATCCACCTTATCCGTCAATGGAGCAGCTAAAATTCCCTTCTACTCTTCTGCCCACAGAGCGTACTCTGCCTAATGATTTCGGTGCCTTCGTGGTCTTGCTGACAAAAAATAAATATTAAGTAGCTGAAGGAAACAGTTTTGGAATAAAGACTAAAACATCTGGATGTAGAATGTTTTATTGTTTTTTGCGTTTTTTTCACACAAACTTGAACTTGCCAATTAATAGGCAAGAATTTCATTCTATGAAAAAATTTAACATATAAAATAGTAATAAAATAAATCAAATAAAGTATTTACCATGAATAGTTCACCTTGCTTTACTCTTTGTTCAAAGAAATCATAGCTCACAACCATAACTCACAGTTTTGACTAGAAATCCCGGGGATTTGGCCTTTAGTTTTTACATTCAAAAGATATTATTTTACTCAGGATTAGTGAATAATGTCAATATTACATTATTCCAAACACATGATGACTAATGTGGGCTATATAAAATCAGTTGCCTTCCCTTTTTGTCTTCAATTTCCTTGAATAGGAAAAACAGGAATACACAAAACAATTCCTTAAAAATTAAAATAAATTAAAATTAAGAAACCAAATTCAATTCCTTCAATTTCTTATGAATAAGCCTTTCACACTGAGTGCATTAAAAAAAACCCACAATGTAAACACTTTCAAATAAGAACAATTTCCTTAGATAGCAGCATTCTTTATTCCTCTTGCTATTATTAAAGATGCTGGTGTTTGAATAGCTTGCTCCCTCACAAATCAGCTTTTCCTTCAGCTGAGGGAAGTCATAACCCTGTGTTTATGACATCTCATGCTGTTTCTCAAAAAATAATTGTTGTGCCACCAGTTCAGAAAAGGTCACAGAGCTGATGAACTTTTAATATATTAAATACTTACTCTGATTTGAAAAGCTATATTTTCCAAATTAGATGCATCCTGGTTTTCAATTTTGCATGATCAGAATAAGGTACCTACATGCCCTGAGTGCACAAATTGGAGTACCTGTGATATTAGGCCCTTAAAGTGGCCTACAAACAAGGGTGCAAAACACAAAGGATTTGGTTCTGGTATGTAAAGAAAAACATTTTTAAGGTTTTGAGTATATATCAACTCCATCAGCTTCTGTTGAACTGAACACGAAATGAAGATGCTGAACATTCTAAGATATCCACAGCTGAGTGTTTAGTCTTTACTTTCAAGGTCCTTCCTTCAAAATACCACTCTCATGAGAATGTTGTGGGGTTTTTTATTGTAGTTGTTTGGCAAAGCCCTCAGGCATGTTGCCCAAGGACATGGTAGAGTCTCCAGCACTGGAGATACTAAATGTGTATCTGGACAGTACTGGGCAATTGGGTCTAGCTGGCCCAGCTTGAGCTGGAGGGCTCGGACCAGAGGACCTCTGGAGGTCACTTCAGGGTGCTGTCATTTGAGATCCATTGTTTGCTGTCAGAAGCTGCTCTTACTTGCTATAACATAAACTAAATGACACTACCAAGATGAACTACTAGCAAAAACATTTCTTTTTAATGGGAAGCAAAATTAGTTAGGTAAATGATGAAACGTAAATGGGTTTTCTTCTGTTGAATGGTGAGCATTATTTTTACATTTTCCTTACCATGCTGATGTCTTTTTAAAAATGTGAAACAGTTTCTATGGTAATTTTCTAATTTTAAAAAAGCAAGTGAAATAGAGCTTCAAAAATTTTATAGAAAAACATGATTAAGGTAAAATATATTGTTAAGAATTTTCAGTGGGAGAAATATGCCCATAACAAGAAAAATGAGGAAGGAACAAACTTAAGCAAAACAACATCTTTAATTCACCTGAAACACTATTTATTCTTTTGATGCATTATATTAGTCAGATTAATCCTGTAGAAAAAGGAAAAGTACTTTCCTTTTAAAAAATTCTTTATGGGCTCCAGAGTAATTGAATTCTTGGTTAGGGTATTTGTGGCTGAAAACCAGTGCATAGACAACCATTTATTAGTCAGTCTAGAGCCGTATTCACCAGTAAATCTGAATTAGAAAATCTAACATAACTTTCAGCTCTCCAAACAACTCCCCATATTTTTGATTTTTGCAGTGCTGCCTGGTGGCTCCCTTCTCACCCTATTGAGGACAAAGAGGGTAGTTTTACACCTCTGGTCCTGCAGCTGTTCCTCCAGTGTGCCATCCAGCCACACAGCCCCTTAGTCAGGACAAAGCATTGCCAGCTGAGAGCTGTATGAAGACCTCTAATAGAATATGGAACCCCCACATTTTAGAAAAAAATAGCAGCAGTGTTTTCCCACAAAATTCTCCTTACCTTCTGGCCCACAGGAACAAATTATGGAGGCCTTGAAAGGTGAGGGTCACATACCTAAATCCCCTTGCTGACATGGAGAGCTGTGACTCATAGGCTAAATGTTAAAGCTGAATATCTTTGACATGGAGACTAGATGCAAGTCAAGTCACAGTTATGGACTGACATTTAGTATCCTTTAGATTTGGTAATATTGGCCTTCTACACTGCCACAGCACCAAACCAAAACTAAGTATAGGCACATAAGTCCCAGTCATTTTTCAACTACTTATTGTGACACTAGAGATACTGTACTTTCAATTTTTTTATTGTCTCAGTTTGCAGGTTTCTTTCAAGTCTGGATTACCGTTTGCTTTAACAGGAAAAAA
>VXBI01005857.1:1203348-1260581 GCA_013397375.1 Toxostoma redivivum | reverse complement strand
AAAAAAAAAAAAAAGACTGGTTTATCTTACAAATTAGAGGCACTGAGAATGTTAATTTCAAAATTCACTAGAAAACTAATAAGAGTTCCCACTGAAACTAAAAGTTACTGCAGTCTCTCATGTCCAGGCAGGTTTGTATGTCTGTGTGAGCTACCCAGTTACACTCTGAGCATTATTAATTCAAGTGATCCAGAAACAAATTAAGTACCCAGAACACCTGTGAAACACAGCAAACATGACACAGAGAATATTGTGCACCATGTCATCAAGTAGCTCCTGCAATAAATAATAATCTCCTCAGTTTTAAAGAGAAGCACACTGCTTCTCCCTCCTCAAATGATTTATTTTCCATGTCTCCTCCTGTTAACATTTAACTGTTGGAAGTGGAGGGGATCAAAGTATGGGCAAGGCAAACTGGGATATTGACAGAGAATGAAATGACCCTGGAGGAGAATGTTGATTAATTAGGTAACAGGTTTGACACCAAGGATTACATAGCAGTATCTAATTTGCTTGCTATGAATTCTCTTGGACAGTTTTGTTGTGAAACTTTTTTAGGAAAACAGTGAAGACTCTGGTTTCATTGAGGACCTAATTCCATACACTTTTCCTTCAGATACCCCATCAGCCAATGACTAAATCTTCTGCATTGTGTTTTTGTTGTTGTTGTTGTTTTGCTGCTTGATTGTTTTTGTTGGGGCTTTTTTCTTGATTAGAGTCTTTCACATTTCTGGAAATAAGCTATTGTGCATGTAAATTTTAGAAGCAAGAAGTGATGACTAATTAGATCTAGTGTGATCACTAAACCACAATAAGCCTTGTGGAAAAAAAAATCAAATGGATTTTTGATAACAAATCAAGATTGGCATCAGTATTAATAACATTTTTGCTGAGACCAAACCCTGAAATTAGTTTAAAAAAAAAAAATACTGGTCTGATTTTATCTATATTACCCATAGATCACAGAAGCTGCATGAATGTCTCTAAAGTCAATCAAAAATACTTATTGCCTTCCTTGTTTATGAAGAGCCCTTACAATAAATTAGTCTTCACATGTTCAAATGCATTTTAACAGTTTTATCACTTTAGCTGCTAAATTTTAAAGAGAAATGTATAAGGGAAGGAAGTGGAAACTGTTCAACCCAAAATTAAAAATATTTTTTTTTATAATTTGCTATACTATTTCTCCTCTTAAACTTTAGAAATATTGAGGGGAAAAAATGAAGAGTAACAGCAACTGCTGTTAAGAATTACAAGATCAATATTGAAAGAGAAATAATGTTAAAATTAACAAATCTATGAATAGAAAAATCAAGGAAAAAATCAGATAAAATTTTCAGATTAAAAAAATTACTTGAAATGTCACTAGAATATCAGTATGTGAAAATCTAATAAATTTTAAAAATATATATGATATATGATTATATAAGATTTAGAAAATGAAGCTTATATGCTAGATTCCAGATAGGTCTATCTTCTTTTTACATCTCTTCCACTAATTTTTTTGACATATTGGGGTTTCTTGCTTTGGTTTTGCTTTTCTAATATGTGTGGTCAATTTCAAATAATGTTAATTAACCCCATATTAAGCCAATTGACTCATTCAGATTTGAAAACTGATTTATGTAACATGAAAATGAAAGTAAAAAATTTTGTAGCTTTTCATTAAGTTACATGGATCTTTCCCCATTGAAAGATGTTTAAATCTCTCTCTCTCTCTCTCTCTTCCCTTTTGCTCTCATAAAAAAGTCAAGGAACTAAAATGGTGCCTTCATTAAAAAAAAAAAAAAAAGTTGAACTGCCTTATCTCTCAGTATCAGTGCCAGTTTCATCACTGATGCCCCTCCAGCTCTTTTCTCTACAGTTTCGCAAAAACATGACTAACATAGTTCAGATCTTCCTTACTTGCTTCTCTGTGAAAACTTCAATTCTGTAATAATACAGCTTAAAACCACTAAGGTTAACTTTTGTGTTCCAGACTTTTTATACTATTGTTTGATCAAGTAAAACAATTAGCCAATTAAGAACAAAGAAACACATGAAGGCCATGCTGAAGCAAGTCACTATGTCTACCAACAGATTAGGATCAGATTAAGTGAGACTGAACTGGCATTTGCTGTTCCTATTAGATTTAATTCTGGCCAGTCATGAAGAATTATTTTAGGAAGTAATAGGATTAACTAAGCAAAAACCAAGATGCAGCATTCACTTTCTTTACTAAAATAGACATGTTCCTTAAAAGCTTATCAGCCTTTTATTATTCATTCATACTTATGACTGGTTCTATTAACAGATGCTTGTGGCAAGAATATAAAAATCATTGAAAAAACAAGGCAGAACACAACTTGCATATCTGTATTTGGAACTATTAGCTAACTAAGTGTGCCTGACCAGTAAAACACACCTGAGTTAACAGGAGATGAAAGATTTCCCAGCTGCTTATGTCAACTTTCCAACCTATAAGTATTTTTGTGTCTTTTACGGTTTTTATTGATTTTATGGTTTTATTTCTTGTTTAAATATTTTCAGAAGCAAGGGACTTAGATGGAATTCTGTGTGTGTATATACATATTCACAGTGGTCATGGTGGGGAGAAGAAAATCCTTAGCATGTGATCTGCTCATCTATTCATCTAGCACAAAGATGAGAAAATAAGTACCAGTATTCTATCTTTGAGCATTGAATATACATGTACACACATATATTAAAATGAGGCAAAAAAAGGTCAGAAACTGGCTGTAAAGGTCGGAAAAAGAATTCTTCTTCAAAGAGAAATAGATTGGGAGGAGAAATGGATTTTCTGACAAAGGAATGCTTTCAAGTACACAGGAAAATCTCAATTTATTTTTCTTATTTCATTTGCAAACCAAACAGCTCTCTATCTCCCAAAATAAAATGCTCTGTTTGGTTTTTGTAGGAGTTATCAACTTCTAGTTTGAATGAACAGCATACCGAAGAAATGAAATAAAGGAAGCAGATTCACAAATTCCATTTAAAATGTCAGAGTACGGCACAAAAGTAAATGTGAGACTTTCACATATGAAATGTCTTTCTTAAAACATCCTGGTTTAAAGCATCGGTTTGGTGAGGTAAATGACATAAGTAGGATTTTGGAAAATTCCAGTGCAATAGCACTCATGAACCAGTAACTCACTTAGTTGGGCCTGTACCAGCTGCTTTTTCCCAGTGCTTTGTAGCCTGCCTGTGCTGCAGGAAGGGGATCTTGCTGCAGTATAATTCAGCACAAGAAACCAGAGCTCCATCACTGCACTGAAATGAGGAGACAAAATTTAGTGAGCACAGTAATCACTGTAAGTATTGCCAAAACCAGGGCCTCAGATTAAGTAGCTGTAGATGGTTCTCTAATACTCCACCTATATCTTCTATAGGGAGCAGAGAGAGATTATAGGCAGTAATTGTTCCCTTTGTGTTTGAGCATGTGCAATATGGCCAAGCCTGTGCAAGGTTTGATTGCAGATACAGGGCTTTTTCAGCTAAAAGGTTCTTGTAATTTTAAAAACGTAGAACACTTAACTGATTCCTGCCAAATGAAATTACTTTAGTGCTAAGGTGTAGCTGAGACTGGTAGATGAATCTTGAAACACTGGTGAAATCACTAACATTTCAAATCCCTACTGTGCATTGATTTTCAGGACACTTTTACTAATCATTGATAGTACTGTTTTCTATGGGTTAGCATGTTTCTTTGTGCATGGGTAATTCTGTGCAGCATTTATGTCTCAGTCATAAAACAAAAGACCCCCAGAGCTTGAATTGATTGGGGCCATTTGAAAAGTACTTAGTAAATGGTTGAGTTTCAGCAATTAGCAGCTAAAAAATCTAAATGTAATGCAAGTATAGAGATTTTTGTCAATAATCAATATTTAGGGAGAGAAAAATATATGGGAGATGAAAGAAGGAAAAAAAATTAAATTAAGAAGGAAATGGGCTCAGTTTCTGAATATATTTCCATTTTTTTGTTTGCATTTACAGGTCTAACAAAATGCTTTTGAAACCTTGTGTTTCATTACTTTTTAGGTCAGACCTGAGCTATCTGCTTCATCCAGTTAGTTCACAGGCAGCTCCAGGTTAAAGAACAACAAAAAAATCCCACTAGCTCCCTCCCCCACAAAAAACTCACCAAACCCAAAAAAAACCCCACAGAACACTAAACTTTAGTTAAGATATATTAATCTCCTCCTTTCCCAAGCACTTACTTCAGTCACTGTTAGTAATTTCTGTACAAATATTTTAATCAATTTGGAAAACTCGCATATGCAACAACCAATAAAAATAATTTATTGTTTGCCCACAGACTTTAAAGCTAAATAATAAATTGACATCTCATATGTTTAATACAATAAAATTAGGTTCTACACAACCATCTCAGTATTCTTCTGTTTTAAGGATATGGAGGAACAAATTCTAGAATTTTCATCTCCAGGGAAAATTTTGGAGTTTTTGTGTTCAGATAAATATCCCAGACATGTTCCAGCTTCCCTTGCTGAGACAATCAGGGAAAATACCAGCCTCCACAGGCAGTGGTTTCTGTGATGAAGAATTGCAGAAATATGCAGAGGAGGAGTTCTGGTGCTCTGGATGGCAGATGCTGAGAACCTGAGCACACCACAGCACACTTGTACTAGTCAGTTTGGAGGAGTATCTGACCACAGATGTCCATCCATCTCCTAAGGAGTTACCTCAGACTTTCTGACATCCACGGCACATCATGAATCAAACTGCAGATCAGGGAAGAAAACACCACTCATTTTTTGCAGTTCACAAGAAACATTTTGCGACAACGTACTGGAATGGTGTTGGCTTTTAGACAGGCCATGTGAAGAGAATAACAGGGTAAATAATTTCTTTTATCTTGTTGACAGATGTATATATCCACACAAGCAAAGAACATTGACCACAGTTATCCAGCTAGTTTTTTAAGTGCTTCTAGAGGCCAAGTGGATCTGATACAAACGAACACAGCTCTGCTCCTGTAAATCAATAGACATCTGCGTTAATGTACAATACATGAAAATCTAATAAATTATTTTATACAATCAAGTGGAATTTTTAGCATCAGACTTTTAATATTTTTGCAACTGTTCTTTCTTCTTACTAAAAACCATGGATGAGTGGATTCAGTTTTGTTTCCTTCCAAACCACAAAAATATTGTACATTTAAATCTTAATATTGCTTGCATTCCACTTAAAAACAACTAACAAAAAAAAGAAAAGCGAGGGGCAGAGGGGAAAAAAGTAATTCCTAAATCCTCTGAGTCAGAGGCTGTCTATTTAGAATATGTTTATTCAAAACCTAGCACAATGGAGTTCTGTTCGCATGACTGGCCTCCTCTATGTTACTGTGATACTAATAATAAATTGTTATAACCACAAGAAGTAAAAATTTTTATGCATCCAAATGACAAGGAAACTTTGACCCCGTTTTCTAAAGCACCTAAATTGCCTGCAGAGTCTGAATGCCATTTACTTCCTTACATAGAATGGCACGTTTCAAAATGTTACCTAAGATGTAAAAATGGATCAGTAACTGAGCCAAGACTGAGATACTGTGAATAAAGAAGCTCATAGAAGGCGAGAGGAAAATCCAATTTAAACGTATAATACCTACACACAAACACACGTATACGTGCAATCATACGTACACATACCAATTGAATTTACTGTGCTTAAACAGCATAACATTCTCTTTACCTAGGAAGATTTTGTATTAGCTCAGACATCTTTGCAAGTGGCAAGTAAGCTTACAGTGTGAGAAAAACAGTGCTTCTGGGCACTAACTGCCTTTATTAACTTTATGAACTCATAAACGACTTTTTGAGGTGTGCAAAACCTCAAACCACAGAAGCAACAAAGTAATCAAGAAAAAAAAATTCTGGAGTTCTTTTTTTGCAAGCCTTTCTACTTCCCCTGCTATCTTGCTTTTAGTTTCTCTACCCTGACAGCTACATGTGATACACCACATACACTGCTAAGTCTCTGCTGAGCAAATTCAAAGATGCAGGTAAGTCATACATATTATTTAAGGTGATCCAGATAGCTATGGGAGACTTCCTAAATTTCTTCCCTAAAATTTAGACAAGTTTTAAAATATAAAAACAAGGAAAATTACTCATTCTTTGCTAACAGCATTTGTACTATTGGAAAATACTGAGATATACACTAGAAGAGTTTCCCAAACTTTTTTTTTCCCACAGTTTTGGTTTCTAATGAGAACTTCCCAGATTTAAAAAAAGGGATGACCCAAATTTTTCAGCGTCATATCAAATCTCTACCAAGTGAATGTTTGCTCTGCCAGAAAACATTAATAAGCCTCTCAGCGAAAGTGAATTTCAAACCAGTCAAGTTTTGCACTACCAGACCCTGTCAGACTTGGATAGGATTACTCAGGGGCTGGCCAGCTTCTTGTTGCCAGGATTTTCCCAGGAATAACATCAGGAAATTTTTTATTACCACAATGGTATTAAGGCTCTTTGGAACCCACATTCCCAACACACCATCAAGAACAATGGATAAGCTTAGCCAGTCCATGATAAAGGTGATGATATCACCACTGTCATGAGGGCAGCTCAGGATTCCCCTTCCAGAAGGTCTTTGTCTTAATGTTTTTCTGAAATGAAGACTTGGATAAAAACAGACTGGATGAGTTAAGATCAAGGTAGGACAGAAGTAAAGCTGGTTTACTAGAGACATTTTTTAAAGACCTTGGCAGAGAGTAATTTGAGAAATAATGTTTGCAGCATAATTTATTTTAATTTATAATGATATTCTTGATTGCTTTTTATTCCTAAGAGGTTTTCCGCCTTGTGTTTTTCCATCTTAATTTTATGCTCAACAGAACTATTTCAGCAGTGTCTTTTAGGTGGGAAGCTGATCCTAGTTACTGGTACCCCTGTGACCTACAAAACAGATGAGTAAAATGCACCTCCATAACTTTGTCTCCCAGGAAGAAGTTTGGTCTAGAGGGGACTATCATGGACAGTCAGCTTCATCACACAGACCACAGGGACCTCATTAGGCCTTAAAATCCACTTTCAGGAGTTGTTCAAGGACTGAAGCCATTCTTTAAATCTCCCAGTTCTACTGAATACTGTGTACCCAGGAGGCTACATCCTTCCCTATGGCAGTCCAGTCCAGCTATTGCACACTTGGCAACAGTGTCTGCAGAAAGTCGATGACGACAAACTCAGATTTTCAGACAGCCTTAACTCTTCCTTCTTTCACCTACCTGATGCTGAAATAGCAGGCCATCAAGGAAGACTGCAGGACCCAGCCATACTCATAGGCTTCTGCCCACTGACATTCCTTTCAAGCTCCCAACTACTTAGATCCATATTCCTTTGACATAAACTTGGGGGAATTTTTAAATTTTTTCTAATGAATAAGAGTAGGGCAAAACCACAATTGCCTCACAAGTATACTCTTCCCTGATGAATATATCTTTCCATTAATATGTTACTCCAAATATTTTCCAAGAGGAAAAATGCCTACTTCATAAAGTACTTGTACTGCTTGTATTAATTAACAATCCTTTTTATACTGGTAGATTGGATTAGGATTAATAGATTATGAAGACCATTCAGACCTGTCATTCTCTAAGGCATTGGCAGAAAAATCCAGTTGGGTTCTGTCTGACAAGTATGAAAGGTCATCCAAACTACACTAAGAAATAAAGTGAATATAGGTCATTGCTAGTTAATGGGTCTTTTGAACCAAAATAGAGTTTCACTGTTCATGCATGTTATTTTTATGATGTATTCAAGGACAACAAGGCCTGCCTGCTGTCCTTATTGACTTCAATTTACAATACAGCTATTTCACCATCCCACTCTGTCTTTAATTCAGTCACAAAAGGCCATGCTCTGGAAAGTTATTATTATTTATATACACCATGCCACTGCCTAGGCACGTAATCAAGGATCGATTGTACTGTGTAGTATACAGACATATAACAAAGAAAACAGTCCCTGCCTCAGGCACTCACAGTCTGTGTGGAAAGTACAGCAGGTAAACACAAGTGATAAATAGCACAAGGCTGGATAAGTGAAAAATAAAATGCATAACATTTATCAGGAAACAGATGTCCTGACTTCCTACCTAGGTTTTATATTTGTCCTGTCTTTGGCATCCCACTCTAGCAGTTTGGTTTTTAAGCTCTTTCAGTATGAAACTTGCTACTTTATTCTCAGATGCACATAAATTCTGTGAATAAAAATATCATAATAATTTTACATATGCTTAGAAACCATATGTATATGCATTACACAAAAAGTTAAAAATTAGTGAGGAAGAGTAATGGCAATCACAAAGCTTTGCATGTATGTCAGAATGCATGTAATTGTGAGTGCATGTAGATGTTTTTACTGCACACCTCAGTTCATTGCATGTGTAGAGCTAATACATGTTGATATACTTCAATATCACTCTGTTTTATACTTGTAGGAATAGGAAAGTCACTGGAGACAAAAAGCTGGATAAATGGTTTGCAAAAGAGTAGCTTAGACGGCTTTTAGATGTTAAAATGAGTGACAAAGTCACAGTCTTGAATCACTGTCCATATATGTACTCACTAGAAAACTCTCCTTAATTTTCATCATAATTGTTTTTTATGGTGCACATTTCATCAACCTAGTTACACTGATTCCAAGGAGAGATGCCACTTTATAATTGATGGATGACATTAGGCAAACAAGTGCAGTCTGACATTCAGGTCTAGCAATCACAGAAGGCCCAGTAGCAAAGTGAGTCAGTGTAAAATTCAACTACCCTACTGTAAAATGCTCTGGAATTCCAAACAGATTTGTCTCACTGAATTCATTGAGCTGACCCTTCAAATCAGACTGTGCACATCTGAGGTGAAAACAAGATCTGTGGTCTCTGTACATTCAATGCTTGGGCTGCCCACCAACATCTTCATATGCTGCAACTGTTACCACCTTTCTCTCCCCATTCTAGCTATAGCAAGTGGAAGATCCACACCTACTTTATGTATTTGATTAGTTACTGATATCTAGCTCCTATTTTTTACACATGGAGAAATGTCCATGAGCGGATCCAAAACAGAAATGGAAACAGAATGAAGTCTTGCTGACACTCCATCTACTGCTGCACTTAGGCAGAGACAACATCTGTTTCCAGATTTTGTTTCTTTTGTAGACTGGTCTCAGGGAAGATCCCACATAATACGGAGAGTAAGTGAGGACTGATTTAGCCTACACTTATCCTACTACATAAAATAAGGTCACGGCACAGTCAGAAGTAAAGTTCAGTACTGTACTTTTATTATTATCACCACACTCCTTAACATTGTTTAGGCACATGCCAGATGATGCCTGGATGTGGTTTGTGTGACAACACTTATCAGGGGCTATTTCCATTAGCCAACTTGAACACTGTGACAGCCTTCTGAGAGTTGCAGACACAAAATCCAGATCAGTAAATTCTCTTGGTTGAAAATAATTTGTGTTAGGGAAATATTAGTCACAAGGATTACATTCATACTGCACCTACTCTAAGCATCTGCTCATGGCCACTACTGGTAGAATCCTGGAATAGACCTGATTAGGTCACTAAAGTAAGTTCTAAGACGCATTGTGTATCTGTACATATGTGTATATACATACAGACATAGATAGACACATGCATACCCCTAAAAATGCAGAGGGACACTTTGAGTAGGTGTTCTAAGATCATAAATTTGGAAGGTCAACAACTAATAGCAGAATTTTCTAGAGGTTAAAAATATTCCATCCAGAGTTCAAATTAAAAACTGAAACAGAAGGTCAATGACTACAAACTAGCAACCTCAGAAAACTAAGTTCTCAGTCCTGATCTATTATTGGCCAGAAGAAAAGAGAAGACCAATGCATTCATATTATATGCCTTTTTTATCCCCGTCCCCCACTGAGTAAATGATAGTTAAGCACCCTTAAACATAGTATCTGAAAAGAAAATGAGCATTTTTTGCTCGTTAATTTGAAGTGTAGCTTTCTGATTAATTTTAATGCAGTTATTTCCTAAGAAACTAATATATTAGGAGAGGCTGTAAGTGCTACACTTCTTCCCTAGATGTTGTCTTTTATACATTTTCAGATATTTTCCGTTGCTGTTTTTCAGAAAAGGAATAAAGCACTCTTATCACCAAATCTATGTACTTTAGGATCTGCACCTCAGAGATTTTTAACGGACTAAAAAAAAAGATATTAATTTTACAGAGCTGAGCCAGGAAAACAGAGACACAAGGTATTGATATTAAATTACATTGAAAAAGACATAAATCATTTTTACCTCCCTGCTTACACTGATTTTTTTAGTGTTTCAACACAGTCTGTGTGTTCCTTTCTGTGGAAGAGACCTTATAGCTGGAATTCTGAGCACAGGCTGAGGATATTCAGTGGTAAAATGCTTTATCTGTCTTGTGGAGGAAGAAAGCAGCCATTCTGCCTTAAATCTAAATGTCAGTGATCACGACTGATTGTGCCCAGATTTTCTGTCATCCCTGTTAACTGTGAGCAGAGAGATCAGCATTTGGCACCCAAATTAGCAGATATGGCCAGCAACATTTTGCAAGGATATCAGGAACTCTTTAGGTGACTGTTCTTGCTGCTCTATAACAACTGTAAGCAGGAAAGTAAAGCAGCCATGGAATTCACAGATTCGAGCCACAAGTTTCAAAACCTGCCAAGATTTTATCCCCCTATGACCACTTTTTTTTTTCTTTTTTTTTTTTTTTTTTTTTTTTCTCCCCCCCTTAAAAAAAAAACAGAGAGATTCTTTGACTGTTCTGAAAACCTGACACTTCTTTGTCTGCTCTTCCAAGGGAAAGACTCTTTTACACTGTATTCATCTTCAAGCTGGGACTGCCAATTATAGCTCCACCTGGGCTCAGGAATAAAAGATGTCAGACTGCAGCCTTTGTCCTTTTTTGACTGCTTTATACTGCTATTACATTGATTGCTCTTTGTTTCCCTGCAAATGGGGTTTTTCAATTGCAGTCCACCTTCCCTCCTTCTACTACACTCCCTACTCCTTGTTACAAGATTTTTTTTTCTTTCCTTTTCTTCTTCTTTTTTATTTCTCACTTCTACTATTAATTTTTGGTAGATGTTGAGTTCAGATAAGAATCACTCATCTAGCTCTGAACCACTTCTTTATTAGATTTTAAACCACACCAAGAGACAAACAAAGGTAAGTCAGCAGAGGGATCAACACAGAAGTATCTCTATCCAGGAATAATTCAGCACCATATGTCTCACACGTTGTGATTATGACTGCTTTTAATATGATTTTTCTCTCCAGTTTAGAGACCTGATGTGTATTCTTATGAATTAAAAGTGGATCTCTGCCCTTTTGTGGTTTGTTCACATCTGTCCAGGGAGCAGAGCAGGAAAGCTTTAGCCAACAATGCCAATACAACACTATAAAGATTAATAGGGTACCTGAAAAGCAACAAGGACTTTGAGTGATTTCAAGGATTCCAAAGAATCAAGAAATCAATTTCAGTGAAAATGTCCTTGCTAATTTAGTACCTGATAGTATTTGACACCTCTGTGCTCCAGTAAGAACACAGCAATATAAGGATTTCTGTGCATGCCTTTTGCAATCAGGATTGTAAATGAAAATTAATGTTAGCTAAATCCATACAGGCAGAAAGATAAAGAATACCCTTCTAATACCTATCTATTCAAAATAAAAGTTAGCTCTATTATTGTCTTCACATCTAGCAAAAAGAAATAAATCAGTAAAGGAAAATAAATTACGGACACTGGCTAAGTAAGAGTGGAACATCGTCGAAACTATTAAATTTCACATATTGTGTCAGAACTGCTGCAGCATTGCCTTAGCACTGAAGAACCATGTGAGGCTGCTGCTGGAAAAAGCCCACAACTCCTCCTGACATGAGACAATTTAGATGCTAGTTGACTTGATCTTGTCATTGTTTCATTGCACATTAACAGAAAATACCAGCTCATGCTAGATGCTCAAAATAGGATAAAAGCAATCCATAAAATAAAATCTCTCCTCTGATGATGTCGTAGGTATTAAAATTCTGTTTATAGTGGAGGTTTTTATATGTCCTAATTACATGCTGGAACTAACTATTGTCAGTTCTGCCATGCTGAAAGAGCCTTAATGATGACATTATAGTTTGAATAGAATTTTTAAGGAGATCTAACGTAAAAAGAGATGTAATTAATCAAATTTTAAGTTTACTTTATCTAGGAATAAAGGCCTGCTATATCTTTCCTTAAGACTATTGCAGTCTTTTTGATGCAAACAAGGTCTGGATCTATGAACTTTCAAAAACAAAACAGGAAAGTAAAATACAGACTTCTCAGAGGGCTGCAGAAGGGACAAAATAACTAATAAGGGACACATTCCTTCTTCCAATATCTATAAAAGGTCTTATAGCCTCTTATGTTTTTAGGAAATATATTTCATCAGCACTAACAAGATCATTATCCACATCACATTTCTAACCTATCAAACACTTTGCACATAGAGGAATAACAAAAAGCAAGCAGATGAAGAGTGTTGAAGGGAGAGCGATGTGATACACACTATTGGATGTTGGATGACGTAAACCAGATGTGTAAAGGTTTTTCATCAACCAGTTGCAGTCTTCACATTGCATTATTTCATCTGGAGGAAAAAGAGTATCATACTGGACTTGACTTTTTTTGATTCCAGCTTAATTGAGAGAAAAGATGAGTATTTCACAGAGCTCCACAGAAATGTGATGGATTTGCACGGATTTTATGCACACACATTTTGTGTATAAGTACATATGTTCTCCTTACACAGACACACACACCCCACAGAATATACATACAAAAGTATGTGTAAGGATATATGTACAGGCACACACCAATTTAAAATGTAGCAAACATCACTCTGCAAGGAAAAACTGCTGACCCTCCAACCTTATAAACATTGTGATCCTTCTGCATGTCTAAACAAATGTTTTATGTTTTAAGGTTAGCTATGCATAGTTCAAGTTAAAGCTTTAGGTTTTATGTTTGAATCATACCTACCTTTTATCCCTGTGTCTGGTCTTGTGTGAATAATGCAGGTTAATCACCAAGGCACATAGCAGTGTGAGGACAAGGCAAAGCAGAAAACGACCCCAGCTCCCCTCTCTCATCACTGCTGGCTGTGCTCTTCACTTGTATGCATTGCCTGGCTTGGCACTGTGGCAAGTTGCACCCACATTTAAATAAAATGTGTCTAATGAGTGAGTCTCACAAATCTATTTTATATTTGTTATGTTCACTGGCCTCGTCTGTGTTGATAAAAGCTTGTGAAAAATTTGTTAAAGGGAAGAGAAAAAGAAAATCAAGGTAGTCAGAATTAATCACTGCTGTGCTGCTATAAATGGTGCCAGAAGCGGCCCTTAAAATACAATTACAAGCTAAAACTCAGAGTGAAAATTCTTAAGCAGATACAACAAAGGTAGAGGGAGGTCATTTGTGCTATTCAAATAACCATCACTTCGAAATGTTACTGCCAGAAAAGAGGCATTTCCAACAAAAACATCTGCTCCCTATGAGTCGTCTGAGTAACATCCGTGGAGCATACCAAGAAAATGTATTGAAAAAGAGGTGTGGGAGTTAAAATCTCTGTGTTCATTATTGAATTTGTTCACTGTGTTCATACAGGACCTTGAGCACATTGCTAAATGTTGCTAGGCTAGTGGGTTTCATCAGCTAAATAAACACACTAAAAGGTAGTAGAGTTAAAATAGAGTTAATCTCACTGAATACATCAGGACTCTCTTCTGGATCAGAAATATCAACCCACCTTCTGCCAGCTAATTCACAGGCATTAATGCTCATGCTGTATTTCACAGTTCTTAGATAAATAGGCAGACATGGAAAAAGGGCCACTCAAAGACCATGTTTTACTGTGTTTTGTGCTGATGACTCATTATTTTTCTGGGAAAGAAGGTCACTGCCTCTTGAATCATCAGCAAAATGGCAGTAAATTCTCATTTCAGACTGTGTGCAGTGCTGGGGGGAAGAAAGGAGAGAAAGTAGAGATCATTTTACAGATGATTCCTGAGAACTTTTTCCATCAGACTTTTCTCCACATTTTTATTGAGCACAGGCAGGAGGAGAACCTGTTCTGTCTGTGAAAAAGGCCAAAGACATAGCCCTTGTATCTTGCCACTTAAAATTTATTGGAAGAGATCTTCTAGAGGCCATAAACTTCTCTCCAGAAAACCTCTGCTTCAGCACTTCTTTCCAGGTGCCCATGAGGTTTCTGTAGCTTCATGTCAGTCTCTGTTACTGCTCCTCCAGTTTATCTGAGGTGTGTGAGGCTGGGAAGACCAACCCTCCATGAAGGAACCATACTGGACACTATAACTCTGTAAATGGGAGAGGCTGTGAAAAGTAATTGAGGCTGAGGACTAATCCATCACTACACACTGTAGATAAGCTAGATATTAAAAAAATTCTCAATCTATTCTAGGTCTTATACTTGGCCTTGAAAAATTGGCCTGTTCTATGATTCCATTTCTTTTTATTTTTCCATTTTTACTGGAATTTTTCACCATTCAAGTTTGCTTTAAAAAGTATTCCAAGAAAAGTAGTAGCATCAAACCTGAACCCTTAGTTGTTAAAAAAAATAGTGCATTTTGATTTATATTATGTTATTATTCTATAATACTCAAAATTATAATCTTTTAAACTTCCCTGCATCAAAGTATCAAGTATCAAGAGGTGTAGTTATCTATAGGTTGAAGTAAGTTTAGAAACCTACATTTCTTCCATTTGGAAACTGTCTTGAAACAAAATGTGTATATATCATTGCTAGCAACAAAGTCACTTCCTTGTCAGTGCCTTGGAGATCAGTAGTGCCCACAATATTTTTTTTTCTTTAACAAAAACAAAAAAAATAATAAAATAAAATAATAGTAATAAAAAAAACACAAAACAAAAAAAAACCTTTCTCGTCTGCTAGTTTCAGGTTCCCTAAACTCTAAACTAAATTCTTCACGTACCCAAAGCAGGAATTGGACACCTCAAAAACCTGATAGCTTTATCTGAAGAAAGAATTGTCCTTGGCGCTCTTTAGTGCTTAGTTGTCATCAGTTCTTACAGTTTGTTCCTGAGCTTCGAGCCTTAGCAGGCAAACTAGTCTTTTAAGTCCAGTAGATTCACAATGCAGAACCAGAATCTGACCTAATGATTCCCCCCTCAAGTATTTGCTAAGCAGTGGCTAAGTTTATTAGTGTAGTCTTTTCTGTGTATTTTTGCAGGCAGATGCCTCTGGAATTAGACCAACACATTCATCCAGAACACAAACTAATGTCAGGCCAGTATAAATTATTAGACAGCAGTTCCCAATTTATTACAAAGGGCAGTTATATCAAAAAAAGTTTAGGTTTGCTTTTCTGGGTTTTTTTTTTTTTTTAGATTTAGAGGGTAGGTCACTAATTCCACTTCACCCCCTGCTTAGCAACTGTGAAAACAAAATATGTCATAAAATGGCATACTTAGCCTCAAAATTGCTAAATTGTAAACTGAACATAAGTGGCACATTCATCACATTTTTGAAAGCACTCACTGCTCTCCCTTTTACCTTATGTTTTCCCACCTTCCAGCACGCCTCAGGGGCAGAGGCCAGACCACTGTGAAAGATAAGAGTGGGAAATAAACACTGTGGAGATGAAGCCCTGAGGAAGAGAGATGACAGACTGCATAGCCCAGCCACAATGGCAAGGTTGGGATGGGAAGGAGCAGTCACATGTTAAGCCCCCAACTTTTTATCCGTTCTCGTATGAATCAGAAAAGTGCTGAAAACTCTGCCTGATTTGTGTTCTCTTTGTCGTAAACTCTGATTGGAGTTTATATGCAATTTGTGTTCTGTTCTTAGTTAAGGTTTTAGTAGCAACAGCAACAAGTCAAAAGTTTATAACTTTGCACAAGAAGTCTGCTAGATTAAAAGGCAAACTTTTTCAAAACTCAATCCAAAATATCTAAAAGAATAGATTTACATAACACCTGTCTGTTTTTCCTGTGCTTATGAAGTTCACACCTGCCAAGTGAAAGAATTTTGTAGGGAGGTGCTTTCCAGTTATTAATCTTGCTATGATAATTAATTAATGGAATTAGCTTAATTCCTGTTCAGTATTGTCATTTCAACTGTTTAATGTAAAGCAGGATTGGGGAACTACTGACCAGAGCTTGATTAAACCAATAATACTCTCAGCTGAAAATCTGAATGAAAATGCAAACCAGAGAGGAGGTAAAATTTTGCTTTCCAGGAAGAAAGTAAGTTCCACCAACTTTCTTGTCTCATCACCAGAGACTGGACACCATCAAAAAGGAACAGGAGAGCAGCACTTCAACACCTGGCTGCGAGGCAGTGTCAGGTCAGGTCTGTGTGCTCATGAAAGAAGCAGAACAACTGTTGTACATCTGTCTGCCACCAACATCTGTCTTCAACACCAACATCCTCAGGGTTTGCTTCAAATCCAGTACCAGAANAGGGGGGTGTTTCTATAGAGACTGATTGAGCAGAAATGAACATCTGTTTTAAATGAATAAGGAAAAGGTTCGGTTTTGTGGAATGGAAAGGCAGGGAGAACATGGAAGAAAAGCATGTAAAGGATAAAATGAGAGCATGGAAGGCCATTTTAGGGCTTGCACTTTACCCTGGAAGTTTGGAGAGAATCATATCTTGTGTGGTCCACACTACCTGTTAGGAATGATATAGCCATAGCCTGAACCATGTCTGATTTTTCTACTGCAAAGTGCTGACTAGCAGGGAACATGCTGACTATTAGGAATTTAGACAATTAGTAATCTGTGCTTGAGCTCATTCTCTGGTTTGGTTTTACATTGCATTATGATTTATAATTTATAATGTTGCAAAACACACAGCCCAGAGTAATGCTCATTACTCCTAGAGATTTCCCTTCCAACTTTAAAAGTGCACAGTGCACATGAGACACTGATACCGTGCCTTGTTTCTTTCATAGTCTGGCAATGCTGTAATACTAAATATTATTAGATGTGGTAGTAAGAAAGCATGGAGAGAACACAATACTCCTAAGAAGTGTTATGAATTTTACATTCTTATATGGTTTTTTTTTCCTATATAGAGAAAGGTTTCTATTCATTTAGGTGTGAGGTTTCTCTGAGTAAAGATTTTGTTCAAATCAAATTTAGTTCATAGTCCACTGGTGTTTCCTATGCAAATCTGACAAAATGTAAGGGAATGAGGAGCTAGCATTAATACAAAACTTGAGAGGGCAGAATATACTCCCAATGCCAGGCAGCAGGATTTGATCCACAGGAATGTTGGAAAGAATCTCACTTTTTACTCATCTCAAATTATCTCAGCTAAGATTTCCGAAGTTGTGTGTGAACATGTGTATGTCTGTGTATATGGACATGTCAGCTTCTGTTTATCTATTTTCAAATAATCTGTCAGAATCGGATGCTGCAAAAAGTATTTTAAATTATTTTTCTATATGGAAAGAGATGAAAAATATTCATGGCTGTCTTTTCTTGGACATCTTTCAAGATGCTACCCCTAAAACACTTTCCTTTTATGAACTGGAACCAAAATGGGTCATTTGGCTTGTAAGAGACATCATTATATTGAGCTGTGTGCTAATTAGTTCACTTTCACTGATTATCATTAATACCTGTGGCTGTATGATTCACATAGGCCAATAATATGCACATAAAACCAAGAGAATGCAGATAAAAAACTTAGAGTGACTTAAAAAAGATTAAACACAAGCTGCAAATACGGAAACATAAGAGACCTGAAATGAAAAACCGACATATTAAACATCAAATTTAAATCTGCTTTGCTGAGGGATTAAATGCTCACTGTGGACTGTGAGAGAATCCATTTCTAATGGTGAATTTGTATCAGTCCACAGGGAACCCTATCAAGGCACAGCTGACTAATGAATATCATTTTCACTTGATTTCATTAGTATTTAAGTTATAGCATGAAGTACATTCCCTTCGGTGCCCTGAAAGTTAGTGATTTACATACATTTTCTGTGAAGCTTTTGCTTTGACTAATATAAAAATGATTTGCTAGTAGAGAGTGTATTCTTTCTCATGCCTACCCAAGTCCACTCATTCAAAAACAAATGTTAACTTTTCAAATGATTAGTCACAACACATTTCAGAGGCATGTTATAATAAAAAAATAAAATAATGCTGTCAGTCAGCCTGAAATCTTTCTGTCTTTCTGGATATGATATAACACTCTTTGTCAGTCAGACTATAGTTGTTTGTTACCAGATTTTTCTGTACAGTGTGTGCATGCAATATGTGTTTTTCCTCTATAGTGTCCAAATCCACAGCTAGAGCAAAATACCATTGACAAGCTTCAATTTATAGACAACAGATCATGCGTGTCTTTGTGACAATGCCTGTAAAAGAAATTCTGAATATCTGGTCAAGATGGGTAGCTTCTCAAAAAAGGATAGAAGAAAATGCTGAAAGTAAATGACTGCCTGAGTGTCCCTTGCTGACACCTTACTCCTGGTTTCCTCATCCAATTAAAAATAAAACCACTCATCCTCACCTCCAGTTTTTCCCACCTATTCTCTCACCTCTCATTACTCAGACAATACAACCTTCCAAACTAGCTGCTCCTCATGCATTTTTTCAGACTTTTCCACCTTTTTAGCTTTACTCATAGCCCTCTCTTTTCCCTGCTGCTCTTCATCTCCAGCTGCATTTTCAACTTCCTCCCATAAAATGACAAATAAAACAGGTACAAGCAGCACTACTTCAGTATTTTGCAGATAGCTCCATCCACATGAACTTTTTCAGAATATTCTTTCTTTCTGAGCCTTTTTTTCCAAACTATGCACAGATACAGCACACAGTCACTGTTAAGTAAATAATATTCTCTATTATTCTTAATAGCAAAGCCCAAACCCACTCTGTACATGACACTAGCCTAATTATATGTTGTTCCTTTTTTAGAATTTAATTTAATGAGGCTACAGGAAAGCTTAAAATATTATGCTTAGATAAGGAGACATATCTGTAGAACATCAGTTTCATATGCATAAAAAGTCCAGGAAACCCTGAGCCTATATAGAGCACAAAGGGATTAAATCAAAATACAGCTAAAAAAGGATGCTTAAAAGTGGATGGTAAGACAGTTCAGCAAATGAACAGAAACAGGAAACAAAGGTTGTGTGGAGAGGGAGTGAGGGGGTAACACACTGTATTTGCCATATATAATCACTTGTAAATCCTGGCCACACAGGAAGGGTCCATGCAAAAGACTTCTGATTTGTGTTAGTACCATCAATTACGAATGTCAGCCAGACACCCCCATCAAAACTGGAATGCTGTAAACAGACACTGAGGTGAGCCCATGTGTCAGACAGCTTACAGGCTAAATAGACAGGCTGGAAAAGGGAAACAGAGGAAGGATTGCTATTCCTGTGCTGTACCTGACCTATTAAAATACTGAAATCTTATACAATGTATTCAAATCACTGAAATGTAAGACAGAAACAAGCTGCAAACCCACATCTGTTTCATATCCTTTTGCCCCAGCTCACCAGATTTTTCCATCTTCTTTGATTTCCTCCCATATTTTGATTTTATGGTTTTCTTTGATTAGTGGAACTGCTCCAGATTCAATCATTCCAGTAATGGAACATGCATGAATCAAGAGTATGGTGGGTGAAAGTCTTCCTTGATTTTTTGGGGGAGATGAATGCATCAAATTGAAATGGTCCTTTTTTCAGATCAGCTACTACTTCTCTCCACTCTATATAGCACTCCTCTGCTTCAATGCTCTTGACAGAATATTGCTGCTTCAGCAAAAAGCTTTGAAGGTGAAAAAGTTTGTTCCAAGACTGTGGTATGTATGATCATGTAGCCTCTAAGCGGAGATGTAAGGCTGAACTGGGGAGCTCCTGTCACTGTTCTTCTCTCCCTACCAGCAGAGCCAGAATCTCCTGTTAACCCCTCTAAGTTTATAGAAACCATGGTGCAGATTTGTTTTGGTTTATGAAGGGGATGGATCACAGGAAAATAATCAAAACAGGTTTTCAACTGTAGAAAGGCAAAAAGTTAGTAAAAACTTTCAGTATATAGATAGCATACACTGCAGGGAAATTATGCTAGGCCTCCTGAAGTCCATGAAGAAATGCATTGTTTTGCCCACTTGATACTGGCTTCTGAGAATACTGGAAGTCCAGTAGTTCTTTGTTTTCTTAAACACTCAAATCCTAATATGCTATTTCAGTAGAAGATCTTTAATTTCTAAATCCCAGTACTGACAAGACATTGTTGTGCTGCAGAGTTCATCTGAGACAGTAGTTCTGTCCATGTTTCTGTCTGCTAGCAAATGCCCTTTAGGAAATGATACTGCTCTAAACACTGCATTTCCCTTTGAATTATTTGCAGTACCACTGAGTGGTCTGCAGTTTATTCTCCACCCCAGCAATTCAGTTTCAAAACTAAAGTGCAATATTTTAGATTAAAAGGGAAGTCCCTTAAAATTAAGACTGCCAACATGTCATGCATGCTAAATCCTTTTGTAAATTCTGACCAAAAAAATATTATTAGTCAAGTACAAAGAAATTTATTATTTTAGACTACTGATATTTTTCCAACCCTTAAAAATATATTTAAATGAACTGAAATCAAAGGAGTATGTGAAAAAAATAATGGTGTTACTGATTCTGTTCACAGTAGCTGTTGACTGCTCTTTGCATTTCAACTTCATCTATTGATAAGATAATTTGTGAGCAAAATATAAGCTATCCTCGAGGGTGAAAATGTTGCTACAGTGGAATACTGGCAGGACTTTATGAAAATTTAGCTGAAGGTTAACTGAAAGTATTTATCTTATTTCAATACCCATGATTAGCTAAAACTTTTACATCTCCATTACATTTAATCATTTCGCTTTCTGCCTGTATGAAAGATCAGATTCAGGTTGAAACTTGAAATAGAAAATATTTTCCCCATTATCTGCAAATCAGAACATTATTGAAAGTGGCAACATATAAGAATAAGCACTGCCTGAAAGTGCCACTAGGGAGGATGATAAACTAGCAAACTGAAAGCTTTTTACACCTTAGAAGTCAAAACAGAGATTGAGCTTTTTCAGTGCCTGGTTTTGTTTAGTTTGCTTTGTTTTTCTATGCAGAATCACAGGAAGAATTTAATTCATTTGTAAAGGATGTTGAACAGCACAGCATGCTCTAAACTGTTGAAAATGCTTCCTATTTGTTTAAACTGTGATTAACACTCTGCAGAACTCAGGCTATCCAAATCCTAATGATTAATTGGACCTCATGTAATTTTCTTATTGTATTTGCAATAAACCAGACTCTAAAATCTTACGGTAAAGTACTTAATTATTCTTACCCATATCTCAACAAGTCTGTGGTTCTTTGTAAGGTGATGCTGTAAATAAAACCTTGTAGCTCATCTAGGCCAGGCCCAGAGAGGAAAGTATCCCTGGCTAAGAAAGTTTAGAAAATTCAGCAGAATTTGAAAGTCCTGTTTCTTTATAAGATCTGGAGTCGTCTTTGCTACTGGTATGACATGTAGACAGATTTTGTTAGATTTCCTGGGATTTATTTGAGTGGACCTCCCTGAAAACAAATCTATCTTTTGAATAATCTGCTGTTCCCTTCTGCTTGTGAACTTTGTACTACTTTGGTTCTTGAATTTGTAGCCAGCTATAGTAGGATGGCTTAGAGTGAATTATTGGGTGAGAGTTCATCACTGTCAATGGGAAAGTGGCATAGAGTTATTTGGAGCTTTGGGCACCCATGGACACCATTCCTGTCAATTTAAAACAGAGGAGTCACCATGACATTAGAAAACCATGTCAGACTTAACCTTAACTGAGAGATACTTTGATAACAGGATAAATTGATTCCTCAAAGAGTGGTGTCACCCCTTAGAGATAGCCATTTCCTACTCTCAAATAAACACACTTTCAAAAATTTTGGTGTGCTGCCACTGACAGTGCTCATGTGAATGACATCCATGGACCTTTGGCTGCTGTGACAATGGCATGAAGTATACAAAATCAAGTAGTGCTTTATTCTACCAGACAGTAATAAGCATGTAATTATATTGTAATTAAAAAGCAATTATTTACTGGCAACTATTGAAGACGTCTTTAATGGTAATTTTGAGTGTGACTACCATGTAATTTGTAGAGAGAAATAAGTGTGCAATTACCCTGTTAGTAACACAGTAATTACCAAATACATCCATGCATCTTTCTGTTTTCTGACATGGAGTTATCAGCACCTGCAAAGTACAAATTACATGGCAAGTACATATGCAGCTGCCAGGTGATGTGCAGTCAAATGAAAAGATGGCAGATACTGTTTCAGAATTAGGGTTTGATTCATTAATGTAAAACTGGTGTAACAGATTACAAAACAGTGATCAAATCTGAAATAAGTCCAAACCACTGGAATCCACAAAGCTTGAGAGAGTTATAAACATGCTGTGAGTCAACTTCAAATCTTTGTGTAGAATTATGGGTACAATAATATATACTGTAACAAGTCTGGAATCAGTAGCTTATTCCTTTCACGTGAACTGATTCTACCCTATTCAAAAGACAGAGTTTCTGTTGTTTCTATCACAGGTTCCTATCACAGCTGAGCAACAGTCTTGCTGTATATGGAGCCTCATATGTCAGCTTCTCACCTTCCACTTATGTCATTATTCTAGTGACATTTCCAAATAATGGGCTTGACAGAAGGTGGGCCCTGAGCATAGGAACTTACCAAGTGAGTGGGAAAGCAGAAGCAAAAACCCCAAGGCTAGATATGTCATAAACATTTCACAGAAAACACTAAATACATGATTTTGAAGCAAATGATGTGTCATTTTGTGACTGGTGTAGGCTGCATTCATTCTTGTGACATGGACTCGCATTCTAACAAAGTCCTTGTTTATTCCACATAAATACAGCCTTAGTCTTAGGCATGAGACTTGAAAATAGATTGACTACTTGGGTGTTCAAAGCTAAAGATACACTTATCTACCCTAGCACACACATCCTCTCAGTCTTTAAACCTGTGCATCTAAATCACACCCTGAACACCAAAAGATTCCTGTCAAATATTATACTAAAGCACATGCAGAGCTTAATTTTAAAAAGTCTTGGCAACTAGAAATTAGTATGAGCCCTAAGTGGTCAGAATGTTTGAATATCAGTCCAATTTTATGCAACAGCCTACAATAAAGACCTGTGTTTGAGGTCTAGTTATAAGTAATATATCTAAAATGTAAATAGTCTTTTGTTTTCCTTAAAGAAAGGATGAAATAAAAAGAGAAACACAGGACTGCAAAACCCTTCTGAATCACAAATTCTAAACCCCAGAGAAGAAAGAAATTTATTGCAACTAATCCAGTGTGATGCAAGACAACACATTGCCATGCTAGAAAGATTTCTCTCTAGCTATACTCCACTTCCCTTTCTTGGTCTGGGAAACTAAAGTTCAGCAACAAAACTAAGTATGGCTATTATTTACTTAGCCCTCAGATTTCATTTATTGCTATCATATGACTTAGACTTTGCCATCTCATTTTATATGCCTGCTGAATTTCTTCAGCAGTGTGAGAATACAGCCACTTAATATTTACAGCAATTCATTTGATGTTCTGTCATCCATCAAGATTTACAGCAATACTGTCCCAAGATGCCTGAATCTATATAACAAAACACAAAGCTGTTGATTACAAAATAGGATGATGAAAGGGGGGCTGGGGTGTCTTTCTAGAAAGTGTGGAGGAAAATGTGAGTCATCTTAAAGTACTTATTTTGTAGAGGAGTAGGATAAGCCCTTCCTTTCACATCCCTGATAATTTAGAATAATATAGATAATTAAAGTTTACTCCAACAGCTATACTGTGGGAATGTTGTAATCCTTCTTTGTCCACACTGGGTGTTTCAGGGTGATTAATTGTTAATTGACAAATGTCAATATACCCTGGAGCATATTATGCTGAAAACATTCAGCTAGTGATGGCCATTAATTTTTTTCTTCTTGTTTGCAAAATCTCACTGAGAGACATTCATGTCTTATAATTTATCCAAAGGTTTCTAGGGAACAATAACTTGTATTCTAGATGCTGGCACTCTATTAAAACCTTGAACTACATATAAAGAAGGGTAAGTGTTTTGTCTGAAAGACTGGATTCCACTAAGAATAAATAGACATAAATAGATGACTGTTCATTTGTTCAGTTAGACATGCGCCTAAATGGGATGAACTGAGATGGAACTGCTGACAAGCACTCTGTGTCTGCTGCTGATGTAAAACAAAATAACAGAAAAAATAAAAAGAAGAAATAGAAAATAAATAAATAAAACACTAACAAACAAAACAAAACAAAAAACCAGCAAAACAAAACAAAAAGAAAAAGAAAAAAACAGTCTTGCTTATTGAACTAACTTCCTGCAATTTTGTTACCAAAACAGCAAGAAAGACTATTAAGTCATGGCAAGTGGTTTTACTGACAATTCAGCTATTGCCCAGTTCCTGTTGCTTTGTTGTACCATTGTTACAGTCCAGTGGTTGTATTTCAGCTGCAATGCCTCTGGAGTTGTTGTGGAGATTGCTGGTTCTGCTAACATCTACAAAAAAGAAAACCTCACTAATGGGTATCGTTGTAGAAGTGTAAATGGAGAGGTCAAAAGCTGTGAACATGAAAATAAGGTAGTACAAAAAAAAGGGGGGGGGGATAATATCATTTTTAGTTCTACGTGACTATTCTACGTGGGTTTGTTGTTTTTTTCTTCTTTTTTTAAAAAAAAATAGTTAAAACAGACATGAATACACATAACTAGATTTGCATGCAGGGTATGTTTAGCATTTGTGATTATTTGGACTGACAGTGTCTGTATGGTTTCTTTAGGTTACTGAATAAAGGTCAAAATACATTACTGTGCTCCCAGTCCTAGAAGTCTCCTCCGAGAACTGTGCTGAGCAAACTCACTCCTCAGTTGTCTGCTTTTTTTGCCTGTTACAGAGATAAGCAGAAACCCTCATTTTCTGGAGCTGTCATTCCCATATCTTTCATGTGTGCTAAACTCACTCGAAAAAATATTTCAGAGGAAAACAATAGAAGTGCTTCATAACTCACACACAGTAATTGGTGTCCTGATGAAATCTGGGCCCTCATCTTGAATTCCTAGCACATCTTATGCTTGCCAGGACATCTCACAAGGAATGTGGCACAACTGTTTGTTGCTGATATAACTTTCAATCCAGATGTATTGTTATTGTTTACTCTCAAAACATTTACAGATATATTTAAATATATATGTATGAAAAATTCAGTCCAGACAAGTAATGAATAAAGAGATTCTGAATCTTTTGAGGTTATTTTTTCCACTTTTTTTACATAAGAGATCTTATTTTTTTTCTATTTTAAGTTAAAAAACCTTCTACAAAACCTTAAATGGCATTATTTAATCTTAAAATAGTCTGTATCTTTTAATAGGTAGAGATAAATAAACAGCTTTTTTTTAATGTTTATTTTAATGTTTTAAGAATTTAAAAACACTTTAAAAAATTATGGGCATCTACCATATGGGCTTTTGTTATTTCTGCCACATGAAACAGAAAAAAAAAGACATCAACCCTTTTTTGGCTACAAACTGCACCCTACTGTGTTACCAAAAGAGGTGGCCCAAATTGTGATTGTGCTTGGAAAATTATTCCTGTAGTCCATGTCTGTGTAATCTTTACCACGAAAAGAACCAAAAGGTAACAAGTTCAGGAAAGTTGCATGTGCTTATCTTGTAATCCAGAAATCATCCCAATGGTATGATTTTTGGATACAGGTTCCTTGCATTTCTGTGGTAGCCAGAAGGTGGATGAAGAGAGTGCAAAGTGGAGTTGGAAGGTGCCTATGGTACACACAGATGGTACACACTGCATCCGTAGCGTAGAGGTGACAGAAAACTGGAGCACAGCAATCTTCCACTCAAGTTGTATATATTCTGCTTGGTGTCCAAATATTAGATTTTGTCACTGGCAGCAAAAATTAAAAATAAAAAAGGTCCATTTCAGAGGTCTCAGCTTCTCTGGTAGAAACAAGCAGTTATTCACATTGTCTGAAAATGTCTCTGTGTGTGGACAAGGGAAAAACAACAACCAAAACACAACTCCTTTCCATCCCTCAATCAGCCTAAAATTTAATGCAAGATTCATCAAGCCTAACTCAATCTTCTCCTTAAGCATCTGCAGTCTTACACCTCTGGGATCAACTTTGTTAGGAAGTCCAGTCACCACTCCAACCTGTGTCTTCTCAAAGATGACATTTTTCTTCTAAAGCTTCTATCAGTTCTGGAAGTCAAACCTTGTTCTTCCCAAGAGTGCTGCTCCTCAGGTAGGAAGATATACCATAAGGAAGTCCTCATGGACTAAAGAAAGCTTGGAGGGAGATGGTGTGGGGGCTCCAGAGCATTGAATAGCTCCAGGGAAATGGCTGCAATAAGTACAAAAGCCCATTGTTCTTGGGATCAGACAACCATCATTAAATTTCAAAGGAATAAAATTATTATCATTATTAATATTAATAATTTTCTGTTGCTGTTATCATCTTTACTATCATTATAAGAGGTTAATCAGATCTGCTAAAATAAGAGCAGACCTGAATTCCCACTGAGCCTTTTTTGAGTTTTAAAACAAATTAACATTTTTTTTTCACACTTTTTTCCTCCATTCTTCCAACATACAAGTCAGGAATTGTCTGTTATACTACCAAACATTAGTACACAGAGAAAACACCTGTGTCCATACACTTCCTAAAGGAAAGATAAGCTATATCACACGTTACATTACTCAGTTGTGTATTTTGCCAAGTGTTTGTCTATAAATATAACCACAAATGAGAAGCCTGTGACCATATCTTTGTCTGAAATGTGTCCACATATAGTTCACTATACTTTTTCAAATCTGTATGGGCTATTTCATTATTTCTAGCCTATTCAGACTCAATTTCTTATCCTTTCCATTATCTCCCTGGAAAAAGTGGATGAAATTGGGTCACTATTGTGCTCATGTCATCCCCTGGGCTGCTGGACACCTGGGTTTTTAGGACACTGTAATATGACAAATTTAGCAAACTTTTATTGCTTTTTATGTCCAAATTCAATATCTTCAAGATATTTCCCAATATAACATCCACACTAGGATGAAGTGAGAGGTATTTAGAGCTCTTTTTCAGCTTATACTTCCCAGCTGCTTCTGTGGAACAGCAATTTGATGCCTTCCAACAGCTCAAAGAGAGCTACAGGGTCACATCTAAGCCCACTACACAGACAATAATACTCGTCCTTGTCTCTATATTTGAACAAAACTGGTGCGATCATAAATCTCACATAACACAACAATTCCATATCCCATCACATCACAATAGGAGAGAAGAGTTTGGTTGGATTTGATTTGGTTTGGTTTGTTTTTCTTCCTTTTTAGCTTGCTTTTAAGTGTGATGGGGAGCTTACAGTGAACTGGCTTTAGGTATAGTTTACTTCTTCAGAAGAGTGGTCTCATGGCAGGGTTTTAATTTTACCAAAATGCAAAGAAAATTCATGCATCCTTCAATATTTTTCCTAACAACTTTCTGGGTTATTTAGAACTTCTTTACCTATATTTGGAAACATTTTAAATAAAATTCAGTTTATTCCTAATATTAACCAAATTCATCAAACATTCTTTTACTTTTAAACTAACGAATGCTATTATACTACAAAACAAACCAAATTAAGTTTAATGAAGTTGCTTTACAGACATTTGGATTTGCACAAACCCATGTGGAGCCCTGGTTTACTGAAGTTTTTATATGTAAGTACTTGAAATAAGTGAGACAAGACAACTCATAGGTGTGTTTTCTTTTGCTTGTGCACTTCTGCTCTTGTTTTGAAGGTTTATAACTGGTGTAAGATGGTGCATTCCATTTACAGCTAGAGCTCCTGAAGAAGTGACATTCAGAAATGCAACCTCCCTTTCAGTCACAATCCCATTTCATTTCAGGTTAAATTATATCAATGCTTCAGTTCGAGAAACTTTTAAATCAACAAAAGTAGGAACAGTGGGCATTAGTTTACTTTTTAATGTTTATTCAGTCATACAGACACTTCTGCATAAACCAATATATATTATTTGAATAACATAAAAGATGGTTTGTATTTCCCTGAAATAAAAAACCAATAAGAATAAGCCTGCAAACTCAAACATTATAAGCAGATTTGCTAAAAAGGAAAATCATGCTGTCCTCAAGACCCAAGCTTTCAGGGAGCTGGAACACCTGCAGTCAGGAGCTGCAGCATACACAGGTCTGTCATGCCCTATCTGCTGCAGAGCCAAAACGGCCTCTGCTGCAATTAGGGGAAGCACAGCACTCAGGCTCGACCTGGCACTGATGACCTCTGGCATTGTCACCACCACACGGTGCCTGCATGATGCTAACAGGAGCAGACAAGGTGCATTCCAAGCACCAGCAGTTTATCACAGCAGCTCACAGCAAACACCCAGGCCACTGCCAGCTCCACACCAGCACTTCCACCCCCTCATTCCAGCTGGTGCAGCTCCACTGGTAATAACTGCAGCAGGAAGTACTTGGGGAAAAAAACACACACTGCTGTAGGAGCTGAAAGAGAAATTCCTCTCCTCTCAACCATGTGGTTAATGCCTAAAATTAGAATGCAAAAAGTATGCTACCAAGCACAGAACGACTTAAAAGGCCCCTGCACAAGAGAGTGAGATCCCTGTCATTATTTAAATATGGCTCCAAATTGATGAGTAGATTTCATGTGGGTTTTTTGGTCTGTGCAATAATACAGTAAGAGGTAGCCAGTGAATCAGACTCTGATATTACCAATTACTATGGTCACTTACAGCTAAGCTTGCAATCACTAAAGGCTAAAAGACACATGGTTTCAGTTTGAATGGAACATTGGTAGAGCATAAATGACACATTTTATTAACAGACTATACAAAATAAAGTCATGTATTGACATGAACACACACAAGATTAGGTAAGAAAGACTAATTTACACGTTATCTGAGAGAGGTACGGTGTTAGATTTAGAAAGAAGAAACTTGTGCTGTGACAGATAATGTCTAAATATTATGGAAAATTAAGAAGCTGCTAATTCATTTAATGATATCTTCACCATGTAAGTTTTCAAAAAGTACTTTTATCTTTTTTTTAGACACTTGGTAGAATAAAAGCTTCTTGGCTGTAACTGAAGCATCTGAAAGCCAATTGCTTTGGGAAAACAATGAGATTTGTGGTTTAATCAGTCAGGATAGAAGCAATGGAGAAAGAGAACAGGTATTTTTCAATGAGAAAACAGTGTTAATACAACTTGCATAGGAAGACTCTGCATCTTATCAAGTAATAGAAACACATTCCTCCACACAAGCCTCAGCACTATAGTTTAATTTTGTGACAGCATTCGTTTGCAGTAATAGCTTATCAGCCTCCAGCTGCTCTACTGGGATATTGAGATTTCAGCTTTGGTAAGAATGGCAAGACACACGAAAAAACAACAAAGAAGAACAGTTAAATGTCTGTCAAAGCAGGTCACAGAGACGCATCTGTCCTTTTTAAGGTAGGAGTGGAAGTAAGGAAGTGTGGGAAGTGAGTTCAAATTGGAAAGTTAGAAAGCTGACATTGATGTGGTCACCGTAGGGGTTCCTAAGATTTTCTAGGCTCTTGTAATGCAGTGGTCCAGTGCAATGCAAGGCCTGAAAAATAGAGGAAGTAATCCTGAGATTGCAATGTCCTGCCACGTCATTTATTGTTTGTAATGAAAGGGAAAGAGAGAAGTAGAATGAGGTATTTTCCAAAACTGTGGATCAACAAACCACTTACAAAACTTTCCAAGCCCATAGTTTAAACCTGATGACCCTGCATCTCCTAGGACAGTGATGAAATGACCCATATCCAAGGACTGTCGGTTTCTTCCCAAATAAGATGTAAGCGTTATATTTTTTTCTAGCCTGGCTTTCACTCAAAAACTTAATTTTGGCAACTCTTACCTTGTATTGATCACCCATGACTTTATAGTTTAATTAAAGTACTGCATATGGCCATTGTTCTCAAAGAATAGTCTCCACAACTGCTGTCCACATGCTTTTATTCACAGGAACAACATTCATCAATAATACACTGAAATTGCTAATTTTTTTCTCAGTTCTTGTCATTGCTCAGATAAATGAAGCCTCTCTAGTCTTCAGCCTTCCTTCAATTGATAACAGGCTACTTAAAAAGAAAATATTAAATCTTGTGTGAAAAGTTCTGATTCAGATTAAAGAAGCAGTTAATAGCTTACCTTGCCTATAGCAAACACCTCCAGAGGAAAGGAAGAAAAGAGTGCAACAAGACAAAAACTAGTTTTTATTGGCTTTTAAGCTGCTGAATGTAACAAGGCGCTGTAGCACTTTCATCATCCATCAACATCTTGGCTCTGGGGTAACAGACCTTTGATAAAGAAAGAATTTTCCTCAGCCAACTATTATCAGAAAAAATATGCAGGGAAGTTCACTTCAAAGATAATCTGCTGGTGCTGAATTTTAAGGAAACTGTCTTGTAACTTGTCACTGTTTCACAGAGCTTTTACTCATCATGGTAGAGGGATTGATAGATAATCCATCTTCACAACAGATCATGGGCTATGTTTGATAGGAAAAAGCATTTCACAAACATATGCTAAGATACTAGTAGAGTCTCTACTTACATTTTTCTGGTGTCTCAGTCCACTGTACTATGCCATCTACTCTTGTGAAAAACAGTGTAATAAATCTCAACTGTTCTCTTTTCCTAATGGGAAGATATGATGATAGACTGTCTTTCCTAAAGCTACAGAGCTAGATTTATGATTAATTCACTTTAGTAATGCATTTTCATGTTTCCCTGAATGTATATATATATATATGAATATATACAGAGGGGAAATATATGGATTAAAAAAGTTTGCATAATTAAGAACTTAGATTAGTACAGTTTAAACGAAAGCCAGAACAACAGTAACTTCTCACAAATTAATTATAAAAAATACAAGACTCCAATTCATAGATCAACTCTAATCCATGTCAGTAATATCCAAAAGCCGTCACCAGCTGATGGCTCTACTGTTTCTCTGACAGCTATATCCCCAGGACAGGCTGAACATCACTGTTTCCATCTGGTGGAAGCAACATTGGATGAACAAACACTAATTTAGTTTTCACATGCACTGACACTAGTGTGAACTAGAATGAAAACTACATTTTAAAAATTTAGCAAATCAAAGGCAAGATCAAAAATACATTGCTAGCCTCCAGGGCTACCACCAGAAGTACTCATTAATTCTGTGTGTTTCTAGAATTAGGCTTCTGTGGGACTCCCTGCTTATACCTAGCAAACAAGCAGGTGTGTAACCCAAATCAATGGTGGAACTTATATGCTTCAATGCTGTTGTATTCAACAAACCACTGGTGCAGACTCATGGCTTAAGAATTCATATTAGTTCATCTTTTCTGACATCCTTCTAAATAAGAACTTCCTTCTCTTTTAAATCCAGTTCTCTCTCTTCAGAGAGATGCTGCATTGAAAAGTACCTCTATCTATCCTTTTTTTTCTGTAAATAGATATGGTGACTCACCACCATAATGTAACAGGAATTTATTGTAAAATCACCCTTGTCAGACATTCCTTCACTTGACCCATCACCCAAAGAACAAAAAAACTTCCAAGAAGGAAATATCCATTCCCTCTACTTGAAGTTGCCCAAGGGCTCACAGCTTAGGCCAAAGTTCATGGTATTTATGGGTGCATACCAAGCCCTGTTCTCTATTTGGATCCCCATTTCAACCAGCTCCCAACTGTGGGCTGAGACACTGAGGCGAGTAGCAACTCCTGAGTTCTCTCTGGATATGCATGCACACAGTCCAGCTTATAAATAAAAGAAACAGAAAGATAAGGTGCCCTTAAATGGCATATAAATCAATGCATTTTGTGTTAAACCTCCCTGGGTTGCATATTTGCATAATGTAGTATTAGCTATATAATCAGCCTCTTTTAATTATTTATTTCTCCCTCCACCAGAGAGCCAAAGTGATTCTTTCTCACAGCAAGCCTTATTAAATGTACAGAGATTCCCAAAGCTAAGCCACAAAGTGATTTCTGCATACAAAGCAATACTTTGTTTTTCTGTAACATACTATGCACATCAAAGTAGAAAATGGTTCCACAATAAACATACATATCATTCCATATGCTTGTACTCTCTAGAGATGTAAAGCATACAACAGGCATGCCTTTTCTGTTACGTGTATCTAAATTCTGCCTACTAATCCTATCTCAATATTTTAAAATTACACTTTTGTCCAAATCTATTTTTGCTGTAGATGGTGGGAAAAAAAGGCATTCTTCTGTCCTTTCTTGGCAGTTGAAATGGGTATAGAAACCATCCTGTCCTTTTGGGGGGTACCTCATGGCTACCATTTTAGGACAAATAGAAGCACCTTGACTGCACAGCTTTGAATTCCTAGTCTTCCTATTCCTCATAGATGCATGGCAACATTTACTACCAGCTGTAAAAATCAGATGACTGCTGATTGCTCTCAGCTGTAATTAGCACTGAATATACCAGATTGCCATGATCAGTCAGAGGCTGACAATGTCCACGTTACTCAATTCATCATGTTTGAGGGATATTCCCCAGCTAGGTCATCTTTAAAGGGGTTAAAAAGCTACAAAGATGACAGTGCTCTTTTTAGTTTGTTTGGAGGTTTCTTTCACACTTTCCAACGTCTTTGAAGTTTCTCAGATTTAACAGGTGATGAAATTTCCATTTTAACATTGATCACCAATGCTAAACAAGGAGTCTTAGTAAATTTCATATTGGTAATCAGACCAGGAAACATGTAGATCTATATCCAGTATCTTCTAGAAAACATCATAGCTTCAATCAATAATAAAAGTTCTTTGTCAAAATGACTTTTTTTGTAATGCATCCTCAGGCTTGGAAAACATAATGTATTTATAACAATTCAGTATCCACAAAATTTTGGGGAGAGGAATTAGCCTTTCATAGAAAATAAAAGACTGCTCCCCCTTTATCAATATATAAACCTATTGTATTTTCCACCTTTCTGTGTCTGTGTAGTATGGGATGAAAAGGTGCACCTCACTAAGTTATGACACCAAGCTATCAAAACAGAAATCAACTCTTGCCCATTAACGAGTGTGTTGTACCATCACTGCCATGCTATTCTCTTTTGCAGAACTCCTTTTTTTCCTCACTACATCCAAATTTTTTGTGTCAAAAGTGAAGAGATAGAAAAGAATTAACCACATGAATATGCACTATTGTATAATATCCTATTAACTTTGCTTAGCAAAAACCTCTGCTGGAAATTTTGCTGGAGAAGGGAATGCAAAACTCAACCCTCAGCAATGACACTTCCTACTAAAATGAAGTGTTGGAGTCAGTCAGCAGATGATTTTCGAACATGATTAACAGCTTGACATGTCTTGGCAATTCCAGGAAACTGAAAGTGTATGAATCTGACTGCACAGCCTAATATATTTGTTTTTCATAAGAAGTATGTGTCCCAAGAGATGAAGTTTCTATTTCAGTATTTTGCTGTATTACTCAAGTGAACACACCTCTCTAAGAAGTACCTTCAGCTGTCTCATTGTCCTTTGGAAGTCAGACAAATTTCCCACATAAATGAGTCAGTACTTACCTTAGAGATGCCTATAAAGAAAAAGAAAGGTGTGCTTCTGACTGATGTGGTAGCTCAGGACATACTGTTTTAAGATCTGAAAATAGGAAGATGAAATGTATTTTTATTTTCAGCTGAAAGTGACCTTTCAAGATACCAGTTATTTCTTCAGGTAGCTTCAAAATGTGACTTCTCTATTGAATAAATTCACTTCAATAATCCACTGTTTCTCAGTGGCTCTTCTTTTGGGGGAGGAGGGAAATAAAATTCTTGGAAAACATCAAACAAAAATGAGAATAAAGTCTTGTGCCAAAATATTTTTTAAATTTATGAAATACATTTCAACAGCATCAAATATTTCTAAACCCTACCAATAATGCTTGGCTATGTACTGAAAAACAAAACACAGGGCACCAGATTCTAATAATGACATTGTTACTTTTTAAAGAATTTGGTGTGGCGTAGGCAAAGCTAAGTTCTTGTTTGTATGAACTCTTCTTTTCTAAACCCAGTGTTTAATAAAGACAGAGAGTAGAGCAATTATTTCATCTCCAAAAATAAACAGATAGCTATTAAATAGAGCAAATATTTGGTTTTTAAAAAGAAAATGTTTTAAAATATTGCATATATTTGCAAATGTTGTACCAATTTACTTATCTTTGTTTATCTACATTATGACCAAACTTAAGATTGCCCACATTCAATTTAATTTCTTGTTTTGAATTCAGATAAGCAACATTGGATTTTTCTAATTTGTTTACTTCTGCTGCTTTGCTTAACAGACAAAATATAGTAACTGGCTCATAACAATCTCTGCACCACAAAGGTATTAATGAGCTGAGGATGCCAGTGAAAATCTGGATGAACAGTGTATCTTATTTTCTTCGCCTTCAAGTTATGTTAAAATCAGGAAGGTCAAGCACTAGTAGTTCCTTTTTCTTGCTCCACACACTGATTTTTCCTGAAATTTTTCTCAGTGTTATATTGCAGTTTATGGGTTCCAGCGCAAGACTAAGCTGATAGAAATGCATCAAGGTTCATCTATTCACAGTGGAAAAATTTTTATGCTTTTTGTTAGTGTATTTCGAATAGTTGGGGTTTGTTATCCCGCAGTATTTGTATTACCATAACAGCGAACCTATTTAGAGTCTTGCCAGGAAGAGAAAGAAAAAATTGTTCCTTCAGACATACTAACTCTTGCACAGAAAGTTTGACATTGAGTGGAAAAGAGGAAAGAACACAAAGTCTCAGAACAAACTATTTCCCAAATAAAAACTAAAAATAGAAGAATAAAAATGCAAAAGCATGTCAATAATAGTTAGTATATTGGTTATGCCATGGTCAAGCATTAGCACTATAATCATAGCTGAGATGAGAAAAAGAATATTTTCTAACTCACTGAAGTTAGTCAACAAAATGGAAGCATCAATAGCTTTACAAACAAAAGCAAACCAAAAATCCTGAGACATGACGGAAACAAACTTCATTTATTATGTGCATCATTGATGTATTTGCATTGTCTGTGGCCTCAGTTATGGACAAGCATCTGAATTCCTTAAATCATTTAGCTTTTTAATTGTGGTTTTTACTCAATGTTCCAGAAACTTTTATAATCGGGAAGTTAATACCGAGGAGAAGTCAGGATATGGACATGATAAGGTAAAATCCTCCTTCCTGCCCCAGAAATTTCAGTGCTGAAATGTCTGTAAAGCAGGCTAAACCTGAGACAGAAATGCAAAGGGGACAAAAAGAGAAAAGAGGAACAGAACTGGTTGGTAAGACAACTAATCAATGGAAAAAAGCAGCTTCAGGTCTGTTGAGGCAGACTATAAGGAAATCTAAGGCTAAACATCTTCTGTAAGAGAAAGTTATCCTCAAATTATCTGTTTGTCCTGAAACATTATCAGGACTAAATTCTTTTCTTAGATGTTCAGCAACAGATAAATTGACACTCATTCTCCTAAATCTCACCTCTTATTGTTTAGTAATTCATCATTCTCTACTGATACTGAGACTGTCACATATTATCACATATCAATGAAGATTTTTCTCCCGACTAATAACACTTAAGGTAGATTTGTTTAACTATATTGCTTCAGTAGAAGAAACAAGAATGCAACTTTGAGGTAGATTATAAACTAATGAAGATTTTCAGAAATATTTTGGCTAGCTATTTTCTCTTTGTTCCTTCAGAAAGCATCACTGGGAAACAAAGCCCTAGGTTGCGGGGTTGTGTAGCAGATGGTGTCTGTTAATATAATCGATATAATCAGTAAATCCCATGCATTTATATTTTTTCTGATCAGAAAGTATTGACAATTCCTCAAATAAGTGAGTTGAACTTATACTTAACCTTAATACAGTTCACTTTTTTCTAATTACTTTATTGATTTTTTTTTGGAGTGTAGAGGGTGGAATAGGAATTTTTCTTCTTTTTTTTTAAAGAAACATCATGCTAAAAGAACCATTCCAATATTTCTAAGCTCAGTTAAAATTGATTAAATTTCCTTGTCTGTTTCATGTCCTTTATGTGTCATAAGCTTCCAACTAGAGATCATTGGCATATTCCTTTCAAATCAAAGAGATAGGGCTAGTACTAACCTGGATGCAAATCCATGCACTGCAACAGATCTCCTGTTATACCTGACATCCAAATGTTTTAGTGGATCTGGATTGAATTGACTTGTCTCTACAGCTCATAAAATTTAATACACATCAAATTAATTGCAATGTGTCAGGGAACAGAACAGGAATTGCTGGGGATAGCTCAATGGTATTTTCCTCTCATCATAAGAAGCATGAGAGGCCCCATAATTATTGTTGAAATGTAACTATTAAAAATCAAAAGAGTAAAGTTACACAAAAAGAGGGAGAAATATTTAACATATTTTTATATATGTAAAACATATATATTCCACATTTACAAGTACATAATGTAACACTTATTTTAACATCAGATTTATAATATTTTCTCTTCTTCCTCTCGTTTACACTATCGGATCCATTTTCTGTATGTAGCATTTTAACTAGGACGTTTCTGAAAACAGAAAACAAGAACGTTAGCAGCCATGAAAAAAATGCCCAGAGACGTTCTCTGAAAAGCCTTATTTCAAAAGAAAATGAAAGAAAGATCATGATAAATATACTAATACAGACTGTAGTATAGGAGAAACACTTCTAGTATTCCTTTTTCATAAAGGGGTCTGCTGAACCAGCAATGAAGCATCCAGTGAAACTGGAAAGAGAGCATTTTTTAAAATGTTGAAAGGAAATCTTCCATGTACATAAAATTCACCTGCAAAATCTTTGTCACAAGAGTGGCAGTTCGGCACAGCCCTGAGTATCAAGAAGAAAATGAATAGCTGCATTTCCAGTTAATGAAGACTGCCATAGATGAGTGTTTCTTATTAATCCTTGGGCCTCTAAGCACTATTTGTGGTATGACTGGTTAGGATAAAAAAAAGAAAGCTTCCCTATAAAATGGTTATTGCCACTGAAGGTTCTTGGAGCTGTCTTTAATGCACTTGGTAAGATTTGTTTGTAGTATGCACAAATTTGAACAATTATGGCACATCCAACATTACTATATTTGGAAGTAGGATATATATTTAATTTAAAATTACTACTTTGATTATTAAATTGTGGAAGAAACTTGTGTGTTTCATTTTCAAAACCCACTCCAAAATTCTAGGTCCTTTTACTTACAGGATTTACAATAGGAGGCTTCTTAATAGAAAGATTTTGTATGATGTTACTTTCTTCTCTCCTAGTATTATTATATTTTCTGCTCAAATTTCCTTTTATATTTCTCCATCTGAACTAATGTAGTGTTTATGTCTGCGCAAAATGGAAGATTAGAAGTTGGAGGAGAAATAAATGTAAGCAACTTATTTATTACATATATATTTCTTACAGTACCCTCTTGGTTGGGACAGTTTCCATTAGTATGTTCAAGGGACAAATAAATAAAAATCAAAATATGTTTCCAGGATGATTTTCCAAAAATGCAACCTTAAGGAGAAAGTACTGATTTCTGTAATAACTACTATACAAATTCCCCATTTAACAATTGTAGTAATGGAACTTGGGCTGACTAACATTTAACTTTTCCTAGACGAACTTTGAGCCTGATAGCAATTTCCTTCTCTTCTGACACATACTCGTGTTGCACCACTTCCCCTATTCTGTTCAGCTTAACCAGTATATCCAAATTAAACAGACACTGGCCGCTAATAGCTGCCACCTATCTGTGGCTGCGGTTACTGACAGCCTCTGGTCCCAAGCCATGATTGAATCTGTACCACCAAACCCACAAAAGCCATCTCTTACCAGCTGAATTAAGAAATATTCTAAGAGATAAGAAAATAGTAGATTACAGTCATTGTGAAAAGCAAGTCACAGTCATGTAAACAAGGTTAGTGTATCTCACATTTCCCATGATTTAGTACATTCTGAGGCAAGTCCTAAGATTCTCTGTGGCCTTTAAGAACTCATGTCATTTCCAGAGACCAAATCTACAATGCTATATTTTTTGGAAAGTGTGGGATTGTGATAGCCATTATTGGAGAAGGGCATTGCCATCTTCTGACAAATGGTTTAGCTCCTCTCTTTCATTCACTGCCTGCATTCCACTGCTGGCCTCAAGTCACAGAAAAGTTTCATTCTTTTGGTTGCCTATACTGTGAAGGAAGGATGGGGATTTACTCCCTAGTGACTGTGTTTTCCTGAAAGTTGACAGCTTCATCACAGACTCCTTCATGCTTTGGAGCTGGTCCCTGCAGTGGAACATATTCCTGGCTCTTTTTTTCCCCTAGACTATGCGAGTTCCAAGAGATTCTTCAGGGATTGCTCTAATGGCCCTGCAGTCCACTGTGAGATGGTTTTAAATGAAATAGTATTTCTTTGGCAACACTATAGTGAAAGCAAGAAAAGAATGAAGTACTGGATGAAAATAATCTTTTCTGGATGCATACTGTGGAAAACATTACTGGGGAATGCATACCATAGAAAACTCACCTACCAGGTGCTGAAATATTAACTTGGACATGTAGCATGCTATGAGCCAGTGCTTTTCTTAGAATCTTGTCAAAGCAGCATGACACTGTCTGAAGGCAAAAAGCACTCACAGAGTTTGCTTTAAAGATCACCTGTGCTAACAGACACTTGGGTCTTTTGGAATGCTCTCAGCATTTTAGGGTTGCAAGTGGGTTAACTAAGCTAATTAATTTCTTTGGACCACATAATTCCTAAAGAAAAATTACATTCCTTGTCAAACAGCTTTCATGATTTTTTTTTTTAAAAGTCCCTCAGATTTGCAGCAAGAATACATTTCTTTTTTATGAGCCTTCTGGCTTTCCCTGTAATACTGTTATAATACTCTTTGACAACTGACATTACTAGCATTACTTGCATGCCCAGCTCATTGTTCTTAACTTACAAGTTTTCCAACTAACATTACCCAACTAGCTGGCCAAAGTGCACAGTGCAATTAATGCCATAAACCTCTCAAATCTATATGAAGAAACACCGTGAATCATGGTGCCATAAAGATTCATTGTCACCTCTCCTTAAATGCATTTGGCACTTAGACATATTCACAATGGATAGTCCAGTTTAACGACCCTGAAAAATAGCTATATTTACAGAAATACTTGATAGACACGTACAGCATCCTTCCTTCCAGTTCATCTGTAATTGTGGCAAGGTGCCTGCTCAGGGGCTTCTCAGGTTGTATCCCTAACACAAAATGCAGTGGATTTGCATAATTAGCTTGCCAGAAAAAGAAAAATGTCTTTTTGATAATGTCCTATCATGTGCCAACCCTGCCACATTGAAACCACATGCCTCTTTCCAAAGGATTATATCAGTCCATATTTAATTGCAGAAAATAGCTTACATATTTCTTGTAAACAGCATATTTTCAAACCAGAAGTGTTGTGTATAGCTGGTTAACACATAATAAGAAGAATGTTAATTCCTAAATAAACAGCATATGAGTCTTTACCCTCTGCCCCAAAATGAAACAAATAGGACTTGAAAAAATATAGGTGCCTCAGATAAATCTAATACAGGATTAAAGCCTATGTCAGTAATTGTAAAGGACATTACTATGCCACAGCTTGTGGCTAACTTGCATCTTCATTTAGCTGTAGTTTTGATGCCATATCTTAATGTACTGTCATTCACTATTGTTTTATCAAGATCTGCCTCTCCTTGTGCAAGGTACTTTCTTCAGCCCTTTTTCATATCCTTACATGAAAAAAAATAAAAAATTACCAACACCTGCACTGATGAAGGAAGTGCACATGAGTGTGCATGAGAAAGAAATATTCTCTAATTAAAAAATTAAAAACAAAATAGCAATTGCTTGCAATCTATTCTTGGGAAGAGAATAAGAAAAAGAATTTTACCTATAGCACTAAGTTGTCACCCAGCTAAATGAACTGCTGGATAGTACACAAATATTTCAAGAGATTAGAATAATTGCAGAACCTACATAATGGGAATGGAGCAAGTCTCCTCCACACCTAGAGAAAAAGAGTTGACCAGATGTATGCTGATGTACAGCTTGATGTAAAGCAATAGACTTAATATCAAGGGTTTTCTGCACATTATTGGAACAAGCACATTCTTGAGACAGATGAATGAATATTTGAATGGAAGAATGGGTTATACAAAACATTCACATTCAAAAGTCCAAACTTCACGCCTAAAAGGCGAAGTGTTTGAAACTGGACTTTGAGAAGAATTCTACTTTAATGCAGCATGAATTTTGACTGGGCTCAGGAAAAAAAATGTTGTATTGAAGTCTACAATAAATTTATATTGGTCAGATGGAAGAATTATCAGATGCTTCCAAATAGAAAGGAAGTAGTTTTTCCCCAGATAGCTGAATGTTTAACCAATCCATCCACTATAACTCTAATGATATAAAATCCTTTATATCATTAAAGCTGTAACTGCAAGCAAATAAAATATTTATTTCCTGAATATTCATGTAAGTACTGACTCCTGCTTTATAGCTTTGGTCTTTAGACCTTCTGATTCCTTCTTTGTCAGATTTCAGAATATCCCATACATGCAAAACATCACCTGGTACAAAACAAAGTTCAGGTGTCTATATCTTCTTCAGAACTCAAACTATTTGTCCAGAAGAGATTTTTCATGAACTACTAAGTATTCTAAGAGTTAAAAATCAAGTCTTTAAAAGGCGCTACTATTTTTAGATGTTGCAAATTCCTATTACACAGTTTCAAAAGTATTAGCCTTATCAGCTCTTCTTTAATGGAAGCAGCACTTATACAATTATGTTCACCTTCTTCTAAAAGCTTGCAATCTATACAGCAAGGAAAAAAATAAAACATCCTGAAATACTTGCATTTCTTTTCTGTCCAACATTCTTATTTCAGTATAACTGTGTTGTATACTAGATGGCAACAATTACCTCATGCCAGTGAAGGCCAGACTGTAACCATCATTTTTTCCAGCTTGCATTAAAATTTTAGTGCAGGAACCTGAGCAAAACATAGGTTTGCAACTGCCACAGCAGGTGTACTGTATGCACTGGTCTATTAAAGGAATAAAGATTAGTAAAGTAAGTGCAGCACAGTATAATTCTGTAGGGTTAGTAAAATATCTTTTAAAAGTATAGCACTTATGATGCTGCCAGTCTATCGACTGGTGTGACATAATAACCACTTTTCCTAAAAGCTAAAAGTACTCAGCTTCTCACAAGTCCCAGCCCCATCTATTGGTGAGAGAAATTACAAACATCTGGAGTCGGGAGCAAGTCTTTACTTCTTGAGCATCTGCAATTTTAGTGTAGGGAATACAGAAAATGGAGAAAGGTATGTTGGGTTTTCGTTTCCTTTTCCCCATACAGAAATGCATATGTCAGGCATGGCTGAAAGCAAGTCATATTAAAATAATGAGCATGTTTGTTCTGCTTAAGGCTAAGTAGGAAACTCAGAAGATATATTCCTGGTACAGAAGACAGACATATTGTAAAACTTTTATCACTAGTTCCTACTGCAAATATTCTCATCATTAACTAGTGTTATTTTCTTATAACATGCATTGCTCTTTAAATGTGTAATGATATTTCTAACTGCAAGATTAGTTAAATTATGTTAGTCTTAAACTTTTTTTAAGAGGGAGCCACTATTTTTTGTGGCTATTTATCTTACTAAGCTGTGTTTGCTTAGTAAATCTACTTCTCCAATTCCATCATATTTGATAATTAACCTCTCTGAAAATGGTCATTTTAAGTGGTAGCCCCTCATTATTACAGTTATATTTTGATGCTATCAGTGGCAAGGAGCAGGCATAAACAGACATATCTAGGAAATATAAGCCTTTTACTAGGGATTGGGTGACTACAGAGGATCCAAGCAAGAGCAGCAGCACCCATGACATGTAATTACCTCCAGCACAGACAGTAAGTTGTAAGAGGTGCTCACCTTATACTCTCCCTGCTCTTTTGGAGCACCCATCACATCATCACCTTAAGGCCAGTAAAATAGCCAAGATAAGCCAGAGGTCCTGGCTATGCCACTCTATATTATTACACCTATTCAGTCTGAAACTGCAATCATAGTTGAGTAAGGAACAAGGTGTAGGTGCCTCTTAAAAAGGCAAACCAGTAGAGCTTCAGAAAGCTGACAATACTCTCACTTCACTTGAGTTCAGTGCTGAACTGGGGCTTTTTCAAGCCATCTGTGATTCATCTCTGCAGTCTCCTAGTTTCAAAGTGCTTGCTTCTGCATTTATACCAGCCTTGCCAGAGCACCACACCTGTGAGACACCTGTGGGCTATTCTGCCACCTTGCTACTACCACCTGCTTCTGTGCTGTGCCATATATCCCAAAACAGGTTAGTCACTGAATTTCAGAGTCCTCTTTGTGGTGTAAATGGAGTAACAGAAATTCCACTAAAGGAAGCACTAGAAATAATAAAAGAAAGTAAATACAAATTAAAATTGTGTCCTGCATTAAGTTAGTAGCGTGCCCAGTTACTTGCTGTGTATAACATGGATATACTTGTGTATAGGGACACAGTCCAAATTTCAGTGGAAAAGCTGACATGAGGTAATATCCTAATGTTCAATCTATCATTCATGAAGCAGAACTCTGTGCATTAAAAGCACCGTTCACCATTAAGGAAAGCAATAGTAAATTGGCTGATTAGCATAAATGTACAACAGTGTCGTCTCTCAAGAGCTATTATCATGCTTTACAAATGTAGTTGTTTCAGTTATTAAATTTATGAATTCTCCTGGTTTTTTAATATATAAATCTTGGAACCTCTATCACACATACTATGATTCCCAGTAGGTAGCAAAGCCCTGAGAAATTATGAAATGAACTTTTAAAAAAAATATGTGAAGCTGGGGAAAAAAAACCCCAGCAATTCAGAAAGGCAATTAATGTTGGTAACAGTCTCAAATAAACTTTGAATTGGGAAATTTACAGAATTTAGTCCAGTGAGATTTTGTTAAGCCTTGATATAAACTGCATAAAGCAAATAATAAATTAGTCTCTTCAGTCTTTTACTTCTAAAATAAAATAGTGTCCCACTTCTGGCATAGAATGACACACACACAGGGAAAAAAAAAAAAAAAAGGTATGTTGATATTCATAAGACTATTCCCCTTCTGAGGAAAAAAAAAATAATCAGACCATTATCCCTGAAATCCAAATGTGCTAATCAGCTGAATTCAAGAGGTCCTTTCCCATGAAAAGGCAAAGAAACCCTGGCACTAGTCATTCCATTGACTTAAATAGAACCACTTGAATAAGTGAGAATCTCCCAACTGGGCCAGAGCTTTTTTAGCACTACATTGTAAATTATAAAAAGATATACTGTACTGTATCTCTTCCATTAGGCATAGTTCAGCTGTCGAAAATTGTACTGTTGGTACCTTTTTTATTGTCTAGTGAGAATATATCTAAGATAATGAAATCATACATTACCCTTTGAGATTTACAAATCTGACACTACATGTAATGCCTGCTCTCCCTTCTTTAAATTAATATATAGGGAGACATCTCTTTGAATGTGAAAAATCATTTCTTTCAGTTCTCCATAATTTTAGAGGTCATTTAATGAACAGAATGACGATTTGATAGAACCTTTCTCTCATTGTAACTAATCTAATAAGTATCTAACATTTTAGGTATTACTGTGCTATCTGTATTGCTGCTCAATGAGGCTGCCACTTGTTTCAAAGACAAAAACCAGACTGGCAGGGAAGCAGCAGTTTGGCTTAACTTCACATACTCGCTTGTCAGAGAATTTCAAATCACTCTTCATATCTTTAGTGAGCTCATTCGTTCAGGAGAAACAGCTTGGGCTTGGCAACTGATTTTGGGAGTACATATTTCTCTGATGTTCTAGGGAGTACTAATTTGTGCCTTATAAATTATACAAAGTACCTATCAAGCAGTAAATAGGTAAATGGAAGCGAAGGTCAGCAGTGTTTGAATGAAGCTGCTGCTGAAGATTTGTCCTCTGATATTTTAATCGCTCCCCTCTGATGCATTCAAAAGGGATGATTATCTTTAAATAATAGTGAAAATATAGACCCTTTTTAACTCCCTCTGCCTGATCAGCCAAATCAAGCTCAAATTTTATGCATTCACCTATAAGGTGCCTCATAGCTCTGTCTGCAGTACTGGCTTATTTCTTCTCTTTTTCCTCTCCTTGCCCCTTCAGACCTGTCAAGCTGCAGGTTTTCTCCTTGATCTTTTCCTATTTTATATAATCATCACTGCACCACTTTTCAGCTTTTTACAATAGTATCTGTAGTGGTATTCTTACTAGTCTTATTAATTTGCCTAGTTATTTACATGGTATAGACATGGAACTCTATTATTGGATATGCATTGCCCAGCAGACTAATGCTGTCTGTTGTTTCCAGTGCTTACAGAAACCCTTTTTCAAGTTTTGATCCTATTTTCAGGGCAAAACAGTATGTTTTTAATGACAGGAAGGATGAAAGGAACAGGTTAGCAGCTGTGTCCATATTGCAGCTTTGTAAATCCGCTTGTACAACAGAATATTTGAGGGTTTGAGCCAATGGTTTGAAACACATCTCATGACTCTGGGATTTTATAACAAGTTTTGAGGAAGAGGCAATGATTTTTTTTTTCTGTGAAATGTTCACAGCCACCTCCATGTGGTGATCAATCCTAGGTCAGAGTGAGTTTTGCTTAGACTCACAGTTGTCATCCACTTTAAACAGTTTATTAAGCCCTAGGCAAAGACCCAGAACTCCACAGGTCACTTTACTACTGCTGCAGAGAGTAGTGACTGTATCCCCTTTCCTTAAAACCTCAAAGACATTTGTCTTGAAATTTCTGATTTTCAGAGTTTTTAAGAGGTTACTTGTTGAGTAGTGGCAATGAGTTTTGTCCTTAAACCTATTTCATAGATACAGGTTCCTTGTCAGTAGGTTACAAATTAAATTCCCCAACACACACAGACTATTCAGTAATTCACTGCAGCTTTTTAATCATAACTCACAGTATGTGAAGTAGTTCTCCACAGGAATGAAGGATTGTCAGAAAAAAAAATACAGATACATTTTATTCTATCATTGAGCAAGGGCTGGACATGATCGACTCTTGAAGGTCTTTTTTAGGATTTCTTTAAAATATTTACTCCTTTTTTATCCTGTATATTTTGCAAATACATGACTACAATTCCCCAATAGTAGAAGTATTCTTCAGGCAGCTTTCTATCAAACTGGAAGATGTTACCCAGCTATCCCACTCATCAGGACTTGTTAACCAGAGGTTTGAAGCCTACAATAACAATAATGTGCAAGAGAAACCCTCATGCATTCACCACTCACTGTAGATGGCTTCTGCTGTGAGCCACTTCTAATTCTTTTGATGAGAAACTTCCCTAGGAGACAAAATAACAGGTATGCCTACGTGCATGCTGATTGTCTACATCAATTCACCGAAACCTGTGGGAGAGATGCAGCACAACAAAACTGCTTACAAAAAACAGCTTGTTAAAGAAGTCTATAAAACTTCCCTCTTATTTCTCACCCACTTCCCCACACACTCCCCTCTGGTATCTTAGTGGAACCCCTAGATTATAGGGAAGGAGGCTGAGGAAAGTTTCACAAAACCCAGAATGTTAGACCTCTGGATTTCTAAATTGTCTGTTTCTGAAGCGTCAATGCAGGCAGGAGCCAGCTCACACTGGCTTCATCCACCCACAGATGTGGTTAGTGCACAAACTGAAAGGAAACACAGAGATGACCTGCTTTAGGTAGGCAGCAGAATGACTAGCAGAGGAGAAGAAACAAAGCACACCTCAGGTTCAATAAATGCCCACTAGCGGCAACTGCCTTCCCTGTGCCTTCCCAAACCAATTAAAAAAATAGTATAAATCCAAGGATGAAAATCAGTATTAAAATTTGAAAGAGAGAGGAAGGAAAGCATTTTATTATCCAGACTAGACTGCTATAATTCAGTCAAATCAAGGCATTCCAGATGGTTTGGTACTGAGGGTGAGATTTCCGGTTTGTTTAAAGAAGGGAGTTAGTTCTCAGCATTTATTATTTACCTTGTACTTTATTTATACTTACATGTGCAAATTATTACATTAAAATCTTATACCTGCAGTGCTAAAAATCGTTTTGCCTAGGATGGTTAAAAATAACAGTAAAATGAAATTGCTTTTGCTCTTATTAATCTTAAAACACAAATTGGCTAAAAGAGTCTGTGTTTGCCTTAAGATAATGCTGTGTAAAGAATATTTAAAATGACATAGGCATTCTTTCCTGGGGACCTCCTGATGGCTCCTGACATTTCAACCTTGTAATGTACCAGGCCGATTTTATTTTGTTTGTGCAATTAGTCATGTTACTTAGCAATACAAAAAGTGCTTTTTACACTAAACTCCAGGGAATAAAATATGCAGAATTCATGAGATACAAAACACATCAAAATTCATTTCCTGAGCAGAAGCACTGAAACATTGTGTAGGAAAAACTATTACTTTTTTCATTGTGTTTGTAATAAAGTACTCAAGCAACCATGCCCTTCAGGGCTGGGCTCCTCAGCACTTCACTTGAACTCAGCCTCAGCATTGAGCCATGGCATGTGAAGTTAATTACTCTGGGCATTGGGGCTCTGAACAGAAGAATGACCCTATTTGCAGCTCCGTGTACCATGCTCCACGCTACAGTGAATTCTTTCAGTACCTACACACCGCACACTCCGTGGCTCCGAATGGAGTCATAATTCTCGCACTCTGGAGGGAAGCTCAACTGTCATCTCATTTTCGCAGGGACACTCATCTTCCCCGATAACCATTTAATGGGGGCTGACATCAGTCCACATCCAGTCACTGTCACCCTCCCAGTTCAAACGGCATGAAAATCCAAGGGTTACAGCTTTCAGAAGCTGTCATGCAAGAGGGCAGGCTTGAAGCGGTTTCCCAGCCTGGATCCTGTGATCCTGACGCCTTTCTATCAGCTTTTGGGATAAGGACGTCAGAATTATGTAGATTCAGAAATCTGTGGCTGGGAGTGACTCCCCATCCAGAGAACCAAACGCTGTCTGCAGGAGACCTGGTTTGCATAATTTGGCAAGATGGTTGACTCACCAAGGGGCTGAATATTTTCATAGGAACTGCATAGCTGGGGAAAAATAATTTTACAAAAAGCCCCTTAGACATGATTGCTCATCAGATAACTAACTACTTTCAGTTACTGTTGAAGTGAGAACTTTCAGCACCTTTAACAAATGAAAAAATACCCTGCCCCTCCACATGTGGTGAAAAGTCTGGCTTTACCTGACATACTCAAAAATCATGTCAGATGGTGTGCTGTATATCTGGCCAGCAGTAACATTAAACTAGAAGAGGAATAAAATAAGTGAGGAAAGATCCATGCCTGGTAAAAATCAGTTGCAAACCCAATGCAAAGAATAGAGGCATTTGGTTTCTTTAGTAGGATCTGTACCATTTTATTCATATATATGATGATACATCTTCAACTTGAAATAAAGTTCTTAACACTCAGCATATTGAACATTAGTTGCAGGAAATTGAATAGTCACTTGGAAGCAGAAGACAAGAGCTGGACAGTTATTTCTTGAGATATTCCTTCATTTTTCACCAATGTAAGGCAGTAAGTTTACAGATTTTTTTTTCCTGATGTTGGTTTATTAATCGATTTATTTATTCATTTATTTATGTTTAACCTAGAAATAGGTTATTTTGCAGCTTTTACTTTTAATGCATCAGATACAGAGCTTGCATAACCATGTATGGAGAAGAGAGCACAGAGAAGAACTATGAAATTGCTCTTGAATACTGCCTTAATTCTATATAAGATAGAAAATAAATCATAGATTGAACTTTTAACTTGTTAGGTCTGGACTAGTCATCCTGGTAGTTTTTAATCCTGGCTACCATTTACTAATATTCTTTTGCCAATAATCATTCACAGGCCTTTGCTAATCCAACTCTAACAGAAGCAATGGTGTTTGTTTGTACATAGAGAAAAATACACTTGATCCCTTCCTGATACATGTATATGCTGGGATGGGCTGCATTCAAAGAAGAATTAGGTGACTAAAAGGAATAACATTAAATGTTCTACCCTTTGGAAATTGTTCCCACTTTTGTACAGACCACATTATGTGACTATGACTTCCAGCACCACAAGGACATTCTTGATATGCCAATACCATGTCCTTGATATACCAATACAAATGGCTGTAAAGAACTGGATTTGCTAGTTGCAATTAAATGGCACTTCTTCTCTGGTTGTTAACTCATTAATATCACCATTTATTTCTGCTAGATTTCTTCAGACCCAATGACGTTGTTGTTTGTTTGGATTGGTTTTTTCCTTCCTTTAAGGAAAATACGATGAAGCATGTTCCTACCGACAAAATTTTTGTCTGAAACTTTCAAAATTCTAAAAATAATTTCCCATATCTTCTGAAATATCATCAGAAACAGAACTCTCCTACTTCTTTCTTTTGTTCATTCATTTTGTCTTCTATTCTCAAGATCTGAGCCTTTTTTTGCTTTTCCAGAGCTAAATCTGAAGCTTCAAAGCAGACAGCAATGAAGATGACACTTTAAGAAAGCTACAGCAGGTTAGGTCTGAAATGGTTTTGCCTAAATTGTGCAGAGCTTTCAGGCGACCCAGCAGAAAAGGAAACATCAGGTTTTTCCTGACATACTCAGTGAAGTTACTACAAACCTTATAAAGGCATAACTTGATTATTGAGACACATGCACTTCCATAAAACTTACTCACTTGCCTTAACATTAAAAGAATAAAGTGGGGTTTTGTCCCATTTCTTTTTTTCTCCAAAATTTCAGCGTCCTGTAATTTGTTTTCTACTTTACTAAGGAATTGTTGCAATAATCCAGATTATGACATTTCAAATTAATCTGTGTGATTTTACATGCTGCTTAATCACAAATTGTCATAATCAGCATTGATCTCAACAAGATTTGCAGCCTATGATACTTCTAGAGGAATTTTTAAGATTAATATTGACTTTTGAATACACTTCTCAAAGTTTTGTACCTTTGCACGTTTTCAAAACTGCCAGACAGTTGTCTAAATAATCATCAATAATATTGAACTAGTTGTATAATCTGACTGATTTAATCTTTCCTTATTTCTGGGAAAAATTGACCTTTAATTTAATGTGTTTCTAGCCATCCTAGTCTACGTCCAAGAAGCCAAGATTTTTTTTCTTATTAAATCAAATCTGATCATATAAAAAAGTATCATAGTCTATCAAGCATAAAACATGCTACTCATAAATTAATATTTGAGCCATTCCAAAGGTTTTAAATTCTCCAATTAGCATAAACAATCACTTGGTGGATTTTGAATATGTTTAAGATATTTAAATTAATGAATTTGCTGTGTCGCCACCAAATTTTCAGGGAAAAGTTGGCTTATAGGATCTAATTACAAAGAAAATCACCATAAGAACACAGACATGAATTGTTGAAAAATTATCCATAACTTCCAGAATTCAATTCAGGTTATGTCATGCTTTGTGTGACAAGTTCTCTGGATCTTGAATTCTGCAGCTTTTTGAAACATCATTGAAAGGTTTAATTTAAAGAAAACACACTAACAAGCCTCCAAGATTATAGGAGAAAATCAAATGCCATAATCTCCAGAACATCTACTACATCCAAATGAAAGGCAAATTTACTGGTTTAAAGAGCAACTGATTTGTGTGTTCTGCAGCAGTGCAGCAATTGCTGATGGAAAGATCCTTTGCAGTTTTGCTTCCCTGAAATGGAAACAATCTGCTTAATATTTTGCAATTTCATAATTTCCTCTAAAATAAAATTTATTTATTCTTAAAAAAAAAATTAAAAAAATAAGTGTAAAGAAAGAAGGAACCCACATCGATAAAAGCCTTTTAGAGTTCAGAACCAGGGACATGGAAGTCTCTTCAGAGCAGCAGACTGACATCTCCCATTCTCAAAATTCCATGGACTGGTTTTCTACGTGTTTTACCCTTCTGTTCTCATTAACTTTACTGATGAAAGACAAAGAGAAAGCATTTTCCTGAGAACTTTCCATTTTAATAAACCATGGCACCAAACAACTGTAGCTTCCCAGGTACAGAAGAAGCTTGTCATTTGAGACAGAGCCGCTCCTTCTAATACTTATTAAATATGCTTTAAGCCTGTTAACAACTCTGCTATCCCATCCAGCCAGAATCCTGGACACATGGGATCAATTCCTAAGACAGTGGTGGAGGCACACTCTTAGATTGGATCTGCAAAATTTGTTCCCTCAGTTTCAATACTTTAATATCCGCTCAGAGTATAAATATGGTAGCAGTAAAAGTTAAATAATAAGTCTTTATTGGAGTATACAAAATATACCACTGATTCATGGAATGTGCTATTTCCGCAAGGAATGAAAATGATGTGCTGATTTCAGTTGAAATATTCTTACTTGCACAACTGAAAATCAGGTTCAGGATGTCAAGTGTCATTATTAGACATAGTGTTTACATAGGACTTGTTTTCATTACTGTTCATCACTGATGTATATGTTCTTTCCTCTTCTACTGTCATGGTATTTAGAAGGATGAAAAAATAAAGGAAGTAGCCATCTAACTTCTGTGCTATTCCTTTTTTTCTGTTCTTAAGAATACTGAGCAATGTGCTTTTTTTTGTCCCTAAAGATGTTTCAACTCTACTATCTGTAGAGCATCAAGTAATATTCACAGAAATTATAGTAAAAGACATAAATAAAATCACTGGGTTTCAACATCTTGATCTGTCTTATTAAAAAAAAATTAAAAAGAAAACAAAATCAGTGTGTTTCAGAACAAAAAAAAAAAAAAACCCACAAAAAAAATCCACCCAAAAATATTTTAAAAAAAGAAAGAAATTAAAAAATAGACTGTTGACAGGTGACCAGAGAAAACAACTTGTAGGAAGGTTTTAAGCCCTGAGGATTTATTTGTACCTGCTGGCTTAGACATGGCCAAGAGCAGAAATAATGATCAGACAGACATATACACAATCACAAATAAGCCTGTGCCATTGCTCCTGGCAACTGTTCATTATTTAAAAGAGTGCTTCTTTGAAGAGAAAAGCAAAATGCTGGAGACCTGTTCTTTGTATAAAGGTAATGGAAGGCTCTGTTTAAAGATTGAGCATCCTGAAAGAACTTAGAAGGTAAAAGGCAGTCTTCCAGAAACATTTCTTGTAATAGGTATTTAGGAACAGGATGTGATTTGTGTAAAGTAAACCAAGTGTTCCAAAATCTGCAGGTCCATATCTATAGCAGTTCACAAGGAGTTGTAGATGTTCATGTCGTTTTGTTGCCATTTACTGAATCAAATAATTTTATTTAATTTTGGTATGATTTACATACTCAGCATGTATTCAAAGGATGCAAATAAACTAGTAAATGTTGCACTTTTGTAGAACGGAAAGGGAAAATGGCATACATGAAAGCTTTTCATCATATACACCATAGAAGGAATTGGAAGCCCTAGGAGCAACCTTGGTTCTTAGAGATTGAACATGACCCTTCAGATATTCAAAAAGTTTGTTTGAATATCCCACAGGAACAAATATAACTTGCCAGTTCACTTAGGGAGTAAATAGTTTTTATAATGTCACTTGGAATGACTCCTAGGATGGTGCTGGGCAGGGCTAGGAGTTGGACTCAGTGATCCTTGTGGGTCTCTTCCAACTCACCATATTCTGTGATTCTGTGAACTGCTACTCACCTACACCATGAAAAAATCTACTGGGAGCCATTAGATTAATTTTTCCATTCTATTCTGGCTACTCTGTGTTTGTGTTAATTCAACACACTTGCTTGAAGAAAAACCAACTGCCCAAATACAAGAAGGGAGCTTGATGCAAGGAGATGGGGCAACATTATTTGCTTCTTTTCTTTTTCCTTTTAACTTCTGAAGAGCTACATTGTACCCAGCAGTTTATCAGGCTGACACATGCAGTTGTGTTACTACTGCCTGATGCGATGTAGCACAGCGCATCAGGTACTTGAGAGTCAGATTCTACTTCTCTGCTTCGACAGCAGCCACTCAGTCCCAGCACAGGGTGATTTTACTTCCTTTGTTTGCTTTGCTGGGTTAGTATCACACTAACACATATTTGAGTGTAAAATAACAGAAGCAGAGCTAAAGTCACAACCTTGTGATGACACTTTTCCGTACCTACGCTTGTCTCTCAGTCCTTCGTGACCACACTGGTGTCTGTATGGTTTATCTAGACCTTTCATTTCAAAGAATAACAGAAAAACTGTGTTTGTTTTTTCCAAATTTCATATCAAGCTTAATAGTGCATGTCAATTACATCGTCATGTCCAGGCAAGTGCATATACAGTTTAGGTTAACAAAACCAGCAGGACTGCAACTCCCACAGGAAAATTCCCTTCCACTTTCTTTGTTCAGGATAAGCCACCATCACTATTCTTCTACCCCTGATTTATTACTGGGGTGCTCCACAGCAATACAGTGGCCTTTATATACACAACTTCTGGAACTTTTCCAATAAAATTAGCCTGAATTTTTCTTTAGAAGACAATGAATTTACGTACAAGAAATATCATGCAGTCGAAGAGCTGATACTCTTCTCTCCTGTTGTTTTTCAGTTTCAGTTCTAAGTGAATAAAAGGAAATCTGTGTAGTTTGAAGTCCCTAGGAATCCTCTCAACTACAAAGAAAGAAGCTCATGTTGCTGAGGTGACAGCAAACAGATAAAACCAATACCCAGGAGAGAAAATACCAGCAGATATATGGCTCAATTTGAAGCATTATTTTTATTATTTGCAGCTAAATCAATTATACCTAGGATTTTTAGCTGTAGATAAGATGTGTTCCTAGTTTTATGTGAATGTTGATGAAAGCATTACTTTTAGCACAGTCTGAAGGTTCCTTTGTAGTGAATAAAAAATATATCCAAGTGAAATTTTTCCCATTGAAACAAATATTTACATAATTTCAACCTTCTCTTTAATTATGTATAACTATGTCCACTTTCATCCTCAGACAAGCCCCATACTCTGCAGATCAGCTTTGTCCAAGGTCTGCAGGCAATTCTAAACAAGTGTTTGAAGACCCCTGAAAATGAGCCTAATGCTACTTGCCTCCAGGGTGGTTATCCCAGTTATACTCTCATATAGTGCTTATGCTAAAGAATTAATCTTATTATCATACAAGAATGACTTCTGAGTGGCTAAAGCTGAATTAAAATAACAAAGGGAGCTGAACATTTTAGATTTCATAAGGACTTTCAGTGGGTCGAATGAGGCAGGAGGACTGATGGAATAGCACAGATCACTTGTGTAAATATGTGAGTATAGCAGCTACTTGTTTCCAAATTTAGTTGCCTCTCTCTGGGAAAAGAAGTTAGGGTAATGTTTGCAGTGGAAGAATTTTTGCTGAAATTTCTTTCCATCCATCAATCTTTTCCTCGGTAATGTGGGAAGCTTGTTTTTATGAGCTCAGAAATCTATTTTATAGTTGTAATACATAGAAGCAGATTACTCAGGGTCTGCTTTCATTTGGTTTGATGTGTGGGTTTTTTTTTACAGAAATTAACAGTTTAGCTTTCCTTTGCCTTATGATTGCCTAACTTAACCAAGGTCACAAGGGTAAGTTGAGATTTAGAAAGGAAATGTACATAGTTCTGGGGATCCGGGCTCTGCTATGCAGTTGCATGATCTCATCATCCACAAACTCATCCTTTCCCACAGATCTCCACTCACTTTGCCACTTTCTCCTCCTGTCCTCATCAAGCAGGATGTAAGAAGAGGACAGGCTCACACTTATCCCACACTCATCCCACAGAGCACAGCCAGCAGGATCACAGAACAAGAAAGATTATTCCTTTCTCTTCCTCTCTTCTGCCATTTAGTTGTTAACCTAAGGGGAATGCATCAAGCCCTAAGTACAACAGGCATTTCTGGAATCAGGTCATTAGTTTTCACTCAGCAAACTTAATAGGTATAAGAGGAAGGAAAGCAGAAGCAGACCCATGTAACAAGTAGTTTCATTGACTTGTGGGGCCAGATGTGGCTCTATGGCAATTTTATTGACTTTTGTGAGATTACCTCTGAGTGAATATGATCTGTAGAGAGATTAGTGCTCTAGAAGAAAATGACACCTCATCAGCCCATATTTTGCTTTCTGGAAAACTGGTTATGTCTTGATAGCACAGATTAAGAGACGAAACTAAAGAAAAAAAGAGCAATTATCAGTCAAAGTGAATAAAACTAGGCCTAAATCAGTGTGATATAAATTAAATGGCTCATTTTTATAATCTAAGTAGCTGTGCGGGACATAAACAAATCACAGAATTTTCCTTCTTTATACAGTAATAGAGAGTCCTTGGAAAGTAAACAAACAAGGAACACTAGGAAGGTTTATGTCATAGCACTAGTTAAAATCCCAGCCAAGAAAAGAAAAAATACCTTGAATTTAGCTCTAGCAATAAAAATATTTTAAAAGAACATATGGACAAGCCTTCTGATAAAATGGTTAGATTATTGCAGGAAAAAACATGGACTAAAAATGTGTGAACAGAAAAAGGAAAATACATGGTACATGAGAGCTCAGAATTAAAGAACAAGCTTATCAAGATCTGGTTTTAGAAAATTCAAGAACTGAGGATCTCCTTAAGCATTTGATTGTCTTGCAGGCACAGTCTTAGAAGCAGTCTCATGGCTCCAGTATAGACCATTAATGGGCCAGATTCTTCACCCTTACTACATGCATCTGGAGCTGTCAGCCTCTGACTTCTCCAGGGGACAGAGATGGAAAAACCATCACAAATCTCAGTAGAGCTAAAACAAAAGAAGCCTTCAACATACATTTGTTAGCTAAACTGCAACAAGGGCAGTGTGGATGAATGTTCCCCTCTGCAGCTGTGTAAAAGGGGTGCTACTCTCCAGCAGGACTACAGTAATAGTCAGCTGACAAGGGGTGAGGCATGTGAACTCCTTTCACCATCTCACTGGGTTGCAAGGATTAACTTTTAGAATTGAAGCCCATAAAAGTGATTAAATACTCACCATTGTTGTGGGTTAACCCAGGATACTGAAAACAAAAGAAGATCCAGAAGCTGGATCATGTTGCTGAGGTTGAAGTGGCTCAGGTGGATCTGGGCTGGAACATAAGGGTGAATTATTCATAGTTCTGTTGTGGTTTACTCCCAGACACACTAAATACCACGTAGCTACTCATTCACTGCTCTCATCTCCACAACCCTGGTGGGATAAAGAGGAGAATAAGATAAAAGTAAAATCTTCTGGGTTCAGATAACAATTAATAAATGAAATAAAATATAATAGTAACAACAACAACAGCAACAATAATAATAATAATAATAATAATAATTTTTAAAAGAGAGGAATAAAACAAAAAAATCCAAGTAATGCACAATGCTCACCACCCACTGACTGATGCCCAGCCTGTCCCCAGCAGTGATTTTTATACCACAATTGATATCTCATTTTTCTCCATCCCTTTGGTAGAAGAGTGCAAATCACAATTTGTTTTCACTTGGAAAGGTGTCCAGAACACCTGGAATCAGCTGCCCCGAGGATGGAAACACAGCACTCCCATCTGCCACAGACTGATCCAGCCTGCACTGGAACAGAGTGGAACTCCAGAAATCTGAGATATATTGATGATATTATTGTGCCATACTATATAGCAGAAAAGGTTTTTGAGAAGGGGAAGAAAATGGTCTAAGTCATTCTGAAAACTGTTTTGCCATAGAACAAAGTAAAGTCATGGAACCTACATGGGAGAATCAGTTTTTAGACAACAAATGGCAAAATGGACATCGTCAGATGCCAGTGGATCAATGGATGTAACCCATAAAATAACAATTATGCTTTCTTAGGCATTGTAAGTTTTGTAGAATGTATATTCCAAAATACAGTCTGGTTGCCAGTCTTGTCTATCAAGTGACCCAGAAGAAGAGCGATTTCAAATGGGGCCCTGAGCAATGACAAGCCTTTGAAAAAAATCAAACAGGAGATAGCTCATGTAAAAGACCTTGGGTCACTTTGGACAGAGCAAGACATAAAACATCTCTACAGCACTGCCAAGAGAAATGTTCTACCTGGAACCTCTGGCAGAAAGCACCAGCTGAGACTCTAGGTCAACCCTTTAGGTTTTCGAGTCTGTGATACAGAGGATCTGAGGCTTGCTATACTCCAACTAAAAAAAAATAGTGGTTTGAGCTGCTTCACAAATGATTTGTGCTGAAGCACATCTCCTGCTAGCACACGGTCTGCCAGTGCTGGGCTGGATGTTTGAAAGGAAGGGTCTCCTCTGCACATCACGCAGCTGATTCTGCACAGAGTAAGTGGGTCACACTGTTCACACAACCAGCTTGAATAGAAAATCCCAGTCATTCAGGAAGTTTTTGGAAGTGGTCATGGATTATCCAGAAGGCAAAGATTTCATAATATCACTAGAGAAAGAGGTGACAAGTGCTGAAGAAGTCCCATGTTGGGCACCAGAAAAGGACCATTGTGGTTTAACCAAGCAGGTGCTTAAATACCACACAGTCATTCACTTATAGAATAAGTGGGGATAGGGGAGAGAAATGGGGAAAAAAGGTAAAAATCATGGCTTGAGATAAAAACAGTAGGACAGGACAGAAAGGAAGTAATAATAATAATAATAATAATAATAATAATAATAATAATCCTATATACAATAATAATAAAAATCCTATATATAAAATAAGAGGTGCACAATTGAATTGCTCATGACCTGTTGACCAATGCCCAGTCAGCTCTGAAACTTCACCCCAAAGCTACCTTTCCTCCTGGTTTACACACTGAGGATGATGTCATATGGCATGGAATATACCTTTGGCCAGTTTGTGTCAGCTGTCCCAACTGTGTCCCCTCCCAGATTTTTGTGCTCCCCCAGCCTCCTTACTGGTCAGGTGGTACGAGAAAAGGAAAAGTCCTTGATTT
>VXBI01005857.1:1156270-1203259 GCA_013397375.1 Toxostoma redivivum | reverse complement strand
TTTTTTTTTTTTTTTGGTCAATATTCTGGCCCTAAATATAAAATACAGCATTATGCCAACTGCTAGGATGAAAATACCTCTATGCCAGCCAAAACAAGGAACATATTTTTATCAATCACAACATAATATATAATTATAATATAGTAATTATTATCAATATAATTGGAAAGATAAGTTGATCTGATCTATTGTAGTTGAGTTCTTGAGAAAAAAATAAGAAAGAGTAATGAAAGCAAACAACAGAAGTACTTGGTTTTCAGAAAGTTGTTAAAAGTTTTTGCTTCTCCTAAAATACTTGCTTCCTAATGAAAACTTACAGCTATTCCAAAGGTTTCTGGACTCTGTTTTTGCATTTCCCTTTGGAAGGGAACTTACTGCACTGTTGTAATTGAACCACTAAAACTTCCACACCAGAACAGGCCGGGGCAAAGTTACTCTGATTTTTACATTGTCCCAGAACAGTGTTTTATTACTGCATCCCCTCAGGTCCCTAAGTTACAATAGATATCAAAGTCAGCTTTCCAAATCTATTTTTACAATAATTCAAGCTGCCTTTTTTTTTTTTTTTTTACATTTCCATCTGTACCATGTTTAATATATGAAGCCAATTATATGTGAAAATGTAAAATTACCTGATTTAATGAAAAAAATAAAGACCACATGTACACTTGAGGAGAATGGACTCTGTGTTGCTCCTTGCATTTGTCCTGTGCAGCAGAATATGAATACAGATTTTTGTATCTTGTTCAGAAATGTTGGTACTATTTTTTGCATTCCCATGTCTCAACTTTATTCAAACTGGACATAAACATAAAGAAAATTATTGCCAAAGTTACTTTTCCCAAAAGTGGCTGTTATAATTAGAAAAAATATGCTATAAAAATGGTATCTAATATTTCACATTTATTTTCCCTCTGACTTCTTTATCAATTGTGCTCATTTTTCAAGTCAAAACAAGATCCTTCTGACTGCCAGTACAGCAGTTCTACATGTTACTTGGAAAGCAGACAAGATTCTTCTCCTCTCTTTTTCAGTGATAAAGATTTTAGAATAAAAACCATAATTATCCATCTGGATGATGATGCAGGAGGTAAACATAAGGCTTTGCAAAATTCTACTTTGCAGTTCAGATAGTGGAAAACATATTTACAGTTAAATGTAAGAAAATGTCAAAAACCTGATGCAGGTTTCTGGGCTACCAATTTGTGATTGTCCTTCTGATGCCAAAGTTTTTTGACTCTAACAGCAGGCTTTGAGGTATGGCAAGCATAGACATTAATGCAGCAGTGATTTTGAGCAAGCATAGCAATGTTTAAAATAACTGAAATTATGCAGAACTGTTGTCTTAGTCAGCATCTCCAGTGAGCTGATTGAGAGCTCAAGTCTGGATCTGAATCACAGGACTTTTATGCCACAGTTTCTAACAAACTGTCAGACCCTAGCACCTTATTTAGCCCTGAATAGTGTAGCACTAGAAAAAATTCTAAATGTAAAAGTAGTCAAGACTCTGGTGAAACTCAGTGTTGTGTTGGTTTCCAAATTTTCTGATGGACTTTTGGCCTATGTATAGAAGAATAAAGGGAATCCATAATCAATGTAATAGATAGTTTTCCACCTTGAATTTCCTTCTGCCTTCTTCATAGCAAGCCCATGTTTTTTCTGATTCTTTACTGGTCATCAAAGATAAAGGAACGAGTACTCTGTTGTTACACCTGAAAAAGACCTTTTTCTTCATAGCAGATACAATGAAAAGAGAATGACTGCTGGAACAGAGACAGAATTAACATTTTAATGTCATTAAAATGTTGGTCTGCCTTTTTTAGTGTTAGTGTTTTGGGGATTTTAGGGCTGCTTGTTTCAAAAGTATGGTATTGTATGTTTCTTAATAATAAACTATGTCTTCCTGTTTTACATTAGCAGGACCAGAAGCAGCTCCTTGTATGAATCTAAAGACTTCTGTTAATACAGGGAAGGGGGATGGGAAAAGAAAAGGAAAAAAAAAATAAAATAAAAAATATTTAGGAGGCCTTGCTTTGGGAATAATGCTTTGCTTTTTTTCCTCCCTCACAAATTTAACAATCAAAAGATTATTTTTCTGTGGGTTTAGTAAATATAAAATTTTAAATACTTCCAAATGGCTGGCACATATAATTTTAAAAAATTATCTGCTCTAATTTGCTTCCTTTTATTTACTTGGAGTCTTTTAAAAATGTTCTTTCTGCTAAATATGTCAATGTAACCTATTTTTTCTTAAGTGGCCAAGATCAATTTACAAATCTTTTGTTTAAAAAAACATTAAACAGGCAAATTTAATGGCATACTGTGTGCTGCTTCTGATAATCCAGTTAAGAAAACAGCAATACATATCTAATAAGGGCTTTCAAAGTTTCACTGAACTGTCATTGGAGCAACTTCTATATTGATCATTCTTTTCTTCTGCTCTAAAGGGCTACATTTATACAGCTCAGATGTCTATCAAAAGAACAATTTTTACTTCAATAACCTTTATTTTGTCTGAGCTTTTAGCACATTTGATGTGCTGCTGCTCTTTAGAGTCTAGAATTTATAAACAGCATTTTGAATGGCATACAATGGTTCAGTGTGAGCTACCTAAACATATGCACTTATTTAACTATGGAAATTGTCGCAGTGTCTTTCACAGCTCTACCTGTAACTGTGAAATTGTCTCTGCTCGAATACTTCGTTGAATGCATGACTGAAAGAGAGCTGCTAAAGTCTTTTGCAGTGTCAAACTCTAATTATCACCGAAAATCTTCTAGGTGTTTGTTTATACATATATCACCCCAGCAAACTTCCCAGGTCTTAACTACTCTTATTTATTTTCTCCCATCCCGTTGTCTGTACTCAGCTCTAAACCAGCTTCCTCCTTAAATTTAAGTGAAGTAAACATATTGCCCTCAAGTTGCCCACCAGACATTGGTGCAATTGTCATGATTTGCACCAGAATAAGCAACAATCTAAGTGTGTTTACAGTGAATGCATTTTATTTTAGATGTTCAGCCCCGGGCACTGTCAGGTTACTCTCAGAACCTCCTCTAGCTTGACCTTTCCTTGATTATTTTTTTTCCCTGGCAGAAACCTCTGAATAAGCTTTTCCCTTTGCTATTGTTTTTTCTTTCTTTGCAGATGCCTCTCCTCCTAACATACAGTTCACCCACCGCAAATAGCTGTCATATTTGTAAATAAGGCAGACAGACAGACCTGACTTGTACCCTCATATAGACCACCCAAATTATATGTAGCTCCCATCACATTTCACCTTTCTTGTCTGAAATTAACAACAACCAAAACTGGCTGTTATTAAAGTTCTGAAAAGCATATTAAAGACAAACTCACCAATTAAGTTTAACCATGTTTTTCTGAGCCATATTTATCTGGTTCATATTACTGGGATTTATGATGTCTGTGTAGTGCTGGATCTTCGCCCCCTACTTTCATTTCTTTTCCCCTTAACTAAAAATGTAGCCTAGGTTAAACAAAAGCCACAAAAGCTATATTCAGTAAAAAGGGAAAATCAGATGCAGTGTGAGATATTTCAGTCAAGCAGCACAGCTAGAAACCCACCCGAGAGCTGCTGTTGATTCAGTTTATGTGTGATGCTGAATAAGCTGGAAGCTGTTCTCAAGATTCTTTCTTTAAAACTGAGTACCAAAGAAAGAATTTCTGTCAAGCGCTGTCCCATAACAAATGTAAAAGTCATTTCATTCCTTTTTAATTTCCTCAGATTACAGACAGTCAGGAATCATACAAAGACAGAAAATCTATTCTTAGCTTCACTGGAATGGGTGAATCAGTTCAGATTAAAGAAGAAACAGCACAAATCTTTGACTGTAACTTCAGCCAAACAATTTCAAATGTTCTAGGATAAAAAGGGGTTTAGTTAGCTTTTTATTATTATTTCTAGCCCTTCACTTCATCTTTTCTAGTGAAATCAAAATACTAAAATAATATAAAAAATATTCTTGTGTTTTTTTAAAAACCTAGAGGCTCTTTTTGGATATATACCTAACAGTATGCAGAATATTTTTTCATGTCTGGCTGAGTTTGAAAGCAAATGAATGCACAGTAGGAAATTATAAGAAATCATTTTTAAAAAGATTTAAAATAGTATGCTGGGGCAGATATGCAAATTAGCAATTTGTAAACAAGCATCTCGATAGAGTACTGGCAGCTGGATCCAGACCTCTCTCCTTGCTAGAGCTGATGGGCAGCACATGTGCCATATTTAAATCCTGCTAACTATAAACTATTGTTTGAGTGTACACAATTGGTTCTATTTAGCTTTGAATACAATATACTATGCACGAAGACCTGGTAAATATAAAAGCCAGACAAAGCAGAGCAGTGCACATTCTAGGACTCCTGATTTGCAAAAGGACCTTTCTGATCTTGTGCTACTAATGATGTTACTGTGTGCTGCTGGAAGCTTTTTTCAAAAGCTTCAGGATTAATTTGCTATCAAAATAGATGACAAGCATTCACACAGAAAATAATGATATTTTTAATTCACAATTTATCATGTCATGTGATGTCATAAATTAAATAAAGCTATATTAATTCTAAGTGAAAACATCCTTTCAGGGGATAGCAATCAGTTACCACATGACTGTTTCTCAGACAAAGTGGGAGCGTGTGTGAAATAGCTCTCCCTTAAAAAAAAAAAAAAGTATTTTCAAAACCTGGTGAGGAAGTTTACAGGAAGAAATGTCTGGAATGTTAAACTAAATACAGTCATTGTTGGAACTAAAGAGAGCACAGCAGATTAAAATATTTTTTTTAAATGTAGAATGAATTTTATATCACTTTTCAGTCTCTCTCATTCAAGTAAGATTATGTTTGTTGCCAGTAAGATTAGTTCCAGTGTGGATAGGATGAAAACTGAGGGCCAGACTGAACAACCCTTTCTCTAGTGGAAAACCTGTGGATGAAATAATGACAAAATTTGACATCAAAAACTGACAAAGAGAAACATTTCACAAAATGCATGTTGTTCTTTCCAGTTTTCACTAAACTCTGAGGGACAAGAAGCAGCAAAAGCTGAAAATATTCAGAAAAAAAATTGGTCAGGTAACCTTCCTCTCAGAAATAAGGATAAAAAGCACAGCACACTGCATTTAAGTAGGAAACTGAACAAAAACCCAAGCAATTCTAACAACTCCCATGCTTCTGCTGTACTTGTGAATATCAGAATGCCTTGGAGACAAGGCTTCACTGTTGGCTAGAGGAGTCCTTGGGGAGGTGGGAGCTCTGGCTCTCCTCAGTTTGCTTTCCCCCCTTGCTGGCTGTCCTCATTCTCCTCAGAGAACTCATACTGCATCAGAGAGAGCATAAAGCATTATCTCCTTTGTTCCAGGAGATAGCTGGGAAGTTGGAACTGAACTGCTTGACTCTATCTGGATTTGGCTCATTATAAGCATACCCAAAAAAAATCACACAAGGAAAAATTTCAAGCAGAATTTAAGGTGCACCTAGATATCTAAGGGGTGAATGGAGATATAAATGTCAGTCAAACACAAAATAACATTTAGGCACCTTGGAATTCATCTAGACTGTGCAAGGGCCAGGCACAAATTCATTGAGCTAATAGTGGATTTTTACATCCACACATTTTGGGTCAGCATGACACAAAGATGCAAACTAGGTATTAAAAGCAAATGCTGTTCTGCTAATGCAGACCTCTGACTGTAAGTAGTACATGTTAAGCCAGACACTAATTTTATAAAAAATGGAAATGTAATCTTGCAGTCCCAAATCCAACGCAGCCTTCTCCAGCTGAAGCCTTCTAATCGTGTTCCTGGGAAGTGCATGCCAACTCTACATCTTCTCTGTGAATATAGCTTTGGATTAGATTTCCAGGCCTCTTAAAACAGAGAACTGTAGATGTACAGGTCTTTACAGATGAAGATAGATCAATACATCATATTTTTACAAGTAAAGTGAAGTCAAATTGTTCCTTCCACTTGAATGTGATATTAAATTTATTACTTCTTTTCAAGTTCTAAATACCATTGATACAAATATAATTAGAAATTTTCTGATAGTACAATGATTTTTAACTTATCAGGAAAAGGCATAACATGATCTGAAGGCTGGAACTCTAATGAGGTGCAGAGAACACTATTCTGCACATGAAGAGGAGTGGCACAGTTCATAATCGTAGATCCCCGGGAACATTTGTACTAATAGTTGGTATAATTGTACCAAAAAGAACCAAATTTTGTGTTGTTTGGACCTTCAGCCCAAAGAACTGAATTTCATCTCTGATTTTGTCAACAAACTCCTGTGTCATTTAAGTGAAGTCACTCATATTAAGTTTTCATAAATTACTCTCCTAATTTCTAATTTTCTGAGAAACCATCTTAAAAACATAGAGATTGTTTTTCAAAGGTCCTGAGTAGTTACACCTGTAGTTAAAGCCACGGAAAAGACACATAGAAAATGCTTTAAGTATGCTAAAGTCTTTGAAAAATCAATATTTTGTGGTACAATGTTTGAAAATTAAGACTGCAGCTATTTTGGTACACATCTTGCTAATATGAAAGTGGAGATTATCTTCTTACATTACCTAATGGGCATTTTGATAATAAATTCATTACACATATAAGTCAAAATTTCTGCAATACTTAGCTACCTAAGAAAGTCAGATGGAAGGCTAGTAGCATTTTTTTAACACATCACCTATCCCTCTGGCTGCACATGGATTCTGTACCTGGAGTAAGTTTTATGTCTCCTTCACACACCAGTGATCTGAGGGAACAAGTTGCAGACCTATATTATCTCTACTTCATTCCTTTTTTTTTTCCTTTTTTCTTTGTACCCTGGTTTTCATGGAAATGTAGTTGAGCTGATCACTCATTATATACATTAATCATCATATACTGTTTAATAGATTTACATAAGTACAGTGGTGCTAGAGATTCAGGAAAGCATAAGGCTCCCCAGTTTCACAAGACCTGTTCTGGGCAGACAACAGTGTGTAGTTTAAAAATATGATACTGAAACAAAGAAAATTACATTCTGTCCATATTTCATTTGAAACAACAGCCAAACACATTGCTTATAGCAGTCAATTTGGACATTTCTAGGGCCCTGAAGAGAGATGGGAAAGCTGTTGGGGAGAGCCATCAGGTGTACTAATGAGATAAGGGAGCTGGAGAGATCCTTTGAAAATACTTGTTGGAGAGGTTAGGAGGAGGGAGTTTAGAGGTTTGGGTTTTTCATTTTGGGGCCACATATGCTCCAGGAAAGATTCATATTTCCTATCTCAAAGGAACACACATGGTATACCAGTAGGAAATACCAAACAATCATAAACAGTGCCCAGCAACTTCTACTCTCAGTGGATATAAGTACAGAGATGATGAAAAGGCAGCTAAACACCAAATTGAATAACACTGACTAAAATAAATCACAGTACTCAGTTCAAGTGTAACCCGTATTATCCACATTCTTTTGCCAAAATAATAAGAAATTATTGTCAATTCTGCACAGACATTTTAAGACAACATTGCTTTTCCTTCACTTCTGGAGGAGGAAATTGTTGTTTGGAGAATGTTTAAGAATATATCTTTTTTCCTTATCAGACATTCCATAACTGACTGACCTGCTTATTCTCTTGGAAAAAAAATAAATCAATAAAAACAATTAGTTGAGTGGAAATTATATGCTTCAGTTCAGCAAAGTTCAATTTTTTCCAAATGTGGGTATACTAAACTCTGTTGATGAGTTCAATTAATCTTGATTATTCATGCAAAGTAGAAATTATTTGGGAAAATAGACATTTTCTTTATAGAATAATTTAAAATCATTTTTTTCTCTTACATATGATCTCTACTTGCTCAAAACATACACAGATTGTTCCAAAATCATACATGACCCAGAAAATGGAGATCTGAAGAATTTTCAGTATTCCTTTTTAGCTTGCAACCTTTCTCTTACCAGTCAGTTCATGCCCATTAAATTTTATATATATTTTCTTCCACTAAAGATGACAGAAAACTGATTTAGAAAAGTCATTGTGCTGGATTTCTTCAGTTTAAGGAAACATTTCCACCTTTTATATGAAAAAAAAAGAATATGAATAAAAAATTCACCTGTGCTCTTATGTTCATTCAAAGTTAATGCTCTTTGGATTTTTTGTCTCATAAACCTTTGGGGTTTTCTGGAAAAATATTCATAAAAATAAATGTTTTGTATATTTTAAGAACTAAAAATAACTCATGCTTTTTTATGAACATGAGATAATCATATCTCTTTTGAAACACCTCTATGCAAGTGTAAACTACAAAATGCTCTCAGATCTTTAGGAGATCAAAAAGCTCATAGCTTTGAAAGTCAGTCTCAGTTAACTGCAGAAACTTCTACACATTTGGATATTTTATGATTGTTAAAATTTTGGATATTTAAGGACAGGCCTAAGATTGACAGAAAGTGGGGTAAGGTACTTCTTGCATGTATTTTTGGTCATATGGCTTCAAAGGAGACTAGTGTACAAATCTGCTTGCAGAAAAATTAAATTTGGAAGTCTTAGCCAGCAAGAACATTAACCTTTTCAGACACTTTTATATAGATTTATTCAGAAATTCCTTCCATAATGATCTCACCCAGGCTTTGCTTTGACGTAACTAGGGCTTGTGTATCGAGCTGCTGAAGATGAGTAGATTTGCCCTCATTCTATCTGAGGGAGAATATTTCCTCCTTCTATCCAAATGAGGTCCTCCCAGACCAGACTATTAGGGAATGAAAGGAAGAATGGGGTCAGCAAAAGATGACAGAACACCATGGAAAACAAATGTCTTTTGAGACTAAAGCATTACAAAATCTTCTGATGAAGGAAAGAATGGATGAACACTTTCTCTTCTCTCTTCTCTTCTCTTCTCTTCTCTTCTCTTCTCTTCTCTTCTCTTCTCTTCTCTTCTCTTCTCTTCTCTTCTCTTCTCTTCTCTTCTCTTCTCTTCTCTTCTCTTCTCTTCTCTTCTCTTCTCTTCTCTTCTCTCTCTTCTCTTCTCTTCTCTTCCTCTTCTTTCTTTTCTTCCTAATAGAAGATTAAGATTTAAGAATTATGTATTTGAAAAGCAAAGGCAAAATTCATGTCTGTCATGTTATATCACTTACAATTTTCATCATATCTGAAAATAATGTAGTGTATATTTTTGTCAAAACTTGAATCAACACTGAGGGTCAAGGGCACTGTAATTCACTAATCCAGCAATGAACTTACCTATTTCTATATTTTCCAGATGCTATCCCCTAAGAAAAAAGAAAACCTTATATAAAAGGAATACAGAATAAGAATGTGGTAATGGGAGGAAGCCAACAAAACAAAACAAACCAAGGATCAACACAGTATCTTAGAGCTATATTTAGTCACACTCAGCTGGGACATGGAAAAGGAGACTAATTACAGAGGTTAGATGGGTCAGAAGTTAGGAAATTAACCTTAGATTTAGAAGACTTACATTCTATTCCCTACTGTGCCACAGACTTCCTAGGTGAAACTGGTCAATTCCTTTTACTTCTGTCTTGATTTCAATTCTTCACATGCAAAATTGAGTATAATAGTACTTCCCCCACATATTCTGTTGATGATTTTCATTATTTGAGTGTTACAGTGGTTTAGATTGTATAGATTTGGATAAGGGCAGAGAAAGACAAAAGAAAAAGCATTTTTTTTGAGAAGCTGAACTGCCTACAGAGGAAAAGTCTCCAAAATAATTATAACCATTAAGACAAACTCTGCCTTCAGTGGGTTGCAATTCAGATAGCTGAAATTTATGTTGTAATGTCACTGTGGGTATTTATTTCCTTGAATCTCCTCTTTGTTTAAATCAGAGCCCTACCATTACTTTGGCCCAATTTTTGTGCTGAAATAGAATGGTATTTATTAATAGATTGCTCTTCTAGTTTAAGTCTATAATTTAAAATAACTATGAAAGTCAAAATTCAGTAAAACTAGTGTCCAGAAGTTCACAGAAGCTCTGGTAAGGGTTGCATCTTTTTTGAAAGTGTTCCTAAATTATATCAGTTGCACAGTTTGTGATATTATATACATTTAACAGTTTTCAAAGAACTAGTTGATTATTCAATCTGTTTCTGTACATTAATTTAATTTAAAAAAATATATATTTTCTCATCTTATGTATATTATTTTCAATATAGCTGGTAAACTGCTGAGGTTGAAACATATAATACCACTCTGAATCCAGCATAGTCAGGACAGTTCTAAATTGCATCAAATTATGAGATTTGTCCTTTAAAAAGTCAAGCCATGAAAAGATATTTCACAAAGAAAGTTAACGGTAGCAAAAAAAAGTAGAGAAGACCAGCCAATAGATTAATTTAAATGCACACCCACAGTCTCTTTTTTCCTATGGCAAATAGACAGACAGCTCAGCTGTCTACAGCTCTCTCTCACCTTTTCTGTACCTCTGTATATCACTTATCCACATGGGTATTCCAAGGGGTAAATGGGAGTAAGAGCAATTAACTGGGCAGTGCAGTCTAATGGAGTTGTGGCTCTTGTTATGTTCCCCTTATTTGTGTCACCTGCTCCAGCACTTCTTAAGAGGCATCTGCCAAACTGCGCAGCGCTCTTCCCTACTCGTGCAGGTAGTGCTCTTCATGTGGCCTCTTAAATGGAACAATTTATCCTCAGGGAAGTGAGTCACACTTCAGTTAATGATGATGCTGAGGCTAGTAGGGGACAATGTAAAGGTTAACATGAATATTTTGCACATGATACATTAACAGTATCATCATCCAGTTTTCCTGGGAAGAGAGCAGTGGTTAGCTTGGTCCTGGTCACTATAAATATCTGTAAAATGAAGATGCAAAGAATAAATTTAATTCTGGCAAGAATTCACTAAACAGCATCCAAAGATAGGGGGAAATATTTCCAAATTTTTAGAATTTATTTCATTAGGTAAAAATGTTGATCTCAATTTGACAAAACCACTCCTTCAATCCACCCCCTGCCAGGGACCGCCCAAGTAAATAAACTATGATTTACAGCTCGTGCATGACTTTATGCCCCTCTGATAGAGTTATAGATCATTGAAATCAATTAAACTACTTATCACTCGTCTTTAGAGTAGGCTATAAGGACAATACAAAAGTACAAAAGTTCTGAGATTAAGTTGTTCATTAAAAGCAAGAATCATCAAGAATAGATAGGTAATTTATTTCCAAATATTATGAAAATGCCTACATACATAACAATTACAGTGGTATAATAGGTCATGTCAAAATGGCATGAAAAATATTAGAGATTAAAAACATCTAATCAAAGATTTGTAGCATATTATTTTATAATAGAGGTCTAGCAGATTTCCATTAGCCTATAAAGAAATCTCTAAGTAGGATTTATAAAATAAATTCAATTTTCTTTTCTGAATTCATGAGTCTCAATATATAAGACTTTGGATCTTAAATGAAAATAAAACACAGAAATTCAACCACATAATAAATATTGCAGAAACAAGACTTTTTTCAATACCCATGAAACCCTACAAATTAGGAGTTTAATGTAATATTCTGCATACTATTTCATAGCTAATTGTATTTTCATTATTCTTATTATATATGACAGAACATTCATTAATTTAGGGTTTCTGTTGACATTTTTTGTTCTTTTCTTTTTTTTTTTTTTTTTTTTTTACTTTGGGCAGCAGTCTTGCATGCTGCTCTGAGGAAGGTTTGAGAGGGTGTGAGTCTTGGGTTTTTTCCATTGAATATTTGAAAACAAACAGCTGAGAGTAGTAAATTTACAGACATATTAGCTCAAAATATTTTTCCTAAAGCATAAGAATAGATTGTTTTCCTTGATTTTTACTCCCAACTCCCACTCCAGTAGCAGATCCAGCATATCCTGAAGACAACATAGGATCCAAGTGGAAGTACAACCAATACACCAAAGACAAAAGCTGTAGTTCTGAAAAATAAAGATTGAATAGCCCTCCTTTGCACCTACACGCCTAAAATATAATTTTAACTCATTTTACCATCTCAAAATACTTTCCTTCCCTAAATGTGTTTTCAATTACTCTATCTCATACAGATTTAAAATAACAACAAAGACAGCAAGGCACTCTTGACATTGGATTCTGTTGTTTCCAGGATTCACTTGGTGTCTTTCAGATCTTAAGACCCTGAGGCACAGCAAACATATCACTCAACACAGCTCATATAGTAAGAACTGACCAGGACCAAAATCCTCTCTACTCAATCTCATGTCGATTCTGCTGTGCAAAGATTTTGTGTACAGAACCAAGAGAACAAGGAGCTTAAATACAATAGATGACATGAAATCTAGCCCAATTTTCACTTAAGGTTCATGGTGGACTAACTCAAATGAAACATTGATCATCCCATTATATTCTATGTGACTCCCAAAGGACGAAAATCAAAGCCACAAATAACTGCCTTTTCTCATGTTTTCTTAAACATGTTGATTAATTTTGCTCCTAGCCATTGGGATTTTTTTGTATAGCTGCTGAAACAGTACCTAGTTCTGAAGTATTTAAACTGACAGCAGCCATCCATAGCAGTAATTGCCTATAGTATTCCCTACAACAGAAGAACAGTTGTCCATATTTGACCCTGGAAGTCACTCATAAACACACAGACCATCGTTTAAACAGCAGACGGATTGGGAGGAGTGGGAAGTTCCCAGCTTTACTCCTGCCAGAACCTGGCTGTGTTGCTTGGCTGCCGGATTTGGCTGTGACAGCTGCCACCAAAGGGGACAGAGACAGGTTGTGCTGCCCTGTGACTGTGAGTGCTGCAGTGCAGGTCTGGGGAGCCCCATGCAGAAGCAGCATGGTCTCTCCCTGGACCCAATGTGCAACAGTGGCTGCCAGGACACTTCCCATGGAAGGGTTCCCTCTGCCTACCCCAACATAAACTTACCTGTGAAAGGGTACTTGAAGCCATTTCAGAGTAAAAGCAGTATTCTCTCAACATATCCTTCCTCTTTTCCCTTAGTGAAACTTATCTTTCTGAGTTAAAAAGGAATATATCTTATGGTGTAAATAGGAATCCAGTCTAACATCTCTCTAGACACTTATAATCAAATAGCATGAATCATATAGTTAACCTTCTGACACAGTAATTTTAATTAATACATTTTTAATCATACATGACAAGTTGTATTTGCTAATGAGTGATGACACTGGCTAGAGAAAGAACTATGGTATTTGAGCCTCAGAAATTTTGCATTGGGCATGGCTGTGTGGATTTCAACGACCTTACATCCCCATTCAGGAAAGCTCCCAAGCTGAAGTTTCCATACAAATATATGAGTTGCCTACAGATATTCTAAAAAAAAAAAAACCTCTTTGAATCAAAGTCTTCTCTTCCAGGTAGCTTTTTTCTCAAAATGGACAATAGAGACTACTTAATCTAATTGCACTCTCACAAGAACAGAAGGATAATTTCAAAACTCTTTGGGGCTAAAAGATGTCACTCACACTTTCATCTTGAGATAGTTTAATTACTAATCTCTACAGATGAGTTTTTCTTCTTAAGAACAGTGAAGGAAGATGGAGGAAAGAGGTTTTATTTACTTGTAATGTTAGTGATGTGTTTGATGGTCCAGTTCACTAGAAGATCAACAGCATGTGAAGATTTCCCCAGAGACCTTCATCATTAATGGTGTAGATCTCATCACAATTCAACACATTTATTGCTCTGTCTCTTTTCACAGATGGCTGTGACACTAGTTTTCCTTCTTGGCTTTTTTTAGCAACTGTACTTTAAAGAAAACAAGCTGGACTAACAAATCTTGTTAAGATTCTAACATAAAGCACTAAAAGGGTAGAAAAAAGTCTCAGTTAAAAGTGAAATGTACCATATGCCCTCGAACAACTATGCATCATTTAGAACTGCCTTTGTGACTGTCTTATTGTCCCCAATTGCACCTGGATGTATGTAGAGATAAAACTTTCACTACAAGCTGTAAATATCTTCCTCTTTTTTTTTTTTTGTCAGTTCTGAAAAATACTTTTCTTTGCATTTTTTTTCTAAGAAATTTTATATACAAAAGTTATGTAACAGTTTCATAGATATCCTTTACTATGAACATTTTCAGTTCAAGAATGTAAACCAATTTTAATTAATGTGGATGAGTTTTTAACCTACTTTCTTTTTACAGGACTTATTAAAAATAAAAGTGATGTATGAAGAGTCACTCTCTTTGAGTGTGTGTTATAACCCTTATTTGCATAATAAAAGAGGCTATGCATAAGTTTAAGACTAATCATAAATGTATATTAATGAAGACACTTATAGACACATGAAAATGTATGCCACATTGGGAAAAAAATCTAAGTTATTAATGTTGACAAATTCAATAGAGATGATGCTATGTATGTTAATATTTTTAAAAATCCTTGTTGTTATTCATAGGCTTATATTAATATTGTCATTATGAATCATATTCTGTCAGTTCCCATGAGAAAATAAAAATACACGATGGCAATACATAGTGGCAAAGTGGCATTGTCATGTTTATATTAATGTCAAGTTCAAATTAAAATTAGTTCTAAAATTAGTGACAAAGACATTGTTTTGCATTTAAAAACAATCAGCATTCATGTTAATGCGGCTAATAAATTGATATTGAAATAACCAGCTTCAATAACTATAGATTGAATGTGTTTGTTGTCAAAGTAAATGGAAATATAATCTTTTGAAATTGTCATTACTGAGCAATGAATAAGGAAAATCATGTGCAGACTCTTTGCTTATGAATATGATGGTCCTGATTCTTTTTTCTGATGACATTTATTTTGCCCTAGAGCTAGTTTATGGATGTCACCCTGTTTTGGTTTTTTTTTTTCCTTATGCCACAACAGCCAGGTTCAAGAGTTGCTGAAGGGCATAGATGGCTCTGAGATCCAAACAGAGAGTAGTCACTGGGTATCATAGGGTTGGCTGAGCAGGACTTCACCTTCCTTCACCCCAGCTTCTGTTTTGGACCACATGCAGTATTGAATTATCTTTGGTCCAGCCTATTGCTAGAAGAATCATGATGCTTGTTTGCTTAGTTACATTTCCATCCAATTTCTTAAGAAATATTTAAATAAGAACTTATACTAAATATAGGGGGTTTATTAACATGATGATTGACATTGTTTCACCTTTCTTCTTCACCACTGTGTCAGTGCTCAATTGATTGTTGTATATATGGTGCAGTCAGCATTTTTGTACTGTTTGTGAATCACAGTACCCAGGGTCTGCTAATAGCAAACAGAAGCCTAAGCCTTGCACCAGTTTTTCTCCTCTATGTTGCTTGGGCCAAAAAAAATAGAAAAAAATCTATGTACAAATAAGTTTGGTGTATTATTAATTCTCATACAAAAGCTAAAAGAGTTGTAATATACTATGACATATGATGAGCACCACTTGTAAGAATCAGAGTTTGGATTGAATTACATTGCTAATTTGAAGATGATTTAATAGTTGATCCTTTGAGAAATATGATATCTAGAAAGGGAGAGGTTAATTTTGAAGGAGTTGAGTTGTATATAGATTTTCATGGACACAGTTTTCTATAAGAAGCAGTACTTGCAGATGAACATCTATATACACAAAGGACTTTGAACATATATAAGAAACTATCCTGCTACACAATAATTTAATTTTCATGTTTACTTTCCATAGATACTTCACAATGTAGATAGAGATTTTCATATTATTCTGCCAATGAAACTCATCTTTATTTTCATAAATATTTTGGCTTAACTAAGGATACAAAAATCTATACAATGAGAAACTATGCACAGGATGTATGCATTAAGAGTTTTCGATCCATCCTTCTATTCCCTGGCAGGTTACCTGTCATTCAACCTATGCATTACTGGTGTCATACGGGCATTGATAAAAAGACAAAAAACCTGCACAGATGGAGAAACCATACCCAGTGTTATCCCACTTGAGAAAACATATCCCACTGTCCTTCACATTAATGCAAACTCCCTAGATTATTGTCTTTTCTGAGCTGAACTCTGCAGTCTCATTGGTTAAAACCTCACTTAATCTACATGGGGAAAGTTACTTCAAAAAGAAGGCCACCCAGTAGTCTGCACTAATGTACAGGGTGCACAGAAACATTTGTGAAAGATGAAAATTTTAAAAATATATTACTTTAAACTATGCACATTTAAAGTGAGAAAGTTACATCAAATCCACCCAATCAGAACTGATAATTCTGTCTGCAAAGCCCTAATCTTATATCCTGTTCAGGAAAACATGACCTCAGAAATGCACAGGATGCTGTTTCAGACAAATGCTTTATTGGCATGCTTATTTTTAATAATGGAAATTATCCCACTAAAATTTCAGAGTTGAATTTTCCACCTAATCTGCAGAAATAAAATCAAAGGCTTTTCTTTAGGTGTATTTTGAGACTGCCTTGATTTGTGTATGGATAGCTCTCACATTAATCAGTGATGGTGCCACATTTGGATCATGTCTGTTATGTTACCATCAAAACTGGAGAAAAAGACGTCATTCCCTCCCCTCTTTTTTTCCTGCCCATCCGTCTTTTATTTCTGGGGGATGAGAAACCATGCCTAACCCAGGGAAAGGAATGAAACACAGACAAGCTACATAGCAATCTGCAGCTTAAGTCTGGCAAGAGATCAGCCTCTGAAGTGCTCCCTTTCAGAGAAGCAGCTTACCTACCTTCCATAAGTATGTGAAAGTCTGTTTCTTTTCTACGTTTTGTCAACACTTGTTTATCTCATCCAACCAAATCTCCTTGAATTGAGTTGTGTGTCTGCAAAATGAATCCAAAGCTCAAACAAGCCATTGACATTCTCTGCTCCCACCCAAGAGGAGTTTCATTTTTCTGCTGGCAATAATCCATGACATTTAAATTCTGTCTTCCACAACAGGCTTATAGAAAACTAAGGAAAGAATTACAGTGCCAGTGCAGGAAACACAACTTTATCACTCTCATTTAAACCAACTGGCAAACCCAGTCAGGATAATGTGAATTTTTGTTTGCTAGCTTATTTCTTGACTTTTTACATGACTGACTTTCCGACGTGCTGCAGTATGTCATTTTCAAAATCCAAGTATGGTCTGCAGAACAGCAATAATCTCCATGATGGTGAAAGAATAACAGCCTTGAGACTACACATGAGTTTGTCAAGAACCAATTACAAACCCATTTTAGCAAGGCTAGCAGCTGCTGTCTAAAACTGAAGTGAAAAGGGTAACAAACTCCCTCAATCAACCCAGGCTCACAGCTGGCTTCTGCCTGGCCATGCTCATGCCACCACTGGTCTGAAGAGAGTCCAAAACAGACAGTCTGGCTGTCTGCTGTATTTCTTCTCACTAACTCTTAATGTTAACTCAAGGCAAAGCTTCTCTTTGATGCATTGCCTTAAGAAAGCAGCATTACCAGAAACTTTGTCTCTGGGGTCTACAAAAATTCAAGCTGTAGAGAAAATAAGCCCAGACTTCTGGAAAATTAATTTCCTTGAAGAGATATCCCATTCAATGTCACCTGATAAAGCTCCTATGATTTCATGGCAGAACTCTGAGCACTCAAGCCTTCTTCCTCCTGATCTTTAACTCATGCAGTCCATATTTTTCCTTTTACATCTGACTAAAAAGAAATTATTTTTTGCAATAATTTGTGAATCTGATGAGGAGCATATACCTACAGCTCTTCTTCTTTCTTGCAGCTCACTATTCCCTTACCTCTTATATTTAACTGAATATAATTTATATAATAATAATAACAATAATGAGAATTATAAAGATATGCTAAATGCATTCTTATAACTACAAATTTATGATTGCTCTCTGACATACGCTCTCCAGGGTTTTCATCAAACTTGCTGTAAAAATGATGGCATTCCCATGGGGAAAATATTACCATGAAAAAATACCATTTTCGTGTGCAGCCTATATTTACTTAACCATAGCTCAGTTTGGATATTTTTCTCAACCTGTTTCATAATTATATTTGGCTTATATGAGCTCATCCATTTCCATATTTTCTATTGGGCTGAGTAAAATAGTGGGAACCTTTTAATTGTTCCTCATCTTTAGCTCACTCTTTCAATCATTGCAACTCTGTATTTATTGTTACCTTTCTGTAGGTGGTGGAACTGAAGGCAATAGTACAGGTGTGATCTGGCCAGAGCTGTACAGAGTAATTGTTCCATTGGTTTACTACACAAGATCACATTTTTTTTTATTGCCACTGCAATGCATTAGTAGCTCCTTTCTAGCTATTTGCTAGCTGTCAGCCCCAGACTTTTCCTGCACAAGGCATTTCATGTACTTCTTTCTTGAATATCTGGGCTTTGGAATAATTTTGGTTCTGTTCTATAAGCAAAACACATTTTTCTGCCCGGACATGTGTCAGGATATATACTTATAGAAAAACAACTTTTCATCACTACAACCAGGGACATAAAAATATTAATATTTTCTCTGACCAGTACTGTTTTGGTGAAATTTACTTGCTTTTCTCATCATGCTGCAGAAGGAGAAAAGTGTTATGTTCCATATTTCACAGAGCTAACAATCCAAAGAAGACACGTGGTTAGTTAGTACTCATCAGCTCCTTATAAACACATGCATTAATTATCACTAAAAGATACTTGATATCATAGAAGACCTTGTGCAAATTAAGCAACACTGGCTTTGCAGTTACCCTAGTCTTGAATTCTGTCCACCTTTCAAATTCTTTTTCATTTTCCAAGTATCTAAAGAGTTTTCAAGAGCGGAAGGAAAAGGAAGAATTGTACCAAGAAACGTGCTGACCCCTTTCTGAATGTCATGCAAGTGATTCTGAAGACAGACAATTTTTTTCTCATGGTTCCTATGGAAACATCTACCTCTACTCTCCTTTATCACCATATAGCATATTTCTCATGTCTCTAGGTATTTTCTTTCTGCTTCCCAAAATGCTTGAATTGAATATACTCTCCATATTTACTCCTTATGTGATTTGACACTTTCCTTATCATTGATGGAAGCACTCAGCAAGATTTCAAGACAATCTTTCACCCACCCATTGGTAAAAATCTCCATAATTTCACTAGAGGAAAGGATGGACTGTCAGAATTTCTACACAAAACTGTTCCTATTTTAGATGTGCTTCTTCCAAGGAAATGATGGGTGTTCACCACTTTGAATGGTAGGATGAACTGCTGAAGGCCATATGCAGCCTCTCTTCAGCATTAAAATCACACGTTGCCTGTGAAATTAACAAAGGTAATAACTGTAAGCATCTAATTATGTGCATGCAGAAATGTGAAGACAATGTGTTGCCTCTTTTACTATAGAGAAGTGATGATACTTGTGATAGGTTCAGTATTTTAATTGTAACTTTAGGGAAAACGTAGTATCAGAAGAAAACATTACAGACTATGAGTGATATTACATTCCAATCATGAATAGATCATTTCAGTACTGCTGCATTTCTTATTAAATTTAAATGAAGGGGGCACAGGAAGAAAGAAGCCTTTTTCTGAATGCCTAAGACCAAAGTCTGAAACAATGTTATCCTGTATCTACGTGTGAGTTTTTACATCACCTCATGAAGAGCAAATTTTATCTGACTTCAAGATAAATGGTTCTTCACATTTTTTGGTTATAACATCACTTCTACCTTCCCAAAAGAGATCTGTCTTTACCAAGGATATATCATCAATGAAAATTACAATGTGGTCTCACGAATATTTTTTTCAGCAAAGTCGGGGTGCAACAATACCTGAGTGCAAATAAAAATTTACATCTGTGGATAAAGAGAGAGAAATGTTTTATATTATTTTTAATAATAAAACCAATTGCAACACCAAGTCATGAAATTATCACTAAACAGCAGTGATGGAACTGCATATTGAAGTGTGATAAGAAAGTAAACTGAAGACCAAGTGCTGGGCATATTTCTAAAAAAAGAAGGCCCAAGTAACCTTCAACTTTCTTTTTTTTTCACTCTTTGCATTCTTCCTAGATGATGTGCAAAAATAGCAGCATTTATCATTTTAAAACATGAGAAAATTTCTGAGAGGGCTTGTGTTTGGGGGCACATAAGTCTCAAGGTTGTCTTTTTGCCTATGTACTGTACCATTATTGCACTCAGGGTGCACTGCTGACAGTCACTGTTCTGCAAAAATGACATAAAATAGGGAACCAGAGTAAGCAGTTTCGCTTCTTGCACAAAAAAATGTCAACTTAGCTGTTATCTTATGGCCTAAGTGATTAGCAGAAATACACAATCATTTCTGAAGCTGTTTACTGTATTTGCCGCAGAAGCAGCCAAATTCCCAAGCTATCTGAAATCCTCTGCTTCCAATTCTCAGGGTTGCTTGCTTATATTAGAGATGATGCTTCAATCTCTCACAGTGATTTTGCTGCCAAATTTTTGTGTGTTGCTGTATTATTTTCTAACTCACTTCCCTTTAAGTCATGTTCTCTTTTACCAGAAGGTTGAAGTGTTCAGGCACTTTTCAGTACAAAACCACCAATCAAACATTTGTTGCATAATTTAAACATGTGGTGAGGGAGAGACTACCTGTATAATTCCATTGTTTTGTTTATCCAACATACTGAGATAAAGTCCCTAAAGGCACTGTGAGCCTAGGAAAAAAAAAAAGTCTTTCTCATTCTCTTACTCCCTCATTACTCGCTGGGCTTTCTTCCAAAATACTGGAGGTCATTCTTAGGGGCTATTTATAACTTAATCTTTAGAATATAAATCTACACTTGTTTTTTTCTTCAAGTAAAAGAAAAAAAAATAAAAGGCAAAACGTTTCTCTCAGTTATAGACTTTTTTCTGAAGAGAAATTTGGATTCTTAGCTCCAGTGGGGATTACATTTTCTTTCCTCTCTTTAAAATGTGTCTGGTTTTCACAAGGCCTTTAATTATCTAATATAAAATTGCCTGATTTGTCTTTTCCAATGTCTCATTTATAGCAGAATGCCTACATCTGCCCTCTCTGACAGACTGCAGCTAAAGCAATATTTTATTTTTTAATTCTGAGATTATTTATTATGATAAATAAATTACTTTATTATGGTAGTGAATTACATTTATAATTGCTGTTATATTGGCTTCAGGGCTCATTAAAAATATATGTTTCTGTTGTAATAATTATTTTGCACCAATGTGTCTTAGTACTTGCTTTTTAAAAACATATACTATGATTGTAATAAAAATACTGAATTTATATGCTATTTTTCACTTAGGTAGAGACAAGATCATCTATAATATACACTTGTGAGAGACTCCATGGAGAATCTTAGCAAGAAAAAAAGAGGGTTAACATTCTTTGAGTGGACATGGAACAAACTCCAGTACAAGTCCTCTGACCCCTTATTCTTTATGTGAAATTAGATCCAAGCACCAACTCTCTTCTTTTCTCTTTCAATTTGGAAATTGTATTATCAAACATTAAAGAGAAGCTTTATCTGGGGACACCACATGTGTATCAAAATTCCATACTCCAGGGTTTCTCAAGCTGTGGTCTGGAAATCACAGGTGAAAAGCATCACCACACCTTTCTTTGAGGGTACACATTTTTTCAACAGTTCAAAGCAGGGATATGATGAAACAGGCAATAAATCAAACACTAAAAATTATGTTTTACAGAAAGGGAATGTATTTTCTGCTTATATTTACACAGTGGTAAACTGAAAAAAGGGTGTCATCTTGCAGAATTCTCTCTCATAAGTGTACATCGCACTTATGAATTTTATGCTGAACCAGAGGCAGCTGTGAGAAAAAGGCAAAAAACACTCCTCCAACTTTTAAGATTTTTTTTTTAAAGTCTTTAACAGATAGTGCACTGTGTTTTGCTTCAGTAATAGTAGGAGAAACACCTCCGTGCAGGTTTACCACAGAACAGCCACAGTGGTATTGGTTCCAGACTTAAACGTGCTTCCCACTGACTTTGATTGACAAAGGAAGTCAAAGATTCCTAAGCCTTTTGTTCCTCACAGGATCGACCAAAAACCTTTGATATATCTACGTTAGGCAGAACAATGCCTGTTTTAAAGAATTTGTCCCCAGAAGTATCATCCAAAATCCAGAGCTTTGAGCTGTGCTCCATATATAATATGAGAGAATCGAGTGCCTTAGATGTATGATCCAAAAGCTCATACCCTTACCATGGGAAGCAATTGGATAGTCAAAATACAAATCCAAAGGTGTACACTCCAGGTTTTCTTTCATCATATTGATGCCTGTCAGCCAGGACTGCCCATGACATTAGGATAGTCACAGCAGCATTGCTTCCCTCCTAACACTTTGTCTGAGCATGTGTTTGTGGGGTGGGATGTGAGAAGTCATTTTGGGCCAGTCAGTCAGTTTTCATGTGGACAGTAATATGACATCTACATACCATGCAAAGGAGTAGTTATTTAACTGCCTTAGCCAAACATGCAACCAGATATGAGATGCTTTCCACACAGGAATGTTTGGGGATTATACTGGACCTGAAAGTTCACATATTTTGCAGTATGCTGTGTAAGATCTGGAAAATTCTTGGAAATAATTTGCTCACCTGCAGGGAGCAATGTGAGTACTTTATTAGTCACCTCCTGACCAGTGGTCTTAACTGGAGAAGTGGCAGAGGCCACGCTTTTAACTTTGAGGAGAGTGCCACTGTACAGGTTTGGGAGCTGAGCTGAAGGGCAGCCTAGCTTCATTCTCAAAGTAAGAGCTAAGCAGCAGCAATAATGAGCAGGATACACTTGTCCATCAATGCCAAGCTAACTGCAAGCTTTTTAGTGACCATATGTAGTGGCCAGGTCATGTTTCCTGTCACCAGAAGGCAAGGAAAAGCACTCAACAAGTCCTGCTCTGCACCGAACAGTTCTCAAGTAACTCAGGCTGCAGATTGCTGCTTCCTTAGCAATTGCATTCAGGAGTGTTCCCCAATTTCTATCTTAAAAGTCAGCTGTCAGTTCCAATTGCCAGTTCTTCCCTTCCATAACTTTTCAGTTAATGGACTGATTTCTGAACTGACCTGGAGTTTGCTTAACCATAATAAGTTCATTCAAAATAGAATGTTGGGCCATCTCTAACTCAGCTGATAAAATCAAACTCCTTGCAATGACAGAAACATCAATATGTAGAAAGTAAGGAGAGTTTTTAGTGTTATTGAAGCATTAGCCATGGATGCTGGGTTTTGGTAATAAGAAAATGGCTCTCTCCCTAGCAGTGTTAGAACAAAAGGTATTCAACATGATTACATTGGCAGCAAGAAAATTGACATAACATAGTATTCTGGCTTGAGAACTTGTATTCACTTAAGTAGGTAATCTAGCTGCTAGCCTGCTGAAAATTACCTGTTTAGTGATACTCAGTGGTAACTGAGTTTTTAATGCAAACGTTTATTGCAGTCATTAGTTTCAATATCTCTCCCATTTGCTTTTGCTAGTGGTGATGGTTTTGTTTGTTGAGTTCTTTCATTATCCCTTATTCAAAAACTTGAGTCTCACCAGGCCAGAGAGTCTCAGGTTAAAACAATTTATGATTAGATCTCATCACAATACCCCTATGTTTCTCATGTTGCCAGATCAACAGACCTCTCCTAGAAACTGATGGTCTGAAAGAAATTAGATGGATTATTAGGACTCCAGGTTTGGAGCTGGAAAGACTGGGGTTTCATCCTCCCAACCCTTCAAAGAGATCAATTCTTCTAGATCATTTAATAAGAAAGGGCTTTGACTGAATTAGTGTTTCCTATGATTTTAATTTATAGAATGAGACCAGTGGAAGAAGACCTATGTTAGCAATATGGATTTAAACAGTTTAATGACCATATAAAATTCCTTTACATCATTTTCTTAAATAATGCTTGTTCTAAACAAAAAAAACTAATAAATATTTAGAAATAAACAAAAGAAGAGAAAAATGTAGTTTGCTAAAGTAATCACTAAAAGTGAAACTGAGATTCCTAAACTATAATTTTCATGTAGCATGTGCCACTGATCCATTAGCACTCAAGAGTGCTGCTCTCCACCGGGTCTTAAGGGTGATATTCTTACAGGAGACTTTCACTACAGCCAGTCTTCTAAATGAAAATTTTAAGTGAATCAGCATCCATTAATTTTTCATTCCTTGGATTCTCTGATAAGTAGCAGAAATTACAAAGATCTTTCACACATATCACATAGTTCAAGACAAAGATTTATTTCCTGGTATTTTTGATAGATGTGCTAAAGTACAAGTTGAAGTTTTAATGAGACAGAACTCTATTCAAGTGTCATCAATGAAACACCTTTCTCTTCCTTGCAGTTAGTTTGGGTTAGCTTTGAAATCTCATCAAGGTCAAGTATTTCTGATCAAATTTGAAAAAGAGATTGACAGACAGTACTGGACTTTTTATTAATATTATTATCTTGTTTTTATATGATTCTGGATTTGGGGATAATTTTTCCACAGCTTACTCTAAACTTTGACATGGAGAATCAAAAAGTTAAACAGTTCTTTCTGAAGCTGCTGTTGATATGATTTCTAGCTATATCAAAGACACCTAAAGCATACTTTGTAAATTATTCTAGGTAAGAAATAGCCAAAAGATTTTGATGTAGTGATCAACATTCTGAGATGGTGAATGAACGGGTAAAGCAGTTAGTGGTTGTTGTGAGAAGCAGCTTCAGCATAAAATGTTAGTGTATTGAAAAATATAAGTATGAAGGGGCATGCAGTTTCTACTTTATAAATATATAAATTACATTAACATTGTAAGAAAAAGTATTGGAACAAATTTGCCCTTCCCAGTACAGTAATCATCTTCTGTCACATATACCTTGATCCACTACTGTGAAACTACAAGACCAGGAATTCAAAATGGGAAATTTGCATTTGATGTGATGCTAAATGGCTTAGAAGTTCTTCAAAAACTCTTCTGCAAGCCTCATCTCATTTTAAATTAAAACCCTGCTTGTTTGTCTTTTCAGCTAAGATGAAGGACATTACACCACTTATTAGGCATCTCTGGCCTCCAAGACAAACTTTCCCAGAAAAAGAGATAGGTCTTGTAATCTGCTATGCCTTATGGAAATTATGTATTTCCTTAATTTGGAAAAATAATGGGCATTCTTCTTTTTAAAAATATTTTAGCAATGCTGGAAATTGCTCCTGTAATCTAAAGTAGATGCTAGAATCCCAACTAATGTAAAGAATCTTAGTTCCATCAAATTCAAAGTTGCAAGCCAATGTACACCAGTTATGAATCCAGTAAAGCTGTATGTTAAGCTTAATTCTATTTGTTGAAATGAAAGGATAAAGATATGATGTAGCCAGATTGTTCCTTCCTAGCATTGTCAAGATTGTATTGTATGGCAAAGTCTGACCAACCATCTTAACAAAGAGAGATTTGTTTAAAACAGTGTGTGTGTGCCTTGCAGGCTTGTCTCAGAGAGGATGGCAATTTCCTCTTGCCCTTTTTCAGTACTCTTTATACATAGTTTTATGAAAAGCTACAATATTCCCAGAGACATAGAAAAGATCCAACTCGTCTTATTCACTCAGAACTGAAAGTTTTAAGGTTAGTCTTGAGGGACACTATTACACTGCAGGTCAATAATGCCTCATAACCTTTGCCATGCCTCCTGAGGGCAAACACACATACTGTGATACCCCATTCTGCTCTGCTACGGATGAAAGCCTTTGGAAAGGCTGGCTTAAGGTTAGGAACTGTATGAAGGAATCCCCTCAAGGATGCTCTATTAGGGGACCAAGCTCGTGTGGAACAGCAGCAAGTTTGCCTCCCCTGAACCTTGCTCTGTGTTTGAAGCAAAGGTACTAAAGGAATTCTTGACTCTAACTAAAAAATGTTTTAGATCCATGCTTCCCAGACCAGGGAAGCATTTGAGACTTCTCCACTCATAAACACTACATTTCAAGGCTGAGAAAGAAGACACTGGGTGGGAGGACTGGTTTGGGCTGGGGAGGCCAGCTTTGGTGGGTGTTTAGGTTGAGGGGGTTTGAGTTCCATTCAATTTAAGATTGACTATGCTCTACTCCATTTTGAAGTTTCTCAGATAAGCATAAAAATTGCTCCAGGAATTTTTCAGTGGAGAATCATTTCCACTTTGTAATGCACTTGTTTCAACAATCCCGAGGCCCTTATCATAACCTCCTGAACTGGAATGGCCAGACAAAATTTTGCTTCAGTATCAGGCTAGTGTGATAAACTCAGTTTTTAAGCTGCAGTCTATTAGATTATAGCAGTGAAACTAAAAATAACATAAAAATAATTTGACTTATTGAATCATAGCTAAAGGAAATACTTGAAATCTAGACTACATTTATTGTGTTTTGTGCTTACGGTTTATTTCTTATTTATTGTGCATTTTGGCAAATCAGGATGTCACATTTTCTTTCCAGTTAAAAATTATTCATTATTCTGAAAATGAGAAACTATTTTTAAATTGAAGGAGCAAAAAAAAATCTGCCTTCCCTCACAAGTCCATAAAAAATCAAGGTAAATTAACATCCTCTGTCTTCTGCTAATAGCAGACTTGCTGCAAAATTAACCTTCCTATGTAGGTTGCATTGCTTAAATTCTAAAATGCTTGTATCATGGGTCCATTTTTACTGATAGAAACCAGAAAAATTAGCAGAGAAAATCATATCTTCAGCTGACATAAATAAATTGCACTGAGCTGAAGTCTGTTGGTCTGTACTGATCTGAACAAATTTCAAATCTGGTCCTTCAGTGTGTAGGAGGAAAAGTTCAATAGTTCAAGAAGTTTCTATTTCAACAAACCTTTCTGATTTGTCTGTAAGAAAACTGTTTCAGAACCAGTCTGCTTCCAACTATCTAGTTTGACCCCAAAAGTTAATAACAGTGCATTGCACTCCCGAAGTAGAGGGTTTAAAAATAATTAATCATTTTGAAGGAGCACGGTTGACACATTTTTTGTGGGTTTTTTTCCCCATCTACATTCACTACCAAAGGATTTGCTTTCAGATTTGGAAGAGATCCAAAATCTAAACTACCTTTTTTATTCTCTGCTGTTGCAATGTCCATTTCCTTCTTGGTTAAAGTAAGGTGAAGTGTTAATGTTTTCTCTAGAATCAAGAGAAGTCCTTGACAGCCTCACAGAAATAAACACAATAAGCATCATAGCTAGAAAATATGAATAGAAGATTCAAAGACCATACCATGTTGATATGGTGTTGCATTTTCTCGTCCAACTTTAAAGAAGTGGCAAATTGTTGTTAAAAGTATGTGTATTTTCTATTAGGGTTGATTACTCTTGTCAAATTGTTTTTAGGCTCACTCAGGCACATTCTGCTTTTCAGGCTGCTGGGCATTGAATCAGGACTATTACATCTCAAATGACGAGTGTTTGTCACCTAATCATCCCTTTTCCACACAATCCTAGGACTACGCCTCATCCAGCAATTTGGAAAACTTGCTCCACACCTATACAAGCCCCATCTCCAAACTAGTCCTTCATTCCACAGCTGAAGCCACTGCAGATCAGAAACTATTAAATTCAAGTTTCTTTAGTGGCTCAGTGGGATACAAGTAGGCTCAGCTCTTCAGAAAAGAAGGCCACTTATTTAATCACCTAAATGTAGATTTAAGTCCCTATTGTTCAGAATCTAGGCTGCAGAATATGAGCCATTTTCACAGGGACACCCTGGCCCCCTTTTCATTGCTCTAGCAAACAAAGCAGCTGTAAATCCAGCTGGGTTTATGGCTCTGTTGTATTACTGGAACAGCAGAAAGCAGCCAAAGAACACTAGTGAACCTGGTTATATATATATCAAATACCTCAACATTGTAATTTTTAACTGTCAGATTTTTCATATAAATAAATTTTTACCTTTAATGTTGGTACTATAATGGACAAGGACAGTTAAAGAACAAATTCTTGCTTTTGTTTCCTTTCCACCACTGAAATCTTGGCTTTTTCAACAAGAATTTGCTTTCCTGAGAGCTACCTGTCTAGAACTTCTAGTTGCAAAGTGATGCCAATTTATAAATGATTTCACCTTTAAGTGCATGTTATGAATAGATAGCACAATAGACACTTTCATCATCACCAGTCAAAGAGCATGTAGAGAGTAATACTATGTACTTTTTCAGCACCAGAAAAGGTGCCTGTATCAAAGTATCACAAAGCATTCTGTGATGGAGATGAAAATCCAGGTCTGTCACACAGCTGAAGGTTTAGTCAGACATACTTGATGTCCTTCCTATGATAAAGGGTGTTCATGCACACTTATATGTGCTATTTATATGGAGTCACTCTGAGAAATAATCAGTCATTTTGCACTTGTTTGACCATCTCTCCATCAGTTGTTTGCAACCATTTAACTATTCCTATTTATTCTGCACACACAGGGAGGCCTGATTTGATGGGTGTATTCATGACAAGCACAAAAATTACAGGTGAAAACTTTTAATCTGATCAGATCTTTGCCTTATCATATATCACAGCTGGCAGACAGCCCTGCCATTGAACATGTCAATTCCATAGTTAGAAACTAGCTAGGAAGTAAGCCAAATCACAGAGCTATACACTGAATTACAATAGATATATTCTGACTACATATTTGGTATATTCTGTACTGGGAGCAGTCACTTCACAGTTACTTCATTTTCCACTTTGAGGCAACCCTTCCCTAAAGAGTATTTCAGTGCAAATATATTCACAATAGAAAAAATAATAATAAATAAAAAGTAGTAATAAATCACATATGAAACATAAAAAAGTTATAACAAGCTGTATGATTTTCAGGAAATGTATTCTCAGTGCAATATACTGTCAGAGGCATTAAAGAGCTAAAAATCTATTTATGCTAATTATTTCTGTCACTAGTAGGGAAGCCAGCTGGGAATCATCACAAGCATAGATATGGCTTGTGTTTTCTCCCCTAACAAACCATGCAATGGCCTTCCCAAGGGGCCCAGTATGTCACCACGACTGCTAACAAAAGCCAGCACGTACCCTGTATGAAAATCTCCATAAATCTTTAGCTACAAATCAAAACTTTTGTTGTTGTTTCTATCGCAAGCAGGATGTTTCCACTTGCTTTTAAAACAAATCTGATAATTTGAATATTTTACAGCCATCAGAATCAAGCAATTTTTCACTTCTGCAGAAAGAAGTTGGTGTGCAACCATGACAGCTTCACTTTTTGATAATACCACTACAGCTTTCTGTCCTACTTTTGCAGTTTTTCTTCAACTAAGATTTGCTGAAACGCCTTAAGCATACTTCTATTTTCATTCTTATTTAAGCCCAACCATCTCTTTCTTTGCAGATGAAAGAAGGATTGGTGTGAAAATATTTACAACTCCCTCAGCTGCTGTGATAGTTTGTGTTAGCTGCCTTTTCATCCATCACTGACCCAAAGAGCTGAAATCACACAAAAAAACTTCCTTTTATCCTTCTCTTGGCCATGCCTCTGACATGTCTTCTCTACCAGAGGCAGAGATAGCTAGTTCCCTGTGCAGGACATGGACATCTACCAAGGAAAGTAAAAAAAAAAAAGTAGTGCTTACACAATGCAGACAGTAGGAAACGTGTGAATTTCAGTATCACTACACAGCAACCAAATTTCTGGGTAAGTAGTCAGTGCCAATATAAATGACTTAGTGCTGTGTGCCAGCCACACCAGACACCAGTGGTAGGTACTCTGCCTTGACCATAAATATCTGTTTAGTGCTCTGTACTATGAGGTGGCAGGGTTTGGGTCCGAACTTTGATTGATTGCAAAAACTCTCATGAGGCAAAAGGGCATTTATTCGTATAAAAGTAGCATTCATGGGTTGTGCCAGGACCCCTTCATTTATTCAAAGATAAAAACAAAACCAGTTCCTTCCCCACAGATACAGTAAGTCATGGTCCAGATTTACAGCATGTCTGCAGTAAGTGGCTATGTGCGTGTTTTTGTCCCACTGAAAATGTGAAGCTCAAAAGGATGAAGAAGGGGAGATACATCCCAAAATTAGCTATATGTTTCAATATGGGCTATAGGATATTTTTCTTCACCTTGAATAATACCTTATTGTTCAAGTAATATTGATGGAATGCAAATATATTGCTATAATTTGGCAATAGAGAGATGATAGATAGATAGATAGATAGATAGATAGATAGATAGATAGATAGATAGATAGATAGATAGACATAGTGCACACATTAGCAAGCCAGCCCAGTTGGAGCATAGGGGAAAAAATTGTGCCAGCTATAATTCCATGAGCTGTATTCAAGATATCCCTGCTATTTTGAAAACTCAGCTATTAATAGCTATATATATATATTTAATAATATGCCCCCGTTAGCATATGTTAAAAAATCCAAGTCTTCTTTTTGACAGTAAAATTGTCATAAATTTACTTGTTCGACTTTAGAGAAGGCTGGGGTCTGAAATAGCAGTGGTGTCACAGGTTAAATCTCCTCCAGTGTGTGCCTGCTAGCTAGCTCTGCTGATCATCAGCTGAAATTCTGGGGACAGGATGAATGGTGAACTGAATTTCTTTGCTGTCTTTCCCTAACATATGTGTGGCATCACTAGTTATATCCTGGGTAAGGTATTCTGTGCATTGAAAATGTACCAAAAAAAGATAATACTGAATAAAAAAATGCTCAGAATGACTGTCTGTCTTAGCAAATCTAAACTCTTTTGGGGAAATATTAATTTGGACTTTAATAATTTTCAAAATGTTGAAAGATTAAACTATGTAATTTTTTTAATTGTTTTCACATTATTTTGAAACACAAGTACAGTACACAGTGGGATTAATATTATGTCTAGATGTAATAAGAATAATATTGTATAATCCTGTAATATTTTAAAATATTCTATTTATTATTTTATTACTGAAGCATTTACATAGCTCTGTTTAGTTTGGGTTTTTTTAATCAAGACATCTTCAGTTTCTTAAAGCTTTGGCTTAAATTTGTGATAGCAAATATAATTCCAAATTTAAAAGGAGAATTTTAGGAATGAGTTGAATTTTTGTTAATTGCATGGACACATTTTATAAAGTACAAAAAATCTGAATATTAATAGATTCATTTTTTTCTTGCCTTTTCCTGCTTAGAATGAGGATTTAGCAATAACATAGTTACAAATTTTAGTATAGTGTCTGTTACAATCCCAACCTTGGTATGATATATACATAATTTATATACATAATACTTATTGTACTACAGCTCTGATTTTATGATAAGCTGTCTGGCTTTTTCAGCTCTGATATGACGTGCTGACCACTGCTGGGAGAGGTTGCCTAAAGAAAAATGCATTTCCTGGCAAAATCATCAGGAATTAGCCTGATAAAAAAATGGCGCATGAAAAGAAGATGTTGGAGGAGAAGTGGTCTTTTTGTGACAAATTCAGCCATTGAAATATATTGATAAAATGCAGTTTTCAGTGAAGTAACTCACAGCCTTGACCTTAAATGTTATTCTATATCACCTCCTATATATGCATAATGGCTCTACTTTTCCTCAAGAGAATTTAGCCTGCTCACAGCAATACATGCACCTGAGTATTTCTAATTTGAAGGAATGTCTATGCTTTTAAAACTCACAGTCACCTTTTCCTGCAACATGTGGGAGTTTTCCCATCCTGACACATGTGAGTGCAGATGTAAATAAATGTTAACATTAAATTCAGATATCATTGATCTAAATGTCTGAAAAGCAAAAAGCTGTGTCTAGCTCTCTGCTTTATGTCTACACATACTAAATGTCTCCTATGTACCAATGTTTAAAATAAGAATATTTCCTAATCATTGATGATCAGAGCACAGGGCACCTCTCCCATGAAGACAGGTTGGGAGAGCTGGGCTAGTTCAGGCTGGAGAAAAAAAGGCTCTGAGGAGACCTTAGAGCACCTTTCAGTACCTAAAGGGGCTAGAAGAGAGCTGGAGAGGGACTTTTTACAAGGGCATGTAGTGACAGGACAAGGGGAAACAGCTTTAAACTGAAATGGGAGTAGGTTTAGGTCAGATACTTAGAAACTTTCTTGTGGAAACTTCGTGGGATTGGAATTAGATGGATCTTCAAAGTCCCTTGCAACCCCAATCATTCCATGCTTCCATGATGGTAAGTTTCTGTGATTTGGGAAATTCATACAGTTTACTGCCCTTATCCATTGTGGTGACTTTACTGCAGTTGTGATGGACAACTGGCAAGAGAAGTTGTATAGCTTTTATTTAACTAATTGACATTGCAGGAAAGCTTTGGAGAACATAAACTTTCTGTAGGCTTTTTTATTCAAATTAAGCATTGTATTGACAGCTTGAACGTTTTGAATAAATGTAAGTTAATTAACTACCGTGGCAGACAGTCGACAAAACCTGTTTCCTTCAACAAAGAAACTTTAAAAGACCCTTAGTGCATCTTACTGCCTAACAGAAACATCTCAGATTTCTAAGCCATCTATCAAACAAGCATCTAAATGCTAGCCACAGTTAAGTGAGCTACATAAAAAATGTTAGACTATGATTATACTCATTTCATGACAGGAAACTTGTTTATTAATATGGGGGTTTTAAATGCCACTCCACAAGTTAAAAGCTTTATGCATATTAAAATATAGCACATATTTCTACACTGGATTTCAACATGTATTATTCAGCACTTGTTACCTAATAAAGCTTTACTTGTTTAGTTAGTGAATGTCTTATTCTCTGTAACTATAGATTTTTCGGTTTGGGAGAAGAAAAGAAAATAATGACAGATCATAAGATATCTTAATTCTACCTCATGAAACTTTTTAACAATACTTTTCCTGTTATAAGGGCTCTAGAAAAAGAAAAATTCTCAGTTTCACTGGTAAAATCTTGAACAACATTCAGTGTAATATTGAGCCATGTAATTTTTTTTTTCTTCATTTCTGCTCATTTTTAGTTCTTGAATTTATGATAATCAGCTCTGTTTCTTTCTTTATATTTGAGTTCTATTTTTGTAAGGGATGCAGTCTTGGATCACTGATGTTCAAAACTGAAGGGTGCCAGACCCAAATCCCACGCTGTGTGGTAGTCTGAAAGATTATCTGAAAGATTCCACATCACAGTGATTAAATTAGACCAGACAGTACCACAGCCCCTGATGTGCATGCAGTTAATACTTTGAAAGGACAGAAACTGTTCCCAACAGCTTCAAAATTGTCCAGCATGGAGTAGCTGCTGTGTGGGCTTTTATCCTCCTACAGATAACGTCAAGCATATCTACTGCTGTGTGCATTCTGCAGCCTTGATAAGAGGAACAAGAAAAACTTTTCAGGACCACAAGACATAGCTAAAACTAGAGCTTTCTCTCTGGCAGATTTTTGGTATTAAAATAGTATTTTGTTAGTTTTGTAGATATTGAGGACATAAAAATATTTGGACTCTGTTTCTTCTGGAGTTCCTACTAGAAAAGTCTATGCAGCTGTGATGCATTTAATAATTACATTAGTTTTAAACAACTAGAAACACAAGCACAGTATACAGTGACCTTAGAGATAGGACAGATAATTACACTGCAGTGACAGAGAAAACTTCAGACAGTAAAGTTGTTGTCTTTACTGTTAGCAGGGATAATGCAGCACATTTAAGTTATGTAATACATTTATATGTCAAATTAATCTTTTCCTCAGCACAATCCTAGGGAAGCACCTTTGTTTCTATGTACCCTCTAAAGTACATCCCTCTGTGAATCATCAGTCCATGTTATTATTAGTCTTCTGCATTTACTCTGTAACATTCTGGAAGGTGGCAAAGTGACCTGAAGCACTGCAATAGATTTCATGGACTTGAAAACACCACTGGAGGCAGAAGAAGGAAGCAATCCATTGCAAATGCCCACCTTCGCTTTTTTCATTATTATTTTGTTTTGCTTTGCTTTATTGGGTTTGTTTGGGGGCGTGGTTTTAACATAGTTTTCTTCTAAGTAGATGAAGGCACTTTGATGAAGAACATGAAGAGGTTATGTACTCTCAAATTAAGCACATGAAGTGAGTTTAGCAGGCAGAGAAAGATCCATATTAGGAGGCTAAAACCCACAAAGAACCTTTCTTGTGACTGATGCTTTGTTTGGATTCCATGTTTTCTTTGGCAGTGAGGGCAACTTAAGTGCCCATGTTCCCAACAGTCCTCCCAACAATTAGATATGTTTGCTTGAGGAGATTTGAAAGGTTTGGGGAAAGTCTTTGCTGTCATTTTGGGATATTTTTTTTTTTTTTAACAGCAAGGCTTCCGGAACCTGCTTAAGAGCCTGGCACCCCAGCCTGCAGTAGGACAGCCAAGGCAAAAATCGAACAGAGAAGTGGGAGTGAACAGAAATGGTCAAGGGAAGAGAGCTCAGATGAGTAACATAAACATGCAGTTACACCAGGAATCGATGGGCTCATTTTTGGCATCCAGTGCTTGGTCCTGATGGTGCCATCAGGTTCCAGTGACTCCCTGCCTGCCCTCAAAGCCAGTGCCAACATGGCACAGCCACCCTAGGACCAGGGACCAGGATGCTGTGAGAGGGCTATACAGGATGAGCTGCTGGTCCCCCCACCTCCATTTTTTGCTCTAGAGCTGCAATTACTCTCAAGACCTTGCCTGAGCTACCTGTCCATGTGTCTGCAATGGCCATGTGCCTTGCTGGTCCTCACTTTGATTTATTTCCAGGTTGCCCTTGGACATATCCCATCTCTCTGGACCCACAGACAGATCTGAGCTGGGGTTGACCCTGATACTATCAGTGGATTCTGCTCTTCTTGCTGAGATTGTTCTTCTCTTCCAGAGGGCAGCATCCTGTGTGAGTGAGGGCACTGCCATCTGGCCATGGTGTCACCCACACACACAGCTCTCTACCACTGCTGGTGTATCTGCTCTGTTGTTCCCTGTTATCCTGCCTCCCAACAGTTTCAACAGATGCAAACAAGTCTAAGTTACATCTGCTGAAAGCCTGTTCTTGAATGTGCAGCCCTCTCCTTTCCCCACAAGCTATGGTACTTTTCTAACTCTTATAAAGCCTCTCATCCAGCTATTAAGGCAGCTCCAATAAATCACTGGTTCTATCAGCTTGCTTTTGCTTTATTTTGTCTTGGTTTGGTTTGGTTTAACCTTGGTTTTGGTGTGAGGGACAAGATAAAAAGGAGTTGTTAAGGTCAGCAAGTCACTTCTTAGATCCCCTTAGGTGCAGTGAGAACTTTCATTTAAGGCTGAATGAAAGCTCCCATGCAGGTATGAAAGTTCTTTAGTCCCTAACCCAGTTTAGTCCTTAATCACAGAAATTAAATGAAGGAAGACTGACTGAATTTATCAACTTATGATTAAGGTACTTCTGTTCAAATTAGTATTTCATTAGTTATTCAAAATAGATCAGCTGCAACAAGAGCTCATAAACTAACTCTGTGATACACCTAGGTAGAAGGTTAGGGCAGTAATACATAAGCAAAGACAGCTGGATTAATAAATGCTTCTGAAGAGAGAGAGTAAAGTCTTTTAAATTAAAAGTAAACATTATTTTCTCTTTTTTTTTCCTGCCAAACCTCTAACTAAACTTGATCTAAACTCATAAACTATTCCAGTCAAACTTGAAATTATATTCTGCAACAAATAAAAAATCATTCATTTTGTCCCCTGTATTTTCAAGATTTCAGTGCTGCTGAAATAATCCTTCATAGATACACCCCCCATAAGTGAGACTTTCTTCTCCAGCAGTAGCTGCAGGTGGCAGTTATGTTAAACCACTGGCAAGGACTCTGGTACATGATTCCTTCTCAGGTAAGATGAGAAGTTATTTCCCCAGCCTCTATTCCCTGCCTTCCCTGCAAAAAATTTTTACAGGGGCAGCAGAGCAAGTAGTAGGTGTACTACTGAGAGCAGATCTACTCATAACCAAGGGAAGCAATTTAACTTATCACATATTTCTGTTTTAAACTTCAATCTCCAAGCAAACATATCCCTTGATGAACTCAGGCAGTAACTTCAGCTGGAGCTGGTAACCAGGTTTAAAATCTTTCCAGTCACTGTTCCCAAGCCCAACACAAGTTCTGTAGGAAGAGTAGGATAATTTCACATCATCAAGTTAGCTAAGAGAAATTAATGCTCTTCATGTGAGACAGACACTGAACATTTGTCTACTCCTAATAGGTTTTCAGTGTTTAAGTTAGTTGTTCTTATTTTGAATGGCAACGACTTGGGACCTTCCCAGCCTTTGTGGGCTACCACCAGACTTCAGCTGAGGCTGCTGAACAGCATAAACCAGAGCAGACAATGATCTTGTACTTTCTGATGTGCCAGCACAGCTTCTTGAATGACTGGAGAGTAAGAGTTCAGAGAGTCAAAGTAGCCCTTTAAAAATAACAATTATTTTAAAAAATACTTTTGGAGGGATTTTTCTCTCTGAACTGTTTCATCTAGAACTGCATACAGTTGCAGGTGCCAGTGAAAGAAAAGGAATGGAAACATCTTTCAGGAGCTGCCAATAAAGGCAGAACCATGGACACGCTGACTTAAACTGACTGAAATTGTCACAGGATTGTTCCCTCTGGGGACAATAATTTCCAGCTGCAGGCACTAGTCTCTTAAAAAAAACAGTACTTCAGTCACTTGTGATTCTGTGACCATAACCTGAGGTTAATGGCTGACATTAAATGAGTCATGGTTAATGTCATAACATAGCTGGCATTCAGTGTAAATGACAGCAATTTTAGGCAAATGTGTGTTTGAGGCAAGTAAACATTTCCAGACCAGGTCTCGATTAAGTTTCTTGTTTAGTAGCCATGATAAAACACCCTCACATATTTATTAATGAGACTGATGGATATGAGCACTAATGAAAATGGACAGGTAGGTAATGAGGGAGGTACAGTCAGAACACAGGATTAAAGTCAGGTACAATTAAAGTTCAGCTCCCTAGTCAAACACAGGTTCCTTTGGGGCCCTAAGTAAATCATTTATGCACAGCCTCTCAGTTTTAAAAGAGAGGATAATAATATTCATTATCTTCACACATACATCTTGAGAGTATGAGCAGTTTTGCTGTATTTTTTTCCTTAAGTCTCAGAAGCACCCAGTAGATTACCAATATCATGATTACAATACTGGGCAGAGCTGGAGACAAACAAATGCTGCATAAGTTTCTTCACAGAGCTCTACTAACACATTGCAGACATCTTTAGCCCTTATCAGTTATGCTGTTCCACTCTAAGCTTAAGACAAGCTGCCAGGAAAATACCTGCAACACGTAGGAGTGATGCCACATCATGAGACAATCTGTGCCTCTCTAATGCAGAGCTGCCTTTAAAGACCACATCTCTGGGAGTGGCTTGAAAGACTCAGCTGGCAATGGCAGCACAAATGTCAGATATCCAGTAAAGGAGAAAGCAGAGTACTTGTCCTAGCAAAGGTTGTAAAACAGAACCAAACAAAGCAGAAAAATTGAAGGATAAGGAGAGGAAGGAGGGAGTTAGTGAGAGGGAGAGAAACCACTACATCAAGCCATCTGGATTAAAACCAGATCCATCATTCTAAATTGGTGCTTGAGTGCTGAGCAAATGAGCTAGAGGAAGAAGAAAATCAGTGTGTTTGTATAGCTGCATCGTAGGGCATCAAGAAAGTGCTGGTTTACATTCTAGGCAGAGGAAAGTCTGTGCAAAATCTATTATCTCTGGCTGATGTTATGAAGCTGTTACTGAGAAGTGAAGTGTATTTTGGGATATCCCCATGCACATGTACTGCTGCTGACCAAGGTCTGCATTACAACCTATCCAGAACTTAGGCAGCAGTTAGTAATTAAATCTTAATGGTTATCTGCTGAGATGAAAGCACTTGGGACAGAAGAAACTGAAGTTTAAGAGGCTCACCACTCCATAAAAAAAGAGTCTGGAACCAGGAAGGGCAACCACAGGCAAAATAAATATATGGAATGCAGGGAAAAAAAAAAAAAAGCAGGGAGATAGTGAAGGAAGAAAAGAAGGAAGATCCCTGTGGACAAGCCAAACAGGAGTTAACACATGAGCTGCAGAAGCAGCTTAGGTTGTCACAGAATGAAAAGAGACACACTGGGAATATAAAGAGGAGTTGTTATTTTAGGCAGGTTTGAAGATTTTCTTGCTCTATTTAGCAGAGAATAAAGATAATTTGTTTACAGCACCACATGCACCTGAGAAATGAGTTGCAGCTCAGCGTGTGCATGCTAGATAAAAATTGGGAAAGGGTAATCTGAAATAAGGACAAATCTCAAGGACTAAAGTTAATCCTAGGACTATACAGATTTTGTTCAGATTTCAAGGCTTAAGGCACACATATTCTAGTGTCTGGCCAAGGTCTAACAGGCAGCTCAGCCAGATCTAAGACACAGGGGCTATTTATATATATATACATACCTTGAACAGCTGAGCTTGCACCCTGCCTTGGTATAGCACCTAGTGTAACAGAACTGTGCCTAGACCATGCTTCTTTGTGTACCAAAGGCTGCCCAGAAAGCATGTGAATTCCTGTAGACAAAAATCCATTTCTCTTCTTTCACAGGATTTTCTCCACAAGCAATCTGGCTTTTGGTGATAAACCTGGTGGTCATCTTTTAAATGCAAAAAGCATCAAATGCATGTAAAAAAACTTTTTTTGCTTTGTTTTTTAACATCTGCAGCATTATTCCAACTGGAGTGAAACTGCAGTCAACTGTCTGTGAGAAGAGGTCCTGCAAAGTCCACAGCTCCAGGAAAAACAGTGAAATCACAGAACAGCTGGGATTGGAAGGGACCTCTGGAGTTCATCTAGTCTAATCACCCTGCCAAGGCAGGATCACCTTGAGCAGGTTACACAGTAATGCATCCAGGTGGGTTTGGAATGTCTCCAGCAAGGGAGACTCCAAAAATGGGAGGGAAGGTGCTATTTAAAAGCACCTCACTCATCAACCATGCCAGTCTAAGACTGGAAAGGGATTTGGAGGAAAATTTTTTCCCACAAGGATATACTTACCTTTGTGAAATGGAATAATTACTGCTATATGCTCTATTATCCTTCAGACTTTTTACTTTACATTCAAATCTGATTGAAATTACCAGCAGGTTTGAAGGTTTGAGAGAACACTAGTACACATATAACCATATAACCTGTACTGCCTTAGAAATCTGGATACAAATATCTTGAAATTATCTCCTCAAGGATGTACATAGAATCCTAATTCATATTCTTTCTTCATTTAGACCTGTATCAAAATAATCTGTTATACAGTAAAAATTGCTGGTTTGTTCGTTGTTCTAGTTTCTATTTCACTTAACCCACTAAGCTCAAGGAAAGCACAGTCCACTTACAGCAGAAGTTGAAAAACACCAGGTGTTCCTCTATCTTTACTCAAACTTGATTTAGGAAGAAATAGTTAATACCATATCCCAGACTAATCCTGCATTCTCAGGAAAACCCTTTGTTTGGTGGTTTTTCAGAGATGCTGAAAGGAAAAAAGTATTTAATACTTTAAAAAAATACTTCGAGCAAGTTGGTTTTTCACTTAAAAATCCATTACTTCCTTCAGAAAGCAGCTCTTAATATCAAAAGAAAAATCAGCTTCCAAAATCAAATTGGAGACAGACCCTGCTGCTGAACCTGTCGGCTTGCAATATCTCAGAACTGTAAATCCTTGCAGCCCCAGAGTCATCATATCATTCTAGCCTGATTCCCTCTGGAAGCAAGGCTTGAGCAGTTCCACTGTGTACAAGTGTGTATATACACATCTGAATCCTGTGGCTCACCTCAACTGTGAAGAAAGGTAGAAAGCACAAAGATAATTCTTGACAAGTTTCTCATAAACTGGCAGCAGAGAGAAACACTGCATGCTCTGGCTGATCCAAGAGACCACTTCCAACAGGAAAGCTCAATTTATCAGACTTCAAGTAATCCACACTTGCAGGATCACTGCAGCAAAGATCCCAATCAGAGCTCCTGGATAATTAGAAGATACAAAATCATTAGCAAGAAGTCCAACATCCTCAGAATAACTTGTTAAAAGTCAAACAGATCCATAAATATACAAACAGTTTGAGCATCCTCTGCTTCCTTTCCCATTGCAGATTGGAGTACTGCCAAGAGAAAAAAGAAAAAAAAAAGAAAAAAAAAAGCCACACTAAAAAAAACCCCAAAAATCAAAAAAACAACAAAAAAACCACCAAAATACCCAATATATAAGAACTTCAAGGAGTTTCCACATTTGTGCTTCTGTGGTTTGAAACAATGTGGTGCTCGCAAATGTAAATAAGCATACTTTTTACACTATGTTTCATTTCCTTCCTCCCAAATGTGATATAATAATAAATGGTCAGAGTCTATAAAGCACATGCAATCTTAGGAGCCATAGGGAAGAGCAAGGGGCTACTGGAAACTGCTGGTCAAATTACTTTGTTCAGAAAAATATATCCCAGACAGATGCATGACTCATATCCACTGCCATCTGTTAGACGGAAATAAGCCATCTTTGCCTCATTAAGGTAGAAATGATCCTCTTTTGTAGTCAAAGATGACCTACTGACCTGGACCCCAACAGCTCAGATCAAGCAGGTTGGGACAGTTGATGGTATTAGAAACATTTCCTTGCCACTCTCAAAATTATAATTTAACCAAATTTCCACCCTCTCCTTCTGAAACAATTCCTCCAGATCACAGCATTAGGATTCATTACCCTCCCTTCTGTCCTTGGTTGAAGGCAACTAAATGGCATAAACTGTAGCAGGGCATCACTAATCAAAATAAATCCTCCTCTCTCCCAGAGCCTGGTGAAAATCCCCTGGATATGGGAGTGATGTGAGGTGGGATTCACAACATCTGTGAGGTCTAAGGACCAACTCTGTGGGTATTTCCAAGGTATCAGCATCGAGACAGCAGGTAAAACTGTCAGCCCCCGTGAGGAACAAAGCCAGAGGATCATCTGCTTTACAGCTCTCAGCCAAATTAGGGACTTCCAGGTGCTCCCTGCAGCCACATGGAGCCACAGAAGTGAAGGGGTCCTGCCAAATGTGTGCCACCTGTGAGAACCACTGACCATAGGGAGGCCATGGGCTGACAGCACAGAGATGGCTTTTGCATCCAAGAATTCGCATTCAGATTCCAATAAAGGCATATTGCTCTTGCAGTCTGTGTGGGCACAGGCTAATTTTGTGTGTCTGCACAAACTACAAAGGGTTGTATTTCTTGACCTTCCTCAGTCCCAGAACTGTCTTATCCTTTAGGGGAAAAAAATGTCACACAAGAAGAGTGCTCTTGAATGTACATAGCCAGCAAAAGAACTGACAGCAATTGGAAGCTGGTAGTACTACAAAACAGTCAAATATATGGAGAAGAATGAAGTTAAAGTTTTTATTTCAGAATTTTCAGTTGTTTTACAGTCTACTTTCCATTTGTGGACTCCACTTCTGAGCACAGACTGCAGGCTGAAGTACTAGAAAACACAATGGCTGAGCTGGGACTATCTCAAAATTATGGACTTTTCTATCACCACAGTACAGCATCCAGTTTTCATAACGTCAAATGGCTTCAGAAAAGGAATATACATTCTGTTGTTGCAAATTCTGCCAAGATTACCTCCCCCTGAAGATCAATTTCATCACCATGGCCATGCTAAAAAGAAGATTCCTCCTGTCTAATTCCCAAATAAAACAATAGAGACATTATAAATAAAAGGTATCTAATCTTTAAAATTTATGACAATTTAAATGCTGGAACATGAATCTTTCTTCTTTTCTCTAAGACTGGTGAACTATGAGACCAAAATGTATCTCTTTTTCCCCAACATCACCAACCATCATCTCAAGAAAAAAATGGTTTATATCTGCATTTTACAAAACACCTGAGCTGTGCTGGAATGTGTCTGACTTGATGCAAACAAGCAAGCACAGCATGATCCTTACTTCCTAGCAGTGTACAGCCTAATTAGATGGAGACCTAAAAGTTCTTGTCACCAGGGGAACTTCTTTCTAGCTCTTCACAAAGCAACAGCATTCCTGCACACCACAAAAGCAATTAATTAGGATCTCCATAAGTATGGGAAGAATGGCTGAAAGGTTTTGAAAGCTCAGTATTGCACGTGAAGATATTGAATACAGCAGGAGCCGTGATGTGGTTGAGGGTTTTGGGAATGTCACCTTGCCTAGGCTGGAATTTAGAAAAAAAATGGGACGTGAGTATCCCAGAAAAGCATGGGTGTTTTTCAAGTTGAAAGCTCTACAAAACTGTTTGAAGAATTGACAGGGACAGTTTCACTTTTCCTTTGCTGCCCATCAGACCTTTCCCATTATTTTCTGTCAGAAGGTGAAGAGAAGGGAAAGATGAATACAGCAGCATTGTGGAAAACGCATTTATTTGTTTTGTTTTACAAAGTTGTAATCTTGTTGTTAGAATTAGCATAATTTTAATTAGGCACAGAGAGAAGTCAAAAGCTGGCTTCCAGCTGTGCCTGTGTGCTTGCAGGGACATGCTATACTTGCTAACCATGGGGGATTTGCACGTGTGTGCGTGTATGTGTGTGTGTTTAGAAATGATCTGCAACCATTTTGAAGTCTTCTTTCTCAAGTCTGACATCCCTGCAGTGATATCCAAAGCAGAGGTTGAGTTAGCCTGAGCCTGGCAGGACATGTCAGTGAGATGGATGAAAGCTATCTTGGCTTAGATGAAAAATCCATGACTGATATCCGGAGGAGACTTTTATGAACTCCTATACTGTTTGCTTATTCCAATACTAATACTCTTTTTCACTATTATTTTCCTTATTAAAAAGCTCTCATTTTCTTCATCTCTTATTTTTTGGGTTCACTGTTCCAATGCTGAGCTTTTTTCTTCCATGTAGGCATAAATTGTTGCTGGCTGACTGCAGTCACATCTTTAAAGCTCACTTCTGCAACTGCGGAAAGAGCTAACCGCTCTGAATACCTGATGTTCACGGGGGTTTAGGTCTAAACTGGTTTTCTAGCCCTTTAGGCACAAACATTTGAAAATTTGTTCCTAAGAATGTCCTTCTAGTTGAATAATTTTAATCATAGAGTTTGGAGTATGTTTCTCTTTTTTTTTTCTCTTCTTCCTTCTATTTTTTTTTTTAATTGTATAAACACTTGTGTGTGTGTGTGAAATGTTACTGCTGTAGAAAGTGTGACATACAGTCTAGTGCAACTTACAAATCCAGGCTGTCTGGCAGTCAATTTCTAGCACATCATGTTTGTCTCGGGAGCTGTGACTATGGCCCATATAGTTTTGATTTCCAGATCTCATGACTGACCACATACAGCTGCTGTTTACAGAACTGTCATATTTAGGCAGAGAGTGTTAAAGCAAACCTTCTTATGCTGTAAAGATTAGCTTGCAAGAGTTTAATCAGGGAAATAAAACAGGAGCAGACTGGAAAAAATGTCTAGATACTGCAAGAGCTCTGTGTTAAAAAAAAAGCAATAAGTGCATATACAATATACCTACACACTCATACATAGACAGGTGGGTACACTTATATATTTAGGTGTAAATTTAGAAGCACACTTCTATGATCATTGAAAAAAATAACTTTAATGCTCATTAATTGTATTCAGTAAATAGCATTCATATTCAGGTTACAATCTGTCAATTAAGAAAGTTGTTCCAATATATTTTGCTGTCAAGGACATAGAAATCTCACTTGCAAAAAAATCCCTTCTTTATTTAAGAAAAATGTTAAGAGCTGTTTCCTTTACTGAACACTTTTTCTGCCAACCCTTCTAAAATAGAAGGGTACAGTAAGTATCCTAAACTAGGAATTATAGATGACGACATTCTCTTTCATTATCCAGGATAATAAGCAATTTTCATTCCTTGGAAACAAGCAGATTCTACAGCAAACCTTCAACAAATAAAAAAATGCATAATAGATGCTAGGATCATATAATGTTCCTCTTAATTTCAGGGTTTTTTGTGGATGACAAAGTTACACTGTGGATTGAACATTATTTGGAACAGAAAATGAGACATCTTGAAAGTAAGATCTTTAATTTGATTTTAGAAATACTATTACGCTTTCAGAAAATGATACTATCCTGGATGTACTGTCAGAAGAAGTATTGAAATTTGCAATTCTGGAAGTGTTCATTTGCTCTATTTTAGCTGATTATAAAAGAATCTATGACTCAGAGTCCTCACCTGCAATCACAGACATTTTTCCAGCATGGCCCATGAAATTAAACATCTTTAGCGAGCAAATTTGACAGAACAAACAAATATTAAAAAAAAATCAATAGAAATATCCATGAGAAAATTGCTGATAAACATCCATTAGAATCAAATAGAAAATAATTCTCTGGAAAAGGATAGATGGAAGCAGCTATTGTTGATTATTTTTATAAGTCTCTTACACCCTGTGCAAATTGGCCTTAAATGGTAGCTTAGTTAGAGCCAAACTGACAGCCTAAGAACATCAAGATGACAAGTCATACACTGCTACTGCTTTTAGAAGAAGACAGTAAGTAATTTTAAGGGGGTACATGTTATACAGACTCTGTCTGGTTTGTCTCACAGAGCTGGTTAATTTCATCTCTTAGCCCATTTCTGATGCGAGCCCAAATTCAGGAAAAGATTTTTAATTCATTTCAAATAGATGAACAGTGTCCTTTGAAGGACATTCAGTTTCTTTAAAGGAAGGAGAAAGCTAAAGGACTTGAAATTGATTTAACAGAGATATAAAAATGTCACATCAGTGCTTTCCTCCACCCTCACACCAACCCCAGATAAACACTTTAGTGCCATCTGAAACTGTATGCATGACTCCAGCTGTGCCATTCCTCATCTCCATGCATAATGGTGTCCTCTCAGTACTTTTCTGATTTGAGACATTTGTTCTTTTGTCCTCTGTGGTAAAATTGCAGGATGTGCTTCCTCCCTCCAACTTTACAGCTACAAGTTGACATGTAGAAGAACTGAGGCATCGGGTAAATTTGAAGACACATTGTCACCAACAAGATGAAAAGAGACACAATACAAGACCGTTTTTGCATTTCAGAGAACATCTACTTAAATTACATTTACCCATTACCTAAATATCCCAGCAACAAGAAGCCCTATCCCCTTGTTCCCAACTATATATGTCCACATTACATGAAGCTTGTCATGATTTTTAATATAATTTATTACTTTTAATAGAGTTTTTATATTATTATGTAAATAATAAAAAAGGTAAAAAGAAAAGAAAAGCCACTCAAGAGCCAAAGGTTAAAAGCCATATTTCATATGGAAACAGGTATCAAGTCAGATAGGGGAGGAGAAAGAATGGATCCAAGAACAGGACCAGCAGAGATGAAAACTCTAGCCAAATAAACATCAAATACTATAAAAGCTGTCAGATATACTGCTTCTAGTAGTGACAAAGATAAAATGAGTTGGTATTCATTTCACATGCATCTTATGGTTGTTGTACACTTAAAAATCAATCCCTCTACTCAATCATATCTCTTTTGAAACCCAAATTGTGCAGCAACAGTTTCCTACTTTTTTCCCAAATATATGCAAGTCTAAAATTCATCAGAATACAGAAGCTATTCAGACTTCAGTACATACTATAGTCTATTAAAACACAATTATTTTTTGGCTTTGACAATTTACTGTGTGTTTAATTATTGTTTTAAGTAGATAAAGGGAATCTAAAGGTCTTCTTTCAAGAAAAAATTTCCTTTGTTGTTGTCAAATGGTAAAGGACAATAATAATGGAGTATTAAAACAAAACAACAGATGACAACAACGAAAATACATACACCTATTTTATCCAAACTCAAATGCTGCTTGTCACTTAGCAGGAAAACAAATTGCAGTACTCATAAAATATTTTTTTTACTGGTGAGATGAAGAACCTTCTTTTCAAAGGCACATGACTGGGACAAACATTTATTCTGGTGAGCCTAGTGTAAAATGCCTAGGTTCTTCAGAGAAGCATTAAACAACTAAACAGGCTGAGTTTCTTTTGAATTTGAAAAATTAGAAAACAACTTGGAGTCTGTAGCATGGTAGTGCAAAGTAGGACTATGTCACACATAGATGATAGACTGAAGCTCAAAACAGAAAATCTTGTGTTTGAAGCATTTGCATTTACTTACAGAGCAGTGGCTTACACAGCATTCTGCTACTCAACACCACATCCTTAGCTTGGGTAAAGTATTTGGAGGATTTGATAACCCAGAGCTCTGACTGATTTTACTCTTCACATCTGCAGGCTGTGATCACAGGGAAGTAGTGGGATGGCTCCTGCAGCTGGAGTGTTAGGAGGGAAGGATGCAGGTTCTTGAGGAAGGACAGGCAGTGGAAATGACAAAGGAGCGTCACCCTCTACATCAGTGATCAGCTGGATTGCATAGAGCTCTGCCTTGAGATGGATGAGAAGACAACAGAGAACTTGTGGTCAGAATCAAAGAGAGGGCAGGGGCAGGTAAGTTTATACTGGGCATCTGCTACAGGCTGCCAGCCAGGAAAATTGAATGCCTGAGGTGCTCTACAGACAGGTAAGAGCAGCCTCACATTTACAGGCTGTAGTCCTAAGGGGGAACTTCTGTTGGAGGGTCAATACAGCAGGTCAGTCAATCCAGGAGGTTCTTGGAACACAGTGATGGTAACTTCCTTCTCCAAGTGACAGAGGAGACAAAGAGGAAAGGTGCTGTTCTGGATCTTGTTCTCACCAACAAGGAGAGAGACTGGTGGGGAAGGTGAAGCTCTAGGGCAGCCTTGGTTGCAGTGACAATGAATTGGTGGCATTTGAGACCCTTACAGCAGTGAGGAGGGCTCACAGCAAGCCCCCTATCCTGGGCTTCAGGAAAGCAGATTTGGGCCTCTTCAGGGATTTGCTAAATTTGTAAAATACCACTGAATAAAACCCTGGAGGAAAGAGAGGCCCCAGAAAGCTGGTTAATACTCAGGAATCACCGCATCCAAACTCAGGAGCAATGTATCCAAACAAAGAGGAAGTCAGGCAAAATCACCAGGAGGCCTCTGTGGATGAACAAGGAACCCCTGGACAAACTCAAACACACACACAAACAAAAAAAAAGAG
>VXBI01005857.1:1058811-1156198 GCA_013397375.1 Toxostoma redivivum | reverse complement strand
AAAAAAAAGAAAAAAATAATTACAGAGGTAATTACAGAGGTTGGAAGCCAGAGCAAGTACCCATAGTGAAATTGTCTGATATTATGTTAGGAAAGTTAAAGCCATGATAGAATTAAATCTGACCAAGAATGTCATGGGCAACAACAAAGCTTCTACAAATATGCCAGTGATAAAAGAAAGGTTAGGGCAAATGCTGCTTGTCTCCAGAAGGAAATGGAAGACCTGGTTACTTGCAATATACAGATGCCTCAGTCTTCACTGGCAAGTGTGCCAGCTACACTGCTTAAGTTGAGAAGACAAAGGCAGGGACTGAGAGAATGAAGAACTTTCAGCTGCAGGAGAAGATCAGGCTCAAGAATATCTGAGGAACCTGAAAGTGCACAGTATGACCAGCAGGTCAAGGTGACAATTCTGTCCTTGTACCCTGCTCTTGTGAGACCCCACCTGTCATACTGTGTCCAGCTCTGGGGTCCCCAAAAAAAGAAGGATGTGGACCTGTTGGAAAAAGTCCAGAGGAGGGCCATTAATATACCAAGGGGACTAGAACACCTCTCCTGTAAAAAAAGGCTGAGAGTGCTGGGGCTATTCAGCCTGGAAAAGAGAAGATTACCATGAGACGTTATAGAGAAATTGTGAATGTTCCATTCCTGGAAGGGTTCAAGGCCAGGTTGGATGGAACTCTGAGCAACCTGGTCTGGTGAAAGGTGTCCTTGCCCATGGCAGGGTGGCTGGAACTAGATGATCCTTAAGATCCTTTCCAACTCAAATCATTCTGTGATTCTGTGGGAAGTGACTGGTTTTACCTTTAAATCATTCCAAATCATTCAGTTGCTGCAGCAGTGAAGATCTGTTCTTATGCACCAGATAGGGCATAGTCTTCACACCTCTTCACACCTAGGCTAACATCTAAAGGGAAAAGGCATCAAACTGCACAACTGAAAGCACTACTAATCATTTATGCATACTGTTTGAAAACAGCTGTTTGAAAACAATTCTCAGGTCTGAATAGTGCTTTTTGAATAAATACAGACTAAGGAAATGTAATCATCAAAAACGACTTAGACACTACACTCTTCAAAAGGAACAAATTATCATCATGACATGTAATAGCTCTTGAACAACATTCACATCCCTGTCAGGGGTTTTAAAAGATTGACAAAACGGGATGTCGATATTAGATTTATTTTTTTTTTTCCCTAAAAAATACACATGCACAATAACAGTTTCCTGGCAAGCTGAACTTCACAGTTTTTGTCATTTTTTTACAGGCTGTCGATTTATAGGAAGTGTTATTTTCAGTATGCAAGCTACAGTGCAAGGGGAAGTGCTGTCTCTGGCCATGCACAACTGACCCAATTCTTTACATGTGAAGATTAAAAGCAAAGACTCTGATAAAGATGATGTTGTCCCCCACTCCCAGGTTCTGAAAGCTTTACAGTGCTCTCAAGTGAGGAGTCCCAGAAGCAAAAGCTTCCCTGGGACTAATCTTTCCCTTTGGTATCTGTTGAAATATGAGACCATTTCTGGAGGCTGTTTCTTTCATTCCATATCCTGAGGCTGAAGCCTTGGGTTTGCCCAGGGAGCCCTCTGGCAAGCAATGTGGAAAGAGAAAGAACTATGGGAAGTTCTCTCCTCCCTCTTGGAGGCCACCCACACAAGGTTGCCCCACTGATCCAAGGTTAAAAGGCTGTGGTTCCCTTTTCTGCACACAGAAGTGTGTCCCAAAAGTCACACCATCAGTCCCAGAGCTGGCTGGTTCCTCCTCTGCAGCTCCAGGCAGTGTGGGAGACAGGACACTGACTGCCATGGCCTTGCTTCTCCCTCAGGCAACTTCCTGCTTCTCTTCTCTGTTTGTTTGTTGGCTTTTTTCCCAGTACCAGGGGCAGGTCTGAGGTTCAGCAACCCATCACAAGAGAAATACTTGGGCTTCACTTCTCCTACTCCCACCCCATCTGCTTCTGCTCCTCTGCCCTGGTTCCCAGTGAGAAGGGGAAGGGATGGAGAAAAATGAATATCTTTTATGTGTTCAGTGCTCTGAGCTCTGCAACAAGCTGTTTCTTGGGGCTTTTTTGTTTTTTTGTTTTTTGCTTGAATAATGTGGATAAGTTATCAGCACAGTGTTTCTCTCCACAGTGGTGGCCACTGCCTCAGACCTATGGACATCCCCCTCCCACCTCAGACTGAAATCTGCATGCAGTGTATTGAAGGTCACAATAACAACAATGGATATATTCCTCAGAGTCAGTTTTTGAAGCACAGAGAATGAATGAAATCCCCATCTGTTGCTTTATATCCTGCTGCTTTAATCCCCTGAATCACTAGCAGTGGGAAAGGAAATGCTGGACATGTGAGAGAGCCATCCCAACTCCTTTCTGCCACACTGCCACGGCTGCAGGAAGAAAAGCCACTCAAGCTGAAAAAGAGGGTGATGGTTACAGAGAAGTCTCTGTGAGGAGTTCTCATCTCTGAAAAGGACTCACTGGTCTGAAATAGCCTGGGACTGTTGATCTCCAGGGTGTGCTACAGGCAGCATTCCTCTGCTTATACCAGTGATGACCGTGACATCTTCAGAAAAAGAATTTGTGCCAGCTCTGTAGCAAGTGAGGGGAGAATGTGGTCGCCTGCTGTAAGTGTTGACAGCAAATTGCCAGGTTTTCTTACTTTGTCTTTATGTTTTGTATTGAAAGAACCTTTGTGTGCATCCCTAAAAGGTGACATATATGTGCAGACAAGTGGTGACAGCTGTGCCTTGGTTTCCCCCTGCCACCCTCCTGTGATGTCACTTACTTTTCAGCTGTTATTTACTGGAATTGTGCAATAGGCTCATGTTTCCCTTGTGCAGGTATATCTACAGCCTAGACATCACCTGTAGCCATAATACTTTCAGTTCAGCTTTAGCCTTTAGGCACTAGCAGCTCCTCTCTCTTTAGTAGGGCTGGGAACAGGTGTCCTTTGTTCACTTTGCTATAGTGTGGAACCTGTGCTACAGGGAGGGAGATGAAGGAAGGGGATGGAAGGGTGATTTAGAAGTGAAGTTGTTAAAAGGGAGACTGGTGTCTCCTCTCAGTCTCAGGTGGATTTCCTTTTGTTTAGTCTAGCAGAAGGGAATCATATTTCCTGCTCTGCATGCACAAACAAAAATATGAGAAAACAAAACCTCTCAACAAAGGTATTGAGAGCTGTGGGCTTAGTGGGGAAAAAATGAAAAAGGAACAAAACTACCCCCTCACAATCCCAGCTTCCTTGGATGGCACAAAGCATCATAAACAAAATTCTACAGCTAATACAGTGCTGATACACAGGGATATACAGTACTGCCCATAAAATTAGTCATGTGTTATTGCACAAAGTGGTGTGTTCCATAAGAGCTGCCTATTTAGCAAGCTTGATCAAGAACATTAAATATGAAAATAAGGAAAAAACATTTAACATTGTTGAAAAGTAATTAAAAATATATTTCACCATATGCTTCCCTGCCATTACTTCATTTCAGCAAAACAAATGCCTGGAGCATTTATTATGCCCCATCATTTTTTAAAGAGGCCTAATGTTTCCACTTGGCACAGGAGACACACAGATAAAATGAATCAGCCCTGAAATGAATTGTGTGAAATATATTTGTCTGAATTCAAAAAGCTTCTCTGTAGTCAAAAAAAATGCAGAAGTATTTCCAGTCTCTCAAAATGCATATCTGAAAAATAAACGTTTTTTGCTAGTTTTGCACTGTAATCTTTGACACAAAGGCCAAAATGTCTTTAGCTTTATTAGGATTCTGCACCAGTTAGAGTCAGTATTAGAAAGTTCAGAGCTCCTAAAAAGTCTTAGTATTAAAAAAGCAAAACAAAACAAAATTTAAAAGATAAATAAAATACAACAATACATCAAAAAGCTTTTAAAGCACTACTAAACTCTTGAGACTGAGTTCATCCACTGTGCAATTATGCTGTTTCCTGCACTGAGATGCCAGGCATAAATTTGACCACAGGGTTTTAAAAGATAGATTATAAGCAATCTTATTTTAATTCATGATGGACAGAAGAAAAAGGTATCTTCTTTCACAAGTAGTGATCCAAAGAGCAGAGTTTTCAGGGCTGCATTTTTGAGATTTATTTTTAAAAGTGATCTATCTCTGGCCACTTAAAGGCAGGGAGAGGAGGGCAGATATTATTCTTCAGAAGAATAATGGATTAATAAAATGGCCACTTAAAAAAAAAGTCCTTGTTTGTGTCAAGTGATAGGAACAACCATAATTAATGAAAATAATTTATAAACACAGCTGGATAAAGGTGCTCATGCTGTGTAGTTGATGTGGCAGTTTATTCATTACTAGCACTGAAAACACGCTGTCTCTCTTTGTCTTTACACCGACTCCTTTTGGGCATGTGAAACTTGACCCACCCGCCTGTATACCAAAGCTCTGCCATGCAGGACAGCTCAGTGGCACTGACCTGGCACGTAGCTGTGAGACAAGTGACCCGAGACAGAAATCAAACACAGCAGATTCTTCCTGGGTGACCGGACACAAGGAATGCATTGGAAGGGATGTGGGAAAGCCCTACGGTGCCCTGAGATGGTCACGGCAGTCCCTCCCTTTCTGGGAGCAATGAGGGGAGACAGAAGCGACTGAGGAGGAAAGAGTGTATCACATTAGTCCAAAAGATCTGGCTTTTTCTGTCCCTTCATAGGAGGCAGCACAGAGGAAAATGTGGTAAGAATCAGGGAAATGTGGATATGGGATTTTTTGTCTTTTAGTAGACTCAGCAAGAGCAATCTTTGCCACAGTACCACAAAGCCCATAGCATGTTTTTGCTAGCAAATAACATGTCTTTCCTTCTCTCTTCTTCTATTCCATCCAAGAATGTATTTCAGTTCAAACACCACATTCTGGTCTCATTTGAAGGGAAAAAAAATAAAACAAAAAAAAGTGCAGCACTGGCTTTAAATGACATCTAAAAATGGAAAAGTTGGATTGAAATGTTTCAGCTGAAAACCACAACGGGGCTTGGTAGCCCAGAAACCCTGGAAACTCCCAAGTGAATCTTTATCCTTCACTGCTGACCACCATTAAAGAACATGACCAGAATAAATGTCTAAATATTATCAGATGCATAGTAAAAACATGACGGCTAACAGAACAGTGTGCTTTGCAGCAGATGCAATTTTGTTATGGTTCCACATGACAGAAGCTGGCTCTTCAATTCAAGCTCTACAGATGGGTTCGTTCAGCTCTGAAAGTCCCTTTTGAAGCAACACTTTATCAGGTAAGAGGACAACACTGATGCAGGGAGTAAAGGTGATGGAGCTGGGGAACAGATTTCCATCTTTATCAAAGGGACCAAAGGCCTATCCTGATCAATGAATCCCATCAATACAGTAATGTATTTCAAGAACAAGGGTCGTTTATCCTTTACGGAAGAAAATAATCTGAGTTTGAATGAGCTTCTTTAGCACTTCCAGCTCATGATTTGATCTACTCTTAAAATTTCTGCTAGCATTACTGAGCAGAACAGGAGTATGAAAAGAAATCACACTTTAAACCATAATATGGAGACTTAGTTCCTCAAAGAACAGATTTTATTCTCTACTGAAAGAGGAACAGTTTTCCTAATGGAAGCTGCATTTCCACTTCAGAAGCATGCTGGTGTGAATATATATGCTGGGTATAGCTATACTGGTAGGCCATTGTAGATGTTTACATTGTAGATGTAAACATCTGCTGTAAAACAAATTAAGAATTTAAGTACAGATTCTAAGTTTACTTAATGTTTGCAAACTGATGTGAGGTCTCCAAGTGAAATTCTTAAATGCTTAACCTACTAAAAATTAATACTTAAATGATTACTAAAAAAATAGAATATTTGACTAATTCAGTCAGTTGAAAAATCTTCCATTATTTTATCATGTCTAAGATAATATATAATCTCCTAAAGACAGCATGGTGGATTTGTAGCATAAAGTTTAAAACAAGAGGAAGAAGAAATGTCAATAACACTCTGCATGGCCACGCCCCAGATTAGTTGTATATGCCCATCAAAGGTGTCTCCTACATGCCAGCCTGGGATATATGTCCCAAGGGCCTCTCAGCTTCCAAGGCCCTGACATTCAAAAGTACAAAACAGCATCACAACAATGCTATATCTATTCTCCAATTAGTGGGCATATTGTGGATATTAATGCAAGATTTGTTTTAATTAACTAGTATTTTTAGGTACTCAGAATGACTAAAGCTCACTTTACTCCACTAAAGATGTATACTGTGTTAAGTATAAATTAGCTCTATTTTGAGCTCAGAAACTGTGCATAAGACTTTGTTGTCCAGATTTAAAACAAACAAACAAAAAAAACCCCGGAAATTCTTCCAGAAAGAGAATGAATAAATAATTGTCATCTCCTGACAAACATAAAAGCAGAGGAGGAAACACATATGTGATTTGGAAACAGGATTACTCATAGATTCAGAAGTAATAAATCCAATTACCTTGCTTGATTCATCAATAAATGGGAAAGTAGTATTTGTTTTATTATCAAATTAAGTTATTCTTTGGAAGTAATCCACTTAAAATAATTGTTTCCTAGCATCAAGGAAAAGTAATCAGTAAAAAGGAACATAAAATGTCTTTCTACTGCTTTCTGTAAAAGGCTTTTTCACATTTTTCTGAGCACCAGATTAGTCCATTATATAAACAGTGGAAGAGAAATTCAAGGAATCCAGATAAGTAAATGCTGCTTTTATAATGTCTTTTGCTCTATCTACGTGGCACAGTGATTTAAAAGCAAAAGTTCTCACACCCTAGATTCAGAACAAAATGGTCTTCAGGGAACTCTGCAATTCAGCTACTGTTGAATTTTCTGTCCTCAGTGAAGCAATGTTGGTGAAACCTTTGACTGCCAGGGCTGAAGTATTCCCAAAAGCATCTTCTGCTCACAGGACATTACTCTCTGTGTGCAGAGTACAAAAATATTGGCAAGACTGGTTCACCAATATTGGCACGACTGGTTCACCAATATTGGCACAACAGGTTCACCTATCTCAGGAGTAATGGTTTAAACAGAGACAGAGAGTGATAGAAAAACCTACAAGCTATCTTTCGTGGCTAAAATATATTGCAGTTTTATGACGTATGTGAGTGAAACCTGAAAATGTAATATAAGGAGCAAAACAGGGAGAAAAATACTTAAAATCTTAAACTTTTCTTTTTCTAAATCTCCTTTCTGCAAGCCAGCCTTTGAACCTTCAAACATAAGGCATCTAGAACGTTGTCTCATGTTCAGAGTTTGGTATGTAAAAGAATAAGACATCCCTCTGCTTATTGAAATCATAAATCCCACCAATGCAGACAAGGCTTTTATTTGTCATCAAAGAACTGATTCATCTCATGCAGAGTGAGAGTCAAAACTTGGAATACAGAGATTATCTGGAAGTGACCAGAAGTTTTTGTATTCACTCTGTTCTAGCAAGACTGAGAACATTTTTGTCCATCTGCTAGGGAAGTCTCCACTGTGTTTCTTTGTGAAGAGGTGAATCAACTTGCATTGCCATGCTAGACACACCAGTATAGTGTTTAAGACAAAGCTGTGACTCACTGATGACAAATTAATTTTTGAATGAAAAGTTTTCTCACTTTGTACAAGCCACAGTCTGGAGCAACCTTCAGATAGTGTAAGCTTCAAGTAAATGAACAGTTTTAAAGAGTAACTAAAGGTATTGCTTTATGGCAATGTCTGTGAAAAGCACCATGGTGTGAGAATCTGTTTCCATGACCCAGACACTCCTTTTTCCCTTGTATGCTATGCTCCTAAATTGCTAGGAGCTGCAGGATTTTACCAGACCACAATTCTCCAATGGAAGTAGCCATTTACCCCTCAGATACACAGGTTGTTCAGCTCTCTATTCTTGCATATATTCAAGCTAGGACCTAGTGTAGTAATGGACAAGCCACAGAATCCTTTGGAGTTAATTATTGCAGCTCAGCAGTCTATTTCTGGGTGTCACTAATATTAATGTGGAGGTTGTATGTTCTTATCTAGTACTGTATTTTTCGCTGGCAGAAACCCATCTGAAGGCATAGTTGGCTGTCTAGGCTTGGAACAAAATGTCAAACCATCCAACATCTAAAAATATTAATGTAATTGCATGCTGAAAAGTGATAACTGAGTAAGTAAATACAAATGGATGTCAGGTTCAAATTGTGGAATATGCTATTCTATTTTTTTCTTGCAATTGGCATCAATCACTTTAATTTTTTAAGATTCAGTATCCAAATATTTTTTTCATACAGCAGTGAAATATTTTGGTTTAACTTTGAATACATTATGAAATCATGCATTTGAATACTTAACAACAACCGGAAAAAAAACCAGCCCAGCATCCTAACACATTGTAATATTTACAAATACTTACATATTCTTTAAAATAATAATTTTATCTAAAAATACTAAGTTAAAAAACTCATTTAAAACTCAGGTGGTAGCATGAGGATTGGAATTACTGCTATAAACATTATAGAAACATTATAACTGCACATTCTGCTTCTGAGATAGTTTAATCCCACAGTTCCTTTTAATGATACTCATTCTCAAATGAGATTGCTGTACTTTGAAATTTTGGGGAACCTGAATTCAGTGGAGAACGGTTTAGATGAGAATAACCAATGATGTATAAGGGCAAAAATCTAGGATAGTCAAAGGGAGAGAAAACCAACAGTGATTAAAATAAATGAAGAAAGAACAAAACTCATAGATATAAATTAAATCAAATACCTTTAGGCTCCTGTGAAGTCTGAAGCATATCACTACAGTCTAATTTCAGGGAGAAAAACCAGAGGAGGAATTCTGCAGTGATTCTAAATAAAGTATACTGTGAGCACAAGGATTAACCACAGTGGACTACATAAAAATTAATCTATTTTTGTCATCTGGATTCTATGACTCCATATTTTTCAGTTCCACAATAGGAGCATTTGTGATATTTTTTCTCATCTTCACTACACATACATGATTTTTCACTGAGAATTCATTTGAATAACACATCAGAAGCACCTCTGGCGTGTGTACACAGTAAGACTAGGGAGGAGTATTTTCCCTTGCAAAATCCTAAATTCTGAAATCCTCCATTATTTCCTCACATGAAGACCACGGCTCTTACTCTTTAAGTTATGCTATGGACAGACCTCAGTGCTGAGGAGAGTAGCAATAAGAGGCTGAATCTGGAGAGTGAGGACCTGGGGTCCCTTAACACTTGAGGGTCTGGGCTGGATGCATCTCTGCTAAAGAAGCTGGAAGAGCTCTGTAGTCCTAGATCTTGTTACATTCCTCACCTACACGGGAACTCCAAACTGGGGAAGACCCAGGCTGCTCTGCAACTTTCCTATTCCTGATTTCCTCAAAAAAGGAAAATCTAGCTGTGACTGAGGTGGAAACTACTGAATGTTTCAGTTTGTGTGCAGAGGAGTAAATCAAAGGACCAGAACCCAAAGGTAGAGCCTCTGTGACAGGGCAGACATTGAACCAAATAATTAGAAGTGATTTGGGCAGAAAAATCTAGCCCTTTCCCACCTTATTTTTAAAATCTGAAATCCCCTAAAAAGGGATTATTAACCTAAAAATGCTAATAATATATTTATTAATATTTCCATTATTTGGACTTTTGCTAAACCACTCTTATTTCAAATACAAAGCCAAATCCCAACAGGGTGTGTGATCTTAGGGCTTCTCATTTCTAGCTTGTCATTTCACAGAACTGGGCAAACAAAGCAGCAATTAATAAAATATGAGATTTATGTTTGAAAGAAGAGAAATTATCAAGGCAGACTCAAAATGCACAAACGTTTTTGTTAAATGGCAGTTTACAAAACCGTGGATAATACACAGAGCAATGAGTTTTACTGCCAAAGTTCAAGTTCTGGGTGCATTCATCAGTTCAGGCTTCATTATTTCTGAAGTACTTTGTGGGACAGAAAAAAACCTGCCACCATTCTGTCTGAAGATGGCCCCCTACAAGGGTGGAACTCACACCCAGAAGACATCAGAAACCTTAGAACCTCAGTGCTTTCAGAAACCAGTGTGGAACTTGTCTTTTACACTCCGTCTTTCCTCCGAAACTCACACAGAGCAATCTCATTTTTCCCACCTGCATGGGGAAAGCAGATAGTCACAGAGATCCTTTTCTGCCTGTGATGAACAGCTGTAGGTCCACAGATGTTGGGTTTCATTGGGTAGAGCACACCATTGTATCCTCTGTGTTAAAAGGTGCTGAGCTGGGGTTTGATGTGCTGTTGTTAAGTGGCACAGCTCCATTTGCACTTCTTGGAGGTCTGGACCGGTTTCTCTGTCTGGGTTTGTCCTTTTGCCAGCTGAGCTCAGTGAACTTAGGTTCATACAGAGAACACGGGCTTTGAAGTTATCTGAGGCAGGTGTCAATGTTATCATCAATAGCACTTCTGACACATGACTTCAACTGGGATTTTAACTGCATTTTTGCCAATACACAATCCTTCAGCTTCCTCTTACTTAGCATAATTGCATTACAGGAATTTCAAGGAGTTCTTTGAACCAAGGTACAATTAACATCCTTTCAAAGAACATTCCCACCCAGCATTTACCCTAGGTAAACTTCCTTTCTAAAGAAACAATCTGTTAAATGTAAATCAGCTTTTTCACTTGTGGAAATAGTTTCCAGTCTCTTCTCAAATACACTTTCACACCAAAAACAGTCTGCAAGGCTTTGCATGTTATAAGGTGCATTTTTAGCTAGAAAGCAGGTAAACAATGAGGTCCATTTTAAAGATTATTAGAAAATTACTCTGCCTCTAGATTACTAGCCCATGAATTCAAGAAAGAAAAGCTACTGACAATGGATTCCCTAGGTAAAAGATACCAGTGGTCTTCCACTTTTAATCTAATTTTTAAATTGTTCTGAGAAATCTGTTCTGCAAACTTTGGTTGATTGGAAAACAAACAGCAGCTGTAGAAGACAGATGAAAACCAACCTGAATGAAGAAAAGACAGGATTATCCTGTCTTCTGTCCACTGCTGAGCAAAGAGGAGACTTCAGCCTCCAGATCTGTCATTTTTACACCTCTATATAGCACTAAAATATAAATTGAGAATAATCCAAGTGTCTTAATCACTACACTGTGTCATTTAGGATATCATCTGACATTAGCTAATCATGCACATCCTCTTCACTTCCCTAAGCCACTGCTACTGAATGGCAGAAGATAAGAACGCCGTTTTAAAAATATTTTTAAATGACAATGTTTAATTTCATCTTTATTTTTAGGAAAGAAAAACCTTGATAAGCCTTTTAAATAACAATCCACAGCCCTGTGGTAACAGTCTGGCAAGTGCAGGTGAAGGTACTGTGCTATAAGAAGCTTTGAAACGTCATAGCAAATTCTTTCCTTTCCTTTACATCTAATCATGCTGTGCTCAAGCCATGTAATTTCCAGAGGCAGCCCATTTGTGTGCTGTTAACATTTATGAGTTTATACATCATATAGTATTTATTAGAATTTGGATAGAAACCCAAGAGTTTTAATGGTGGAGTTGTATCACATTTTGCTGAGCACATGCACAGAAGAGCTTGAACTACTGCCTTTATTTTTTTTCTTAGATTATCAAGGATTAACTTAATGATTTCTGTGGGGGTAAAAAAAACTCGTAAAAGAAAATAGAGAAGGAAAGGAGAGTTTTGGTCATATTTAAACAAAAGAAATCATTGCTAATAGCTAAGTAGATGTGATGAAAATATAATTTCCACAACTTAGAAGTTCAGGTTGGTTTTTTTCCTGATCCAAATGCTCAGCCTTTAGACGTCTTTGCATTGGAGACCTAATAAGATTAATCTCTTTTCAGAAATATCTAATTATGATATGATTAAAACACAACCTCCTTCATCAAAAGTTCTTCAGTCAGGAAAATACTGTTCAGGGATAACACATAACCACTTTAGGATCCCTCAAAATATCATTTACCTGTCAAGCCAGGGTCACACATTTATTCCTGGACTGCAAGGGAAGGTGGGTACCACTGAATAATCCATTTCCAGAGTTCAGGGCCTGGAATAAGAAATCTTAATGATCTTTAACTTCTGTGTTTAGTGGTTTACACTACATATTGTGATATTTCTTGTTCAGGCCCAAAGCAATAAAAATGCTTATAAAGTTCATCCTACATCTGGCAAATACACGGTAGAGGAGATCTAAATCTGTGTTCCAGAACTAATTCTTTCAAAATGGAATCAAAGGAGGATTTAATCAAGTAGAGTTAATAAATTCACCAAGCCCTTATGATCACTATGGTCATGCTTTTAGAAAAGATCACAAATCTCAAAGACAGCTGCTCTCAAAACCAAAACCAACAAAACAAAACAAAACAAAAAAAACCAACCAAAAAACCCCCCAAAAAAAGAAAAACAGAAAAAAAAAGAAATAAAGTAGAACAGGCTTAAGCTCCCAGAAAGTTGTTTCTTGCTGTGCCAGTCCAGATTGTGTCTGGGGTGAGAAGATAAAAAGCACTGGATTCACACTGCTCCAAAATTGAAGGAGAGCAGGGGTGAATCAGGCCATTAAATTTGTAATCGGATCTGTTGATTTTCTGTAGTGCTGAGTTCTACTCTGTTTTAAAATAACTGAGATTTTATTTTAAAAGAGAGCATATACCTCAAAGAGGCTAGCAGTCCTGGAAAGCTGTTCGAAAAAGCTAAATTCTCACATTATCAAATAATCTCTTAAAATTTCTATTCAAATTAATCCATTACAAAATACATGGGGGAATTTCCTGGGAGAGATTTCAACCAGTGAGCATCGCTTTTCCATTGAGATCAATGTCTTCCAACCTGTTGCATTAGGGAGAGTTTTGGTTGGGTTTTTGTTTGTTTTTCTTTTTTTTTTCATTTGTACGGACTGATCACACCTGCTGGTGCTTCCTTCCTTCCTTCCCAAGGGAAAAAAATACCCTAACCTTTCTCAGAATTTATTTAGCCAAAATGTTCAAATTTTCCAATGAAAGAAAATGTATTGTTCATGCTAAAACAAATGTGTGTTCACTTGCCTTCGCTCATGCTTGTTTCCATAGTTATTTCTTTGTCAGAAAGACATTTAAATAAAATTAATATTTTAAATTACGTATACATAGATATGTTTACATATGCAAACACACATGAGTTCACATACGAGGTTAAAAAGTTTTTCAACTACAGACATAACATATGTTGGAAAAATTGCCCAAATAAGCATCAGTAACAAAGAAGTTAGCAAGTCATTTCCTGGGAATAACCTTAAACAACACTGCTTTAATCATTTGGTGGTCAACCTTGGATGGGAGACAGAGAGCATTATGTATTTCCCCCACAGCTATGGAGTCATTTGTCGTGTACATTATGAGTATATGGAAAGGACATTCTTTAAACAAAGGCAGCGGGAAATAAAGTCATCTTCAATCACTGTCATGAATATTCTGCTTAATTGCTGATGGCTTTTACTTCACCACACTGCACTGCCCAGTCTGCTGCCTTGCAGCCAGGCATAGCAATAGATCAAAAGCTACTGTGGGCTCTCACCCTTCTCTAGAGGTCCAGAAACAAGAGCAGAACCTGCCAGTTCAGACCAATAACTGCTGTGAGGAGATGATGGTTCTGCAGGAGGAAAGAGATTTCTCCCTGAGAAGGCATAAGACAAACACCCTTCCCATTCACTCTCCTGTGATTGAAATGACACATTGCTACATCTGTCTCTGACACATGACTTAAAATCACAGCTCATTATCCTTGACCTGTCCTTAGTGCTGTGCCTAAAGTAAGGGCTGAATAGACTTTTTGACTGCCCTGTTCCCACAGAAAACTTCTGGTTTTCCTGTCAGATACCATATCGTTTTTTAAAGTGTCTACCTTGACAATTCCAAGAGACCTTGGCTCTATCAGCAAAGACTTCTGCTTTTTTAAAAGAAATAACCCCAGGCCTTGACAAGAAGTAAACACATCACCTAAAGTTACCTTTGCTTTTCTCCCGTGTTTGACATCCAAAAGGAAATCCAGTGGCTGGTTTGCTGTGGAAGAAGTGGTAATTCTGTCCTAATGAGGATAACAGGCAGCTCTGGAGGGAATCCAGTCTAAGGGGGAGAAGGAATCAGATTCAATGGCCTTGCTGTTGTTGGTTGCCATATACTATAGTCTTCCCATTTTAGAAAATTCCACATTCCTTTGAAGAGCTCACAGAAACATCTGTGGATTTGTGGGTTGATCCTTGTTAAATGTTAACTACTTAATGCCACAGAGCAGGATCTCTCAGCTAAGCCTGTCATCTATTTGAACAAAATACTGCAAAAGAAGCAGGGTAAGTTTTGAGAAGCTGTCTATCTAAAACTTAGGGAACATAAATAATATATTTCTTCCTGGCCTTGGTCTGCTTTAACACAGCAGCAAAATAGCAGCCTTGCCATTGCTGCTGAGTGCAGCTAATGTTCTTTTTTGTCTAAATTACAGCTGGTACCACTAAAAGTGTGTTTCCTGCCAAGTGTGGTTTCACAAAATGCTGAGTCAGAGGAGCTGTGGGGAGGGACCAGCAGCGGTAACTGCAGCTGGGCACGAGCCCATGGCATTAATGGCACTTCTAAAAGAAGGTTAAGAAACAAAAATGTTCCTGGGCAAAAGGTGCAAAACTGGAAGGCAAATAAACTGTAAGGCAGGGTAAGTTACAGTGTATTATTTCCCAGAAGAGACTGTCATAATATAGTTGCTTGGTGACATATAGACTAATGCCTTAATATTTAGGAGAAGGTCCCTTAAAATATTCACGTGCTTCCTATTGGAATAAGGACTCAGATGCAGTCAGGTCACCATGCATCAGCACAGTGGTCTGCCCCAGGAAATTTGAGGCAACTTGCCCTAGTTCAGGGTTCTACAGGAGAGACTTAAGTAAGGCAGCTCATGTTATTTTTGCTTGAGGACACACGTGTGCAGCTATTGTACTCCCACTGACAAGCTGTGGGCTGTTAATTCACACTAATATCCAGTGGACACAAAGTCTGAGTGCTTGTGAGGGTGTTGGCCAACTTTCTGTCTTCCAGCTAGGGTGAGAGTTGTGTCACCTCATCTACCTGGGCTTGCCCTCAGCACTTCCACCTAGAACTGTCTCTGAAAGACAGAAGATGACAGGGCCACACGGGCAGCAATGGCAATGATGAGACAAGATGAAATATCATTTGCTTTTTGCATTTCATGTCTGAAAATGGAAATAGGAAAAAGGTAAAGTTGAGGTGGTGTTAAAAGTAGTTTAAGCAACTCCCAACTTCTCTGGCCACTTGTCCCTGTTCCCCGTCACCCTCAGTTGTTGCAACATGCAAGCACAGAATGAACAGCATAAGGCATTACATGCATTTGCAAATTAACCCCCACCAAAACTCCTTGTTTTCACCCAGAAAAGTAATTTAGCTCCACGTACAAACTCTGGGGTCAGTGTAACAAATAGGGCAAGAACAAGTGGCTGCAGGGCTGTTTCAGTCAGCACAACAGTGGAAAAATGTCCGTGTAACCACAACCACCTTTTTTACTTTCAATGTCTTTTCCTGCTCCAAGCTCTAATTCTAGCAACCCGTGACCTGATCTTGTTTCCTCTTAAATAAGCTGTAAATTTACCATTAACCTTGATATAAGGAAGATTGATTCTTGATATGTAAAGGATATGATTTTCCACATTTCTTCAAGGGTAGCATCAAGGAGTACATCAGCAGTACTGAGTCCAGTGCCCCTCTGCCTGCCCTGTAGCAGATACTTGGTCCCCAAGAAATCAGAGTCCAAACTCGACAAGCTCACCCGCACCCCACAGGAGGGTTCCCAACACCTCAGGACGGGAGAGCAAGGACTCAGCAAACTGCAGATGATCCCACACAAGGACACATTGCTCTTCTGAAATACAACTCTTTTATTTGGGCAGAAGGTGTGTCCCATGCACAGGGTGGGGTCCTGCAGCAGCTGCTGCAAAATGAGGACTGCTCTGCCCAAGTCTGTCCACAAAAGAAGGGCCACAGAAGGAGGAAGGGAGAGACCACATCAGCAGTCACAGAGATAGCCTTCAGTCACAGTGAAACCACATGTGTAGGCTACCAAGTTCAAAGCAAATAAGCACAAACTTGCTTGCAGCTTTGCCACAGGCAGGAAGCCATGGCCAAGAGGGCTGAGCCCGACTTAACCCTGCAACCTAACACTTTTTGCTGAGCAAATTCTTTGTCCAAAGCAATGAAGCGGCACAAGTGCCCCACACTGGTCCTTTTCATATCACTGAAGAAAGTAATCACAGCAAGACTTTCTTTTCACCCTGGTCCCTATCACCTCCTGTCCTGTTTCTCAACTTTGAAAAGGTTTAGAGGTTTTAGGTACAACTTGCTCTTTTTTTATTTCTTTTTTTTTTTTCTCTCCCTGCTCATGCTTTAAGTGGATTGTTGATGCAGATAAGCAATAAAAAGAGGAAAGGCACTCCTTATGTTCTCTTATGACCTTGAACATCATTTGTGGAACAGAATCAGCAACACTGACCTGGAGGGATGTTTTGAGAAGCCACTAATAGATTGATACGGTGAAGGTTCAGCTCTGATGTTGATGGGTCCCTTATGGAGTCAGTTATAAAATGAAATAATAATAAGAACAATTTATGTAACTGTTTTCTCTATCATACCTTTTTTTCAGAGTTGTTAGGTTTTGGTTGGGCTGCTTTTTTTTTTTTTTCAGGAGATATATTTGATGCATTTAGCTGACTCTTGGCCCAGATTTTCACTTGTCACAATCTAACAGCCTAAATTTATTCATGCTTGGTTTATTTATTTTCTCTAAGGAAGCATTTTGCATATCAATGGAAAATAGGAGGGTGTTTCTGTCGAACCACTTATTAGAGTAACTGTTAAAGGACGCTGCTCACAGTGCACTGAGGAACCAAATGATACAGACCTTTTGGGCATTCAAATGTCAGGCTGGACATTTGTGTGCCACAGGAGCAACCTGTGGGCTTACTGCCGATGGCACAGCTCTCTCTTACATGTACTTTTTATCACTACATTTTATTGTTGTTCATAGTAGCTCACTTATACATTCCTTTTAATTCCTCAATATTTTTCCAGATGAAAATCTGCCTGAAGCATTTTATGTACTGATAGATGCTCTTCTTTCTTTTGCTTTAAGTTTTATTTCACTTTTTTGTAAGAAAACTAGACAAAACTGACAAGCTGGGGTGTATAAGGACAACAGAGATACAAACATCTACAGAGAGAAATGGGACCATGGCTCAGGAAGGCCATTCAAGTTTGTACAAACACCAAGCAAAGCAGTCTCGAATGCACAGAGAGCTCCTCCAAGATGTAACTGCTTAGTAAGCTACTTTGTCTGCTGCTGGCTCACTTACTTCTCCTTCCTGTGCATTTCTAAGTGTTCTTCCAGATGTATCCCTCATTTTTCCTCATATCCTATCACAACAGAAAGTTAACAAGGTGCACGGTCTCCAAAGTGAACAGACAGATTTATGCTGCTTCACAGGTGTCAAATTTGTTTGGATTGAGTCTTCTGTCCAATTTTCAGCCTGTACCTACTGAACAGTTCAGAGGAGCTGACAACAGAGCACTACTCGGTTAACAGGGTGCAAGTGCTAAGAGGAAAACACCCATTTTTCTACTTCCAAGACTAGAAGGCACATTGATAAACACGCAGCCAGAGCACTGCTACTCACAGAAACCAGTTACAAATGAACTTTAAATATCTTTGCTGTCTTACTTTTTCTAAAGTGTTAAAGAAGTAGCAACATAAGGCCTGGATTATGCAGAGACACTTGGAAAAGTTATGGCCTCCTAATAGCCCATTTAACATGTTAAATGAGCATAAATAAATGTAGGATTGTGTGTTTCACAAGATTTAATTTTATGCTAGTTTCTGTACTCATCGATTTTCCCCTTTTCTTTCCTTGAAGAGCACCCATAAAGGGAAATCCTATAGGCTCAACTTCACATCCTCATAAGGATGCATAAGGACAGTTAATTGCTGTAAGCCCCTACATTTTCAGCTTTAAGGGAAAGCAGGACTAGAATACCAATGTAAATGGGCATTATTCAAAGCAGCTGCCTCTGGGGATAGCATCTCTGCCTCTCTGCAATGAGCTCCCTCATTAGCTGGCAGGTAGGAAGGGGCCAGGTTGGGAGGAGTGGGGCTGACAGACAGTGCTCTATTGACTGGTGGGGATGTCCCCCATGGGCTCTTTGGGAGGCTGGTGAGGGCTCCTGCTGTCTCAGAGGCGCTTGAACCTTGAAGTGTTAGAGTTTTGTCTCATCCCATCTGTGGACTGGTTGGCACTTCTGGTAATTTTCAGTTAGTAAGAGCAGATAATGGGGAAGGAGCACAAAAGGTCCATTATAAAAATAAATGTAAAGTTTTAGTTAAAAGGTGGGATTTCAGTAATCATACACTTGTATAATTTTGAAATGTCTGGGCTTGGTGCAGGGTCAGAGATCATATCTCCTGTGGGATCCCATGGTGGCTCAGTCAGTTATTGGTAAAAATTGTATGGTTTGGTTTCTTTGTCTGCTTGAGTTTTTGTTTTTTGGTTTTGTTTTTGTTTTTTAAGTAACTCAAGATTTTCCTTGGATTGACAAATACATGGGTTTGTCTTGTATCTCAGTAATGCAGATTAATGATTAGTGGTACCAGATCACTTCAGTTTACCATAAGTCTAACATATTTGAAATTTGGTTGTCTTTATAAGAAGGCTAGATTGTTAAATACCACAATGCTTTCTTAGTATTAGACCTTATAGTGTTTCTGCTGAAATCATAGAATTATATAATTGTTTAGTTAATGCAATTATGTATTCATGGCCAACTCCTAGAACTCCATAATCTTGTTCGGATAGTGCACAGAATTTCTTAATAGCAAACAACATTCTTTATAGCTGGCCCTGCTCTGGAGTATTCCAAAGAGTCTGATATTTATGTGGTAGAAAAGAGTTGGATGGTATTCCAGTAACAACCAGGACAACCTCTAGACATAAACCTTATATCACAGACTGAGCCACCTGACTTATATTTTTGTGTTAATTTTGAAACCAGTAGACAATATATTTTAGGTAATGTGTCATTAAATGTAGTACCTTTTCAGATTAAGAGTGTTATACATTCCTTGTTTTTATGTTAGGGTTGCCCCATTGATGTTAAGTATGAAGTTAAGGTATACTAGGGCCAGACTGACTCTTGACATTGCAAGATACTTAAAAAAGCCTTATAACAGCAGCTGAGGATTTCCACACAAGTTCTTTCATGCACTGCTCTTGTACAGTAAGAATGAGGTTAAAATAGGAACTTCCTCCAGTGATTCATAGGTGTGGTAACTGCCCCATGGGACCACTGCAAGTTGGCAGAGCAGAGCAGACTTGCTCCTCCACCATTGCCCACAGGGTCTGATTTCCCTTTCATCTCCTAAAGATGGAGCATTTTTTCTGTGAAAACAAGCTGGCCATAAAGTGCAGCAAGGAAATAAAAGGGTGACAGGATGCATTTTTTGATTGTTGGATTGCTGCATTCATTGCTGTGTTTTAGCGTGGCTCCAAGAAGTGTTAGTCAGAAGACTGGTGTTCTAGACATGGCACTGCCAACTGCATTCATCAGGCCTCCAAAGAGGCAGAGAAAGCTTCAGTCCAGAAGTATTAAACAACCGTCAGACCCAGTGTCTCGCTAAAATTAATGAGCCAAAGTCATCAGCATGCTCTGGCTGTTCTGCGCTGCCCCAGCTATAGAAACAAGATGTAAAACTAGTCTGATGAATCAGACAAACACCATTTGAGATTGTTTCATATTTCTAAAGATGCACAAGAGGAGCTGGAAGACTGGACCCAGGCTGTTTCTAATTCCCTCTCAAAGTCATGATGGTATTTAATTGCTAATGCTGCCAAACATATTGAAAAATGTAGCAATATGGGAGCCACGCAAATTAAGAGATCTAGATTATTCTCTACCTTAGTCTGCTAATATTGATTATACTTTATAAAGCATGCAATTATGCTTCTGAGCACGGCAGTAAAATACACTGACAAGTTTTCAAAATCATGCATTACAGAGACACAAATATTCTTGGTTTTTGAAGGAATTTGGCCATAAAATTACCTTCTCAATAAAGAGATGAAAATATTACTTGCTAGATCCACTAAAGCATTTAGGAGCCATTGCTAAATAAAAATCAATGAGAAATAAGTGTTTAAATGGCTTTGTGGATTCAGCTGGTATGTAAATGATAAAAGTTTCTACTTCTTCTAGACTCCTTATTACAGCTGGAAGACAGCATTGATTGCAGCATCTGTGAAATAACAAGGGGACAAGAGGAAAACCTTCCCATGCTGAGATTTCTGGTATCCATAGCACTAGGGTTGTACCTCCTAAGTAATGTAGTTGGATTTTTGAAACAATTTCTCCCAAGTTTCAAAAAGGAATGTGTGCTTTCAGAAGCAAAGCCTTCATCATCTGATTCCTTAGTTCATTCAAGGGAGCATATGGAAAATGCACACATCAATATGTCAAGCAATGGTTTGAAGCAAAAGTAGATGTCACAATTGAAGTAGATGGACAACTGAAATATTTTCTGAAGTTTTCACACTTTAGGAAGAATTGATCTTCTCTTCCTGAAGTACCTCCAGCCCCTGTGGGTTTCAAAATGGCTTTTAGATACATGACTCAGTTGTCTTTATTCTCCGCAGATATACACAACTTACCAACAATTTTATTAAAATGTTTTTCACATGAAAATGAAGGAAAAAAAGAATATTTTTGTCTGTTCACCTTTTATTTCATACATAGGAAGTAGAAAGCTGTGCTTACTAGGTTAGGAAAGACCTCATTAAGTCAAGGCACTGAAATATCTGCAGTTTAACCTGTTATGGAAAAGGAAGAAAAAATGCATTCACAAATAATATAATCATCACATCAAAAAGAGGTTGTCAGCTAAACTGTCACAAATAGCAGACAGTGAACTCTAAGTTTTAGAAAAAACTCCTGAGTAAAGGATCTGTTTCTTCCCTCCTAACAATACTGTACATTAAAATAATTCTGAAAGTTCATGGAATTACACCAATATGGGATAAGAAAACATTAGATTAATAAAATGCACACTGCATCAGCTCAAACAAGAGATTCCAGATGAATTAGGAATAAAAACACTTTTGAGCAGACCTCACCCAATGTGCAGGCACATTCCTGCCACTGTATCTGTAACATGCCCTACTCTCTTCAGAAGCCCTTGCAGTGCATTGCTCCTCTTCCAGATATGAGGGCAGCATCCAGAATTTGGCTAGACCATCAGAGCAGAAGCCGGAGCAGCTTCCTGCTGAGCAGACCTGAATAAAATTATCCAGAGAACTTTGGTAAAAATTAGTGATCTTCAGTAAAATTACACAACAGACCTTGATAAAAATTAATTGCATAGTCTAGCCTAGAGCACAAAGGAAAGCAGTAGCAAATGAACAGCAGCAGAGTTTGGCCCACATTGGAAAGAGCTGATTTTGATGCTGGTCAAAAAATAAAAAAGGGAAAGAGAGGGAGCCTGAAATTTATTTTGTTACTGATTCCAGCAGGAAATGAAAGCAGATCTTTCTTTTAAGGCTGTTTGTTGAGTCATACTGTTCTAAAATTTTCTTCTTTGTATTTCTGGGAATTATATGTAGTGCCAAAGTACCTTCTTGTTTAAACAATGTTTTGGATTGCCACAGTGGTGAGGAATGTGTGCCACATCACACAGTTTCTGTAATTCTGCATAAAGAAGCAGATGAGGCTGGTTTGACCACTGTAGAAGCTTCAATTACATTGAAGGTTCCTTGCATTTTGTAGCACTATAATCAAAAGGTTCTGTATAATTCAACATCACTAGAATAATGGCTGATTTGAGAAAGTACTGGGATACAAATAGGAAACTGAAGAAATTAAATTCAGTAAGACTCTGTAAGACTTTAGTGGGATTATGGAAAACACAAAACTATTCAGGCAGCAGGCTGTGTTGCCTAGAAATGGGGTAATTGTTTAAGGTAGTTTAAAAAGAAGTCATTTACGCTCCTGGGGCCTTCATTTTTAACAGACAGGTTATCTCTTAATTTTCTACCTTTATCAAAGTGCAGGTGATCTCCACATAGTATAACCAAGTCACATCACTCTATAAAATAATATTGTTTTGTGCAGTAGATACTCACATTTCCATGGAAAGGATTTATTTTTCAGAGAATGATAGCCTTTGGAGAGAGAAAAGACCTATTAGGTCATAAAATCTGTCCCTCTGCCAGCACAGGATTTGTTGCATCGTCTATGTATATTCATTAGTGTTTTGTTCAAGCTGTTTCTCAAAGAAGCAAGGGGACTTCCAGTGCTGAACCAGGGAAACAGAAATCTGGCTGAGTTGATCTCACCAGACAGTCAGCCCCTATACCCTCTCTGCCTTTACAGATGTTCTTATTAAATACACATTTTTCACTTTTAGAAATGCTTCTGTACTAGTTAAATGTTTATTACAATTCCATCTTAATTTCAATTAAAAATTCATTCTCTTTCAGACAGCTTTGTGTCTCATATTTAGGGAAAAACTAAGGTTACTGAAATTTAGGAACAGAAAATTATTCCTTTCTGACATTTTCCACATTTCTGAATATGGAAACCAGGATGTAGGGATTTACAGGTTCAAACTTTGAAGAAAAAGCCATATACTATATATCAACATGATGTAACATTTCACCTGTCTGTGTCTTATCTGAATTTTAGACTAATCTGCATTATGGAAAATTATCTTCACTTTTGAAGAGGCTCTAACCTATGCTCTAGATCAAATGAGAAATTGCATATCATTAAAGTCAAGGCCAAATAAGGGCTCAAGGTCAAGCATGTATTAAGCTGTTGTTAAACGTCCTTAATGAACACAATCATTCAAGAAAAATAAAAAGATATGTACAATTTCTTGTTCTCATTCATGAATGCTTCTCAGTATAAAAACCTACTAATTTCATCTAAAGCCAAATTTCTTCCATGGAATTCAGCTCAACTGTGCAAATATACAAGGATTTATTAAGAAGGACATAATCATAAACCTCATCAAACAAAATCACATCGAATATCACAAAATTGCATAGTAGACACAAGTCTTATTTTCTGATAGCTGAACTCAACATTATTTTGGCTTTTTTGTAGTTTGAAAACAGGCTTTGTATGAATTTCCAAAGGGGTTATTTTATTATTGTTCCTATATTTTTGGATGATGATAAAATTAATATAGTCTCAGTGATCTAGTGTTAATCAAAATCCTCATGCCCACACTGGCCACTCAAATCATCTTAGTGATTATAGGGGGATAAAATTGCCAAGATAATTTCCTTGGCTCCTACAGAACTAATAGTTTTGTAAGCCAAATTTGTTGTGTGATTTGACCTCTTTGTGTTGACAAGTCCTGGCATTTTAGCACTTTTTAAGAAAAAAATCCCATACATTAGGATTGAAGAGTGTTGAATTTTTTTTCCCTGGTGAAAGAAGATCAGAACCTACAGCCACCTTTTGCCACTCCAGTTTGTCACTTGGCTTTGTGGACAAAAAGCAAACATTAGCAATCTCAACCTGATGTTGCTGAGTACAATACAAACATACCCAGCTATTGAAAAATCTTTTCAGTTGTGCTTGTCGGTGGCAGTCTAGAATGACAAGCAGGAAAGACACCTCCTGTGTGTGTGCTCATGTTTAGGAGCATACCATACCCCACAGGTCTAAAGGAACTTTCTACATGCTATTAAAAAGGTTGCAAGTTTTATAAAGCAGAGGTGCTTCTAGATGGTATCATATTGGCCAGTCACACTGGTTCTGTAATCAACAAAATTGCTCAGCCTGGAGCTCTTTCAGTATAAATAGGAAGGTGGGACTGACAAGGTGTTTTCAAAACCCTCTTCTAGGGAACACATATCTCTGGTTATTGAAAAATCAGATCTGTCAAACTTTTGGCTTCCTGCGTGTCTGTATTCCCCCGGGCTTCCAGGGGCAGGTTTCCAGCCAAGATGATGAAGATTGAAGGTGGTTGATTGTCTTCACAATAGCTGGTGGATAGACACTCTGCTGAGGCCTGCCTGTCACATTATTTTTATAGGTTCTGACAACAGCACAGTTGAGTTTATGAAACAGATGATTCATCCTATGTATAGCTTTTTCTGTGCCTGAGATATATATGCATATGCATTAAAAACATGGTGGGAACTCTTGTCACAGAATGTGCCTGCATAAAGAGAGACAGTAATTCTTCTTGAAGGGGAGAACCCACAGAACAGAAGCGACTCGCTGGCACTCTGAAATGCCGAAATGCCATTCTAATGAGATAAGCACCATTTAAAATTTGTGCTTCACTGTATTTTCAACTGCATTATTTTCTGTGCATCTAAAACTTTATTAGCGGTGTACGGGTTTGTCTGGGAGTAATGTGCATTTATTTGTACACTTTTTACAGAAAGAAACAGGTTCAAAATCCCTGATAGTATGTTCTTTGGTTGAATGATGGTCATGCGGGATTTACAATTGAATTGTAAGGACAGGAGGACAGGAAGAATACAAGTGACAAATACAAGAGTCTCTCTGCCAGCAGGGAAGAAGAGCTGTAATGAGCAAAACTCCCAACTTGATCTAATTTAGAGCCAAGCAGAGCTTCAAGAATGTGTGGGAATTAATCTTTTTATTTATCCAGAATGAAGGACGAGAATTAAGGGTAAGCGGAATAGCACTGAAATGGACAGATTTGTATTCCCTCCTGAAAAACATTGCATCTAAGTGCCTGACAGCTAAAGTTCATAAGTGCAACAGCAGATTTTTAAGAAACTGTAAGAAACTGTTTGTTCTTTCCAGATGGGGGATGGGAAAGAGGGTCTGGATGTGACCAATAATGTGATCATTGTTGAAAATCTACAGCAGTACAAGAAATGAATGGAGAATATAATCTTAAGAAAAAGGAAAATAGAAAAGTAAAAAAAGAAGAAAACAGTAATGAGTTTTCCTGACTTAGGCCCCAGCTAAGCAAAATGTCTAATCAGAGAGCTAAGGATTTGCAGTGTTTGGCCTCTCAGCTTGAAAAGATGTGATCAGCATGCTAGCATGGTTGTGGTTTCTACTCATCTGGGTTCCTACAGCTTCCAAACAGCCATATCAAAACTCCACTTGTCTGCTCAAGCAATTCAGTTTCAGCCCAAATAAAATTAAATATATGAATGACTCATAGAAATAATTCCATGTTCGGAATCTCATAATGTCACTACTGTTCTTTGATATAAACCAGGTCACACAGCTGGACTTAGCTTGCACATAAACTTATTCCTATAGTTGCTGGCTTTTTGCACTCACATGCATTTTTATGCCCCCTTCTCCACAAGGTTCTTTCATCTCTTCTTTTGGCAGCTTGCCAGTATAGTAGCCAGATCCTCTATTATATGCCAATTAATCCCTTCTTGATGAATTTGAGTCATTTGTATTTTATTGTACACAGTACGGTAATACATCACGGCAAAATGTAGTATAAATAGGGCATGGGTTAGTCAAGTATAAAGGCTTTCTTGTCCTCTACTAGATGCGTATTTATAATTTCAAATTAAAATAACCAACATCCTTCTACAGTAACCTTCTTCATTGTATTTGAAAAGCTTTTAAATAATTTTTTCCCCATCAAAATGCTACCAGGGCAATTTGCTGTGTTTTGGTTTAAAAACATAGAGATGAGATGTAGAGTTACTATACTGTGCCGTTCTTAGAACTAGAAGTTATTGTTAAGTAGTAGTATAATAGTCTGAAATAAATTTTAAAAGGCAATTGTCTCTGAGGAGGTTTCTGCATATCTCTGACCTCTGCCCAGAGAAGAGCAGGTTTCCTCCTATTAGCAAAACACCAGGAGAGTTGTGTGCTCCCACCAAGGCAGGGACACGTGTGTGAACACAGTCAGAAAACATCTTAATTGGATGCCCACAATGGATTGTCAAATCTACCTCTGCTTAAAGCACACACTTAAATCCAGCAGAATGTACTGACACTACTCCTGTGAGGTAAACAGGGTGTTCAAGCACAGCTGAGCTGGAGATTTTGGCCTCCTTAGTGCACAGTCCCACACTGACTGAAGTGATAAATGGTCCACAATGCCTGAAAGACAGATTTGACAGATTTTGCTGTATCTTTTTCTTTTCTTTTCTTTTCTTTTCTTTTCTTTTCNTTCCTTCCTTCCTTCCTTTCCCCCTCCCCCCTCCATCTCATCAGATTCAGTGCTTGTCTGACCCCTAGGAAAGGTCCTTTGGCTTGCTTTACAAACAGAAAAATTCCATAATTCCATATACACTTTTTTTCCCAGGTTATGTTCTGCCATTTTATTTAGTTGATGTGCTGTGTTGAGCTCCATCACCAAGGCCAGTACAAAGTAAGTGGGCAACCAGGAGCAAGAGCAGAGGAGAGCTCAGAGGAAAGGCAGGGTCTTCACCCTCATCACAGCTGCCCTTAGTTCATATCAGGTTGCATTAGGTACTCTAAAAAAGTAACATGACTTCTGAAATTGCAACATAGTACCACCTCTTTAAATACACTTGTGTTCATAAGGGCACTGGCTGAACTGATCTTGCTAAGTCCAGCTCCAGTTATAAAACCATGCAAAGGCACTTCATTGCATAATATTTTTATGATGCCTAGATGCTTCACTCAAAAGTCAAAAGGAATTAAAGCTCTGTTACACTGCAAAACTGTGTATCCAATTAGAATACATAAACTGTTCAGACAGAAATGTCTGGATGCTTAAAAATAAGAAAGATTTAACTTTTAACCAACCTTAAAACATATCCTTGTATGTATCCTTTACTTGTTAATCTGATTTTATTTAGTTCTAAAAAGGGGCTTTGCATGCTAATTCAGATTAATCAGGTCTGACTGCATGTAATTAAAAATTAGTAAAACAAAGGCAGACCCTAAATCAGCTCTTAAAGAACATCTTCCTTCAACTACAAAAGATTAGACTTTATGCATCAGTAGCTCTGAAAGGAAAAACAGTTATTATTGAAGAGTATGCTAACATTTTATCATTAAAAAATGAAGCACGTTTGCCTAACAAAATTAAATGATCCAGACAATAAAGCACATTTGCCAAGATCAAGAATGATAAAACTAACAGTAGAGTAAAATCCAATGCAAAAAATGTTAAAGCCCATTACTGCAATGAGCTTTTGGCAAAGGACCTCTGTGCAATAGAGGTCATATAACGTTTCAGTGTTTGCGCTGGATATAACTCAGGGAATTAATTCCAAGCTTACAGTGGAAAAAATATTGGTATTTTCATATTGGTGTGCTTCATAAATAATGCAACCTGTACCTTAAATTAGGAAATTTTCCTTAATTACCTAGCCTTCTTCTTGAATCCATTGAATTTAATTAATTAATTGAATTTTGTTAATCCATTTTGAATTTGAGAAGCCTTTTTCATCCAGTTTAGTTTGTTGCAGTTGGATATTAATATCACAGCAAAATATCAGAATTTCTACAGCTTCTTTATAATTTCTTTAGATTTATTTTTACAAAAGAAAATATTTGGAATTCCCACCAAAAAAAAAAAATATTTGCACATTTCTGTAAAATAAAATGTTTCATTACAGGGACAATGAAATGAGCAGAGCAGCCACACAACAGATTCTTTCCCAGCTAAAGTCATGTCCTTGGTTATTTTATGAAAAAGGAGAAAAGGGAGGTTAAAATTCAACCCTGTCTCTAAAAACAGGCCTTCTTCAGCTCTTTGCAAGTCCCATTTGTGTTACTAAACATCTTCCAAAGGAGTCTTCAGCCTGCTTTTGTATGCAAATAAGAATTCCCCTGCTCCCCCTATCTCCGTTCGGGTATCAGGGCCAGAAACATCAGCCCTGGCAGCTGCTATTCCAACTATTAAGTGAGGTTGAGATCATACTGCCAAGGGAAGTGCTCCTCTGGGACCTGAATATAAACCCTTGTGGATATTATGGCCCATCTGGGATAATCTCCAGGGGCGATGAACCAGGATGGGTTGGCTTGCAGTGGTGCCTGCCCAGCAAATGAGGAAGGGTAGAGCCCTTGGCAGCCACCTCCAATGGCTGGCATTTGTTTGCCACAGCTGGGAAGGATGCTGCCCACCAACTCGGGGGGCAAATAGCCTCAGAGGTGCAAGTAGGGAAGAGAGGCAGTTACTAAACCATGCTTTGAGATCAACCATAGAATGAAGGCTTTTTCCCATAATAGGTATTAATTGGTACTAAAAGTCCGGTGCTTTCACTAAAAAAATGGAACTCAGTATCTTAAAATCAGCTCTTCATGGGGGCATCCATTCTAAAAAAGTCTTATTTACTTCTTTGGATTCAGCATTTTAAGATGAACACTGTCTTGTCCAGGTTACTTTCCAATTATTAATGGCTGCTGCAAGCATTTGTCTAACAAGGGATTTCAGGATGCGACACAGTTACAGTTGCACATATACTAAAATATAGAGCTTAAATTTATCTCAGGACACATAAGACATCCTCTGGGAAAGCTGCACAATGCAACCATGCTTTCTATTTTTGGCAATAATTAAACTATACTATGAAGAATTATTAGACTAAATGACACTGTAAACCCCAAAAGCAAAATATCTAACATCACAATATGATGTTCTTAGTCCTGTCTCATACTTCATTCTTTTCAGCTCTACTGCAAATGAAAATTAGAGTCAATGGAAACTAGAAAGGTCTTTTATGCATGGAATAGCATATTAATTCAGTGAGAAAATAAATACTGTTTACCTTTTTCTGTTTAAAAATGTAAATTCTTCCTGCTGCAGAAATTTGTAAAGTAAAATTGCTCAGTACTTATACATCTCTCATGCTTATCTTCTAAATCAACAGTGTTAAAACCAAAATTTTGAAAGTAATAGAGTATGTAATAGGAAATTCCCTTTGTCACTTGCATTACCACAGTGCAATGAAGTCCAAAATAAAAAAATATAAACTATGATTCTGACAGTAGTCACTTGGAAGATAAACTTATCATGGATTATATATCTTCTTTTAAATAATGCATCACACGCTTTTCTAAACCACTGCAGTTCCTTCTCAAGGTGTTGTAAAAGCTGAACAACCTGAAGCATATTTATACAGATTAAGTGGTTTCTAATACTCCAAAGAGCACTTAATCTGCATGAATGTGCTTCGTGTTGCTATGTGCTTCTAAAGCCTGAACAAGGAGCCTAAGTGATCCTGAAAGTCTGCTGCACATTTGTATTTTGATAAGTCAAACAAAGGCAAAAATGGAAGAAATATGTTAATTGGCCCTGGCAAGCAAGACAAGCAACTGGCAATCAGAGGCTTTCCAGCCTGAGCTTCTTATTTTCCAGCCATGTCCTTAAAATGTCTCAAATTATACTAATAATGCAAGTGATTATGCTAATATAGACTCAAAAATGGGATAATGCTGGAAATGATGTATCCTTGATAAAAATGTTCCATAATCACCATGACTAATGTTTATTAAAATGCTGCCCTAGAAACTGAGGCAAAGGCCAGCTGGTTTACCTTAAGGGTTCTGTGGCATTTTTCAACTATGCTGTGTTTATCGCTTTTTCTAGCAGACCATCTAAATGAGAAAACAGTGGTAAAACACTTGGCAAAAAATCTTCAGATTCTGACACCTTCCTCTGGCAGAGGCAGGAAATGGTTATCCAATAGACAGCTACCATATCTTTAAGGTATGCTGAAAGTGAAATGCACGTAAAGAGAATTTCAACATAAACCCAACTGATTTGTATATCAGTTCCACGATTTGCCCAGTGTTGACTAAAATAAGGGGAAGAAAATACAACAGCAGAATTAGCACAAAACTGATTGCTCTTCCTGACTAATGTGGGGGGACAGACTCAGTGGGGTGTTTTGTTGCAGGTGTCCTTCCTCTACCACTGTTTGAGTTAAGGACACAAGAAATGTCTTGTGGTGAGCAGAAGGAAGATGTTCTCCTACTGCATTTTCTTGTGGGAAATGAAGAAACTTATTGGTAGGTAGGTTCTGAATGCACTGTGGCACATATGAAAATTTTTTTGTCTTGTAATTCAGGCTGTTACGGAGGGTAACTTTGAAAGACTGTCAGAATGAGGTGTACTGTCAGCAAGGTGCACTGTTTAAGTTTCATCCAAAATAAATACAAAGGCATCAGCGTTTTTTGTTGTTGTTTTACTCTATGCAAAGTAATAGTGTGTGGGATCTTGTAGAACATGTAACAAATATTCAGTACAAACTACTTTTCCAGCAACTGGGTCCCAGAGCTGTATAAATATCTCCAGAAAGCAGTGCCCAAGGCTTTAAGAGTATGTGAAATGAAAAGGATACATCTGTCAGCTGGTGTGTAGCACAGGAGGCAAACTGCTGAGCGAATTGGCAAGGGAGAACAGAAGATGATAATGAAGACAGCACTAAAGTCACTGGAAGAGATGGAAGGTAACATTTGTTGGTCTTCAGTTCAGCATGGTTCAGAGCGCTGGATCATTTGGAAAAGTTCATTGTTTCCTAAGGCATAAAGGTACTTTCTTCACAGAGTGTTCGTCTCGGATATCTTCTACTGACACCTGTCCTGAGAGACAGAAACAGTTTTCCAAGCTAATAAACAATTCACATAGTGCTTGCCACAGTAGAGCAAGGAGCATTTGGGGTTCATAAAGGACTAAAGTAATAGCTGTAGGGAGCAAGGAAAAGTGAAGGAAAAATGATGTATAGCTCAGAGTTGCCATTTCTTTTTCTTGTTTATTTTTTCTGTAAGTTTATTTACCGTAATCCTAAAACAACACTATAAGCTGACCCCAGCCTTGGGGGGAAAGGGAGCTCTGCCATAATACATTTGGAAGGGAAAGCTACAAGTCAAGAAAAATACGGGCATATAAATGGATGCTTCAACTCAAACAGTTAGGCTACAATACTGAATAATTTACACAAATACATTTGTGTGGGATGAGCCCTAATTCCAACTGTTCAGAAACCGCCATATTGAACAAGTCCTTTGTATGCATAGGGACAGGATGTTTTCTACCCTGACACCTTAAAATGTTAGAGGTAATAAAATCAGTGCAATGTGCAAAGCATGACACATACCAAACTGCTCCTTCCTTGCATTTGTCACTTTAATGAAGCCATAAAACTTGGGCATGCAGTGAGGATGAAGGAATCAGTGGTGTTTGGGTTTTTTCTTAAATACTTGGGTGGAATGTGGCTATTTTGTCATGTGGCTGGATAGGTTTATAGGTGGAGCAGAACAGACAGATCTCCACTCTTTTAGGTTACTCAAGAGGGGGATGTTAGGAAAAATTCAGAGCTGTAAAATAAGTTTCCTTGCAATAATTAGTACCTTCTTGCTATTGTTGCTTGAAAATTTTTAATATGCCTCTGATATGTCCCAGAAATGCAAGTCTGCAGGACAGCCAATTCATATTAAAACCTTGACTCTTGAAAAAGCAAGCCTAAAAGGTCCAGTGCCATAACACTGCATTTTATTTGCATTGCTGTATGATTTCTTCTGCATTTCACCACACACTAGTTCCAAAGGAAATTAGACCATATGGTGAGCAATTTGATCATATGTGCAGTTTACCAACTTTGCCCCTATAACAGGTGTGGCTATAGCAGCAGTAATGGACTAATGGGATTTTTGTCACTCAGCTGTTTGCCTGCTGTGAAAGGGCACCCTCCCTCACTGCCACTCTCCATCTCTCCATCCTCCAGACAGCTGAAGGGCTAAGTGCAGCATGTTACCTGATGCTTGTCCATCTCTTCCATACCACTGCTAGGTTACTTTTTGAACTGGTCTTTTCAAACAGCTGTTTGCAGCTTCCCCTCTATCCTTGTCATTCCTGCCCTCAAAATCTACCAGACACAACTTCTACAGGACCATGCTTCACCTCTACTAACACCTCCCACCTCCACAGGTTCTGACCCTGCTTTCCAGTGGTGCAAACACCACTATGATTCTCCTTCCAGTGGGCTGTCAGGGCCAATAGGTCCTACCAGATCTCAGCACATTCTTGAACTTTCTTTTTGGGTGTTTAAGATCAGCAGTGGACACAGGGAGTAGAAGGCTGTACAGCAGCAAAGGATCTTACTTCTCTTTGTGTGCACCTCTCTTAACTCTGGGAAGAGATCATAGCACAAAAGGTGTTCAAAGCAGCAAGAGTGCTGAGTTCACCAGTATTTTCATAGCATAGTTTTGTAAATACAAATTTCTCCAAAAAATCCCCTTTCTTCTCCCCTTACCTTGCCTTTCTAAGGTTGAAGCTCTGCCAAGCTAATGAATCCAACAAAAGCAGGAAAAGCAACATAATAATCCAACCAAGACAAAGTAGTTATAAATTATTACAGGCAGCTCCAAATTCAATCTGCTGTTGTCCTGGTGACTGACTGGGAAGCAACAATAATTTTTTTGTTTCTTCTCAGGCTGCAAGATGTCATCCACAACAGTCTGTCTCCCCTCTCCCCCTTTCCCAGCCTTCCTTGTTCTTTCCCCTTTCTGTCAACGTGTTTTCCAATGATACAGCTTTGGGGTAAAGCAATCCTTCAACTTCCAGTGCTAGCTGCTACTATATATTTTTCTTCGTTGATTGTTTCATTATTTTTTAAGAAAAGCTCAGAGGCACTGGACTCAATCCTCTGAAGGGTTCCCTGGTCCCTGCAGTTCTTGCATTTCCTTTTTTACACGCTGTCATGCAGCCCTGTGTGACGTAAACTCAGCCCAGGAGCCAGTGCACCACTTTGTCACCCTGCTGCTTTGTGCTCCTTTGACTCCTTTCTGCCAGGCACACCAGTATTTCTGCTGCCCATCTCTGACTCGGAGCAAAAAAAAATAATGAAGCTGACCTCATCTCAGAAAAATAAAGCAGTCTTTTACCTGGACACATGGTAGCAAAGGGGCTCAGGACTCCATTTCACCTTGGCTTCTCCATTTCACTGCTTCTTTTCTCTTTTTTTCATTTTCACTCATCCTGTGCAAAGGAGAAATCTAATACATTTTTTTTAGAATCCAAACTTGCTTTTGTGACTTTCCTTCTCTGCTATCTAAGAATGTTTTAAATTTTCATGTTTCCTGTAGAACACAATGAAGTGAGGAACTTTGTATGTTCTTCAGTTGTAAGAGCAATAATGGACACTAATATATCACATCTTTACCTAAACTACATCAGTACTCTGTCCTCCATCAAGAGGGAGTATAAAAATTTGCCTATATAAAGCCAATATCAAGTATGAAAAATTGCAAATACAGAATATGTGTACATTTGATGCCACAATATGTTAGAGTAAAGTGTTTATAAAAGCAAATAGAGATACGTAATTCCTATCAACCTACTTAGCTGCCTTTGTTTCCTTTAAAAATTTCCTCATTCAAAAGTGAAAGCACAATCCGAGTATTAATACACACTACATTTAGGAATTAGCTGGAGTAGTGGTGTAGCACTCCTGTAAGGCAGCATTTCTAAAATTTGACACAAAGAAGGCACAATGTTCTTCATAAAAGAAGGCTGGGGTGGGGAGATGTTTGGTTCAAATTGTCCATTGCAATAGGATCTCAATGTTATGTGTTAAAAAAAAAAAAATTACTGTTCCTATTACTAATCAGAGATTATAACAGAGGTGGGTGGTTTTACCTTCAGTTATACAAGTGTCTCTTATCTATTTTTTCTTTAATTTACTAAATAGGAACATGAGAGTAAATTTCTTGGAAGTTCACAGTTGGGATTATAAAATTTCTGATTCCAAAAATTAGTTGCACAGTTATAGGTGATTACTCACGTTAAACAAAACGAAATTGTGAAGATGGCTAGAATTCAATTCAGCAGTAAATACTTGTAATACAGCTATATTTGGAACAAATTCTTCTTTAAAATTCTCCTGAAATATGTGTTTGCTTGAACTCATATCAAATTTACATCTGAGATCAGAGAAAGACCCAAGAAAGTTATGCCAGTCATATTCTTGGCAGCTATCAATAGAGTAATGCTGTCAAATATGGAATAAATTTCCTATTAGCACATTGTACATTCTGCTCCTCTTGCCTCACCCACGACCATGCAAGCAGGAGTGGGTGGAAGCTGGTGACAGCTTGGTCCCCAGGCAGGACCAACAGGTGGCTCTTAAACACCCAATAGCATTGAATGTGTCAGAGACCCCACAACAGAGGAGTAATCTCCACCAGGAAGAAATAAATGCAGAGGAGAGGACCCCTTCATCTAGTATACACACCAACGTGTCAGAGAACAGCAGGAATAATCCCATGTGGCCTTGGTGACCACAGCACGAAACACATCTGTGAGCAGAGGATCCAAAAGGAGCCTGGCAACATGACAAAGAAGGGGAAAAAGCCAAGGAGCTGCATCCAAGAAAGATAGCAAAAAACTAGGTGGAGAATCAAGAAGACATTTGCTGTCATGATGTCAACAATTAATGCCACACTCTGGTAATAGCTTTTTGCTCAGCAGCAGGGAGTTTTAAAATGGTTTTGAGAATTCCCATCTACCTTCCTTTCCTATTGCTATTTTTTCCACACCACACCCTTATTTTTCCAGGCACTGTTGTTTCTTGCATCCTGAATAGAGGAATTTCTTCCACTTGAAAACTTAACCAGCATAAATGACAGTGAAAAGAAGGGCTGTTGTGAAAAGAAATAAATGAAGAAGTGACGATTGCTCAAGACAGCACTACTGGAATGAGAACTTTGCCATCTGTCCTGTGTGCCTTCACAGTTACACTTCTTTCCCCAATATTGCTATACTCTGCTCTAATCCCTTGCAAAGCTGAAATAGAAAGGAATAATCAAATGAGTCACCCCTTCTGCCTGCCCAGGACCCCTGTGCCCTCAGGTGAGGGCAGGCTGGGCTCCTCAGGGAGCCCAGAGAGACAGACACCCACTGTTCAGGCATCTGACACTGGCTCTGCTGGTTGCTTCCCCTCAGTCAGAAATCTGATTCGAAAGGACAAGCTGGAAAAGTCGATGGAATAGCCTGACATTCCCCTCTGCACAGACACACTGCTTCAAAAGCAGAGATGAAAGGCAGCCTCACCTTCCTGCTTCCCTCCCCAGGGGCACCTAACCAAGGGGTTGGTTGTTAATATACACTTTGGGAAACTGAGGTGCTTAAAAACATGCATTAAAAATGAAATGGCCTGAATCACATTTTGGAAAGTGCCCTCTACAGCTGAAACAGATTGGTGTGCAACAAGAGCACTTTCAAATAGAATGCAGTAGTTTTTCCTGGCTTTAGGATTGCACATGGGCCAGATGCCATAACTGGATGCCTACAAAAAGAGATGCTGGAAGTTGAAAAGCAAGCAGAGTTATTCCAGAGAAATAACATGTTGAGAAAGACCACAGAATCCACGAAGTTTACCCCTATCACCCAGTGCATATCATGGTTTAACCCCAGCTGGCAACTAAGTACCACACAGCCACTCACTCACTCCTACCCCATCCCCTGGTGGAGAGAAGAATTAGAAAGAAAAGGTAAACTTTTTGGGTTGTGATAGGAACAGTTTAAATATGGAAACAAAATAAAATATAACAACAGCAGCAGCAGCAATAATAATAATAACAACAACAATAATAATATAGTAATAATAATAATAATAATAACAGTAATATACAGACACTACTGCTAATAATAGCTATTAAAAGGAGAGAGAGGAACAAAACCCAAAAAAAGTGATGAACAATACAACTGCTCACCACCTACTGAGTGATGTCCAGCCCATCCCTGAAAAGTGATCAGCCCATTCCAGCCAACTTCCCAAATTTGTATACTGGGCATGGGATTTCACAGTGTCGCATATCCTTTGACCAGTTCAGGGCATCAGCCCTGGCCATGCTCCCTCATGGTTTCTTGTGCACCTGCTTTCTGGCAGAGCATGGGAAACCAAGAAGTCTATGGCTTAGAGTAAGCTCTGTTTAGCCACAAGTAAAGCATCANAATCAAATGAGTCACCCCTTCTGCCTGCCCAGGACCCCTGTGCCCTCAGGTGAGGGCAGGCTGGGCTCCTCAGGGAGCCCAGAGAGACAGACACCCACTGTTCAGGCATCTGACACTGGCTCTGCTGGTTGCTTCCCCTCAGTCAGAAATCTGATTCGAAAGGACAAGCTGGAAAAGTCGATGGAATAGCCTGACATTCCCCTCTGCACAGACACACTGCTTCAAAAGCAGAGATGAAAGGCAGCCTCACCTTCCTGCTTCCCTCCCCAGGGGCACCTAACCAAGGGGTTGGTTGTTAATATACACTTTGGGAAACTGAGGTGCTTAAAAACATGCATTAAAAATGAAATGGCCTGAATCACATTTTGGAAAGTGCCCTCTACAGCTGAAACAGATTGGTGTGCAACAAGAGCACTTTCAAATAGAATGCAGTAGTTTTTCCTGGCTTTAGGATTGCACATGGGCCAGATGCCATAACTGGATGCCTACAAAAAGAGATGCTGGAAGTTGAAAAGCAAGCAGAGTTATTCCAGAGAAATAACATGTTGAGAAAGACCACAGAATCCACGAAGTTTACCCCTATCACCCAGTGCACATCATGGTTTAACCCCAGCTGGCAACTAAGTACCACACAGCCACTCACTCACTCCTACCCCATCCCCTGGTGGAGAGAAGAATTAGAAAGAAAAGGTAAACTTTTTGGGTTGTGATAGGAACAGTTTAAATATGGAAACAAAATAAAATATAACAACAGCAGCAGCAGCAATAATAATAATAACATCAATAATAATAATATAGTAATAATAATAATAATAATAACAGTAATATACAGACACTACTGCTAATAATAGCTATTAAAAGGAGAGAGAGGAACAAAACCCAAAAAAAGTGATGAACAATACAACTGCTCACCACCTACTGAGTGATGTCCAGCCCATCCCTGAAAAGTGATCAGCCCATTCCAGCCAACTTCCCAAATTTGTATACTGGGCATGGGATTTCACAGTGTCGCATATCCTTTGACCAGTTCAGGGCATCAGCCCTGGCCATGCTCCCTCATGGTTTCTTGTGCACCTGCTTTCTGGCAGAGCATGGGAAACCAAGAAGTCTATGGCTTAGAGTAAGCTCTGTTTAGCCACAAGTAAAGCATCAGCATGTAATCCACATTATTCTCATACAAAGCCCAAAACACAGCATAGTACCAGCTACTAGGAAGAAGATGAACTCTGTCCCACCTGAAATGAAACCAGGACAGCCTCATCACAGTTGGACATGTGCTGTATTACCCACTAGCAGTTTGTCATTGCACGAAGTCCACCAAAGTCCCATTTTAAGCACCTTCATTCATTGTTTGCCCCCAATTCTCAGTTATATCTATATATGGTTTCAAGTTTTTCCAAAAATCCAAGCTGGATGCAGCCTTTCTGAGAGGTACTCAGATAAACCCTGTGTCCATTCTATCATAGGAGCTGTCCAGGGCCCTGACCTGGTGCACAGGTCAGTTATAGGACAGGCTGTCTGTGGGTCACACTTCCAGATAGTCCTTCAGGGCAGGTGTAGGTTTATCACCTACACTTATATAGAAGGGAAATGCCATTTAACAGACAAATTTTGTCCATGAATTTAACAGGAATAGATCTGCTCTTTGTAATAAGTATTCCTGCTATGCACTGATTAGTTCAGATACGTGCACACATACGTATTTACGTGCACGTGTGTATGCAAATATACATTTATGCTGATGCCTTGAGATCACACATTTTATATTACAAAAATTTCTTGTGTATAATGTCTTTTCTAAGCAGATGGTTACACAGAAAAACACAAGTTTTGTTGGGTAAGTACTAGACCTGTCAGTTGATACACCAATATTTTTTATTATATATTCCTCTTATCTTACTGTAGGTTTGAATCGCAAAAAAAAAAAAAAAAAATAACATCAATCTGTTTCAGCATATCCTAAGTGGGAATGATTTAAGGCTACTTAGGAGAAAGATCACTCATCTTTTTGTTGCACCCTCACCTTATTTGCAAGTTAATGCACAAGGCAGACCTCAGGCAGCCTTAATTTAGTTTGGTCTCTTAGCTCTTGAATCCCTCATCTGTACACTGCCATTCAGCACAGCAGGGGTGTCAGGTTCTCAGACCAGAACAACTCCAGTCCCTCTAATTATTGAGTGAACTTTGTCTTCGGCTTTCACAGAGGTAATGGAGCCCACAGGGAGCAATGATCAGGTCTGAAGTATAATGAAGGTCATTCTCATCAAGGTATTTATTTCTTTAAATTAATAAGAATGCAGAAAAACACCTATCCTGATCTGTAAAGACACTTGTGTTGTATGAGCTACAGGCCAGATATAGATGAAACTGTTTTGCATAAAGAAGCACTAAGAACTTCTGAAATGGAAAATACAGAAATCTGCATCATCTGCACTGCATGTTACCCACAAGACTCTCCAGAGTCTCATTTCACTACTAGTGTATCCCTGCTGAGATGACTGGCATTCAGTCTGTGGAGTGGGATAGCTGCTTAGAGTTTCCCAGGTTTCCCAGGTACAAGCATAGATAAACAGCCAGAGAAGTTTGAAAGACAAACATGGGATAAAAAGAAAATCTTTGTGAATCACATTTACTCTAGCTTAGTCAGCTGGGGAAGATAAATCAGCTGTACAAAACCTGGCTGCATTTGTTGTCTAGACAAAGTTAAGCTGGATGAAAAGGTAGATCCTTTATTCTTTTAGAGAAGGGATGTGTTTGTGGAAGATACTGCTGAGATAACCCTGAGGGATGAAATCTCCCCTTTGCTCAGAGTGCAGGGAGCATACATGGAGTAAGTGGGATTATTGAGACTCCCAAGCTATGGGGGGGAGTCTACTGTCATAAACTCAAGGCTGTGGACAGTAAATCACGAAATCTAACAGGAATATCTAACAGGAGGATAGGAATAAGATTTTTTTATTTTAAGAGGTGGGGAGCAATGATAAAGAATGTTATTTTTCAGATAGTTAGGGTCAAGAAGCAGGTGCATGGTTAGTAGTGTTGAGGACGGATTCAACTTTACCTTTCAAAAGCCTTCAAAAAGCATCAGAACACAATGCCAGTTAGAGCTGCAAATCCAAGCACTGCTTTGGGGGCTATTGCAACTGATACCAAGGTGACTTTGTGTTAAGTCAATATGCTTTAGCAGACTCCTCTAATGAAAACAAACAAACAAGCCAACAAACCAGCCACTAAAAATCACTGTAAGTAAAATGTCGTTCCAAGAAAGTCGAAAGGATCTTTGTGAATGAAGTTTTCTTTCACAATATTAACGACATAACATGCCTCTAAGGTCTGAATGGGGCACATGGCAACGAAGTTGATCCTGTTTTCTTTTGTTTTGGATTTTCAGAGCTCTACTTAATTATTCTTTCCTCTTACACAGAATAAATGAGGACAAGAAAGACCTTTGTGTTTTCTAAGTAATTGTAAGATAGACAAGGAAAACATAGCATGTAATTTCTTTCAGTTCTAAAAGGCTCCTAAATAAAGTACATCTTCCCCAGTGAAGGATTCACAGCAGCACTGAAAGACCTCTGTGAAGCACCCAGCTTTCTTCCAGAGAGGGTATCTCATGGTATGTGTCCATTCCTGCATCTTTGATTTAATTAGATATTATTCAGAGCATGCTGAATCTCCAAATTTTACTTTAGTATTCAAATATCAAGCTACCAAATCTTACAATAACTTTTAAAATGTGCCTTTTCCTATTTTTTAGTTTTTGGGCGTTTTTTAATTTAATGTTTCTGTTACAAGGAGATTTAAAGCTGATTTTGGGTTTGGTTTTGGTGGTCTCTAACTGTCTGACTGTTTGATTCCTAACCCCAGTCTTGTTAATATGACTTTTGGACAAGCTGATCTTCATGTCTGGATGAATTCATAATTGCATCCTATTCTGATCCTCCAACAACACATCCTGACTGTGTCATGCAAGTGGGGAATGTTTTCTTCTTGCCTCCTAGCCCCCTCCTCACAAAAAGAATCTTCTCAACAGAAGTACATCCAAGATTTTCTTCAAAATGAAACACAATTTCAAATTAATTTTTCTGCCTGGGATTTTGAGATAATTCTTTTCCTCTGTTACTCAGAAAGTTCTGAAGATTCCTTGTTTTACTGATATAAATATAGGTGGATTTTTTAAATCTCTTTTTTTTTTTTTGTAAAGCTCTTCTATTATGTTTCCTTCTAGTGTCTCTGTTAACTATTTAGGATATTCCTTTGTATCCGTTTTGAAATGTGACAAGCATTATTCTATCTTCACAGCTCAGAACTGAAAGTAAAATTTCAGTACCCTATTTTGCCACACATCTGTCACTCATAGAATGTAATGTAGCTGAGATGAAAATAAATGCCACTCTCTTGAAAAACTGAACACCCTCCAGTCCTACTAATTTCAAGGGAATCATAGCCTATTAACAGCTCTGAAGACTAGTCTTGTTCATGCAGTCCTTTGCTTCCCTGCAAAGCACAGAGTGAATGCCACCACAATGGCACACACTGGGTGACATGTGCTTCAGTTAGAGTGGGTTTAAACTGTCCCTTTGAATTTACTTGGCAAAATCCTGTCCATAATGTTCTTTTTGCCTAAATTTCAATTACTACTTCCTGAAGTTCTTACTGTGTATAAAGAAGGGAAGACTTTGCTTAGGTTTGTGAAATGGACAACTGAACTGATTTCTGCAGGTCCAAAATATTGTTTTGTAACCATGACAAGGCTAAAAAACATCTTTAAATCGATTTTGAAAACAAGCTATTCTCCTGAATGCTGATACACTGAATATTTTTTAATATAATTTAATGAAGCTCTTTTTTCTATTGCATTTTAAGGTTCACAAGTGACTCTTCAGACGGTTTAAATGCACATTTCTGTCAGTTCTAAAGAAACTTCGCTACATTGCACTAATTGAAGTTCTGATAATTTAAATGTATAGCATTTAAAAGGAAATACATATATTTTATGTTCTTTTCTGTGCTATCAACACTTCCTATTAAATATCCACAGAATCTTCTTTCTACTACAAAAGATGCACACATCAAAACCAACAAACCAACTCAGTGAAGAGTTTTATTTGCCACAGTATCTTTACGCATTCAGACAGAAAGGAACTTATTAATACAATATAATTCTACACTGGAAAAAAATCAGACTTGAAGCTATCTAGTTTTTCAGGAGAAATAATGGGAGTGTTAGAGTCAAGATAGCATAAGCAACTGTCATCCTTTGACCAAGCTTTGAACTTATGCCTGCTCTAAGATCTTCCACCTTGGCTACTACCAGTGGAACAAGATAAAAGAATATATTTTCAAACAAAAATGAATGTTTTCAAAATGTATCATTGGATTGAAATACTTAGCAAAACTTCTGACCTTCAGTCCTGCTGAATTCAAAACACAAAGACAGCTTTGAAATGCTGCAAATTGGGCCTAGCTGACATTTAAACATCAATTCTGAATGTGTCCACACCAAAATATCGATGCATCAGAACTGGGGCTATTGATTCTTTTCAACATGCTTAAGCCATCTGCTTTCCTTCACTTAGTTTCACTTCTGTCAGTTCTTACAATGAATAGACTTTGGTTGGGGATTCACATGCAAAGAAACCTCTTGTTTGAAATAAAAATGACCCAAATAATAGTGTTTCCCTGAAACTGTTGCCCAGACCTTGTAGGACCACGCTGCTAGCTCTGCTCACCCAGCCCTGCCAACAGGAATGTTCTATGAAACAGCTATTGCCTCTGAAACTCTTGCATGGAAAACCCTTGCCCTGAAAAACAGCTAGAGTCCAACCCATAAATTTCTGGGATCCTGGGATTCCTGCTTTTTTGTTTTCTAAATGTTTGGAGTAATATCAGTGCATGGTTTAGCCTGGACTTTTGTCTTCAGAAGTCCCCAAGCCATCATTTTGGACAGACCACTCCTCTTCACTCCTCTGCCATGTCAAGCAGGATATCTTAAAGCACATTGGCTCATCTTCATGTGTGGTCATAAGGGTAAGGGAAACTCTCCTGGACAGAAACATCTACAAAATTCATCAAAATTATCAAAATGTCCTTTTTGCCCTCACTCAGGTATTTCATCCCTCCCTTCCCTCTCTTCAGATCTTGGCCTCTCTGTCCCATGACAAAGGATTTCAATGCTGAGGACAGAGGCTGCCAGAAACAAATTCAGGATTCACCTTGAATGAACTCTGAATTAGGCAAGAGCTCAGGACCAAGTCAATTCCAAATTCACATGGTTTGCTATATTTTTCTCTCATTCATACTTAGTGCATAATTCTTTCTGGATTTTTTAAACATTCTAGGAGGGATCTCTGAAAAGGAAAGCTGAAAAGATAGTCACCTTGTGCTGTAGGTCTGAAGAAGACAATGAAAGTGGGAATGTACTGGAAGAGTACTGCAGGTACTATTATTTTTCTGCCAGTACCAGCAGGTGGGGTGCTGTAAGGGAATGTTTATTTGGCCAGGCATTTCTGAAATGCGTTTTGATTATTAGTGCTAAATTAAGCCTTTAATTGCTGTTTGTTCTTTTGGCTTTCTTGTTGTTGTTGTTGGGTTTGGCCTTTTTTGAGGAAGGATTTATAATTTAATCTGGCTTTTTTATCTCTGAATGCTGGCAACCTGTCTGGCCATATGGCATTGGAGAACAGCTCTGTTTGGCTCCCATTGTGTCCTACAACTTTGCAATCAGATATACCCAGGTGTTCTGAAAAGATGGAGGCAGATCATTGTCCCCATGTTATGAATGAGGAAACTGAGAAAGGTCACAGGGTTTGCTTTGTCTGTCTTGGGACACAGTTCCTAGAACAGAGCAGCCGACCCCTTGGCACACTCCTCACTGGAACAGCACTGTTGCGTGGGACGGCAGCATGAATGGCACAGGTGTGGGGGAGCCAAAGGTAGGCACAAGCTGTTCAGTTTAGATTATCATCAGGTTTTAAGTGCATCCTCCACTTTGCATTTGAAAAACTAACTGATTGTGCTATTATGTTTCTCCTCACTTCCAGATGCATCCAGCTGCATTTCCACTCACACCAGACAGTAAGGAACACAATCTCCACATATCCTAAGTGTTGGTACTTGTCACATAAAGGAAAAATACACTGATTGATTTTGTTCGTTTGTTTGTTTTTTGTTTAACTACTTTAATTGAAACAGATACAAAAAAAAAAAAAGTCTACAGAAACTTTCAGGTAAATTAGGTAGAAAAACAACAAAAAGGAAAAAAAATGAAGCCTACTTTTAAATCTTTGAGAATTGGGATGTAAAGAGATGTTTGAAGCCAACAGAGAACATGATGAGTAGGTTTCACTACTTGATCTCCATGTCCATTTTTAATGTATTGTCATAAACCACTTCATCTGAAAAATGATTCAAAGTATAAACACATCCCCAGCTTTTGCTGTTATGGCCCAGTATATTTAGTCAAAGAAATTGGGTCAGTGTACTTTTTATTTTCTTTCCATTCTACTAACTCAACAGGATACTGGCCACATTCCAAGCATGCTGCGTCCCATTCCAGATTTCATAGACACTGAAAAAAATAATACCAATGAAAAAATGGACTGTGGATGGCTCAGCTGACACAGCCACAGGCAGGAAATGGCTGGTTGTTGCAGCATATTATCCACAAAGCAAGGCAGACTAGGTTTTGTTATTTTACATTTCATCCTGCCAACCATGTCTATTGGTTGTCGCAATCAGAGCTGCTGCTGCTGCTGCTGCTGCAGGGTAGAAAGCAAAAAATAAAATAACAAAGATGGAACAGCAGAAGCTTCTGCTGGTGCTATGAATACTCACAGTGGAGCAGTGGAGGTATAAGCTGTTATTGGCTTGATTAAGTAATTGGTCTCTGATGTTTATTTTATTGTACCTTGTTAGAGGACTGGGTGATAGTGATTAAAACTGGTCATTGGGAGATGTGAAAGTTTTGTGGAATAAAATAGCTTGTGAAAGGGACATTATGGAAGTCTTTTTGATACACAGTGGAGAGGCAAAGGAGCTATAGCTATATGCATGTGTGTGTATATATATATGAGAGAATATATGTATGCATGCACATTATGCATGTATATTCATATATATGTGGGGCTTAAATCTCCTGAAACCTAAAAGCATTTTCCAAATAATATCTTCTCTCCTTAGTCATCTTAGTATGATTATATAACTAAGCAATTTCACTATAGAGGAGGAAGCATTGTACACCTACACTTGGCATAATGATAATATACAGGAGGGTGTTGAAAAAAAAATTTTAACAACTAATTAGCTTCAAAATATCACTCCTGAATAAAAACAAAGGTGTCTTTTCATTTCTAATCCCTTAGAACTTTTTCTTGTGTGAAAGGAACAGCTATTTAAAATCTTCCCTTGCTTCTCAATTGTTGGGATTTTTTGGTGTTTGTATTTTTGGTGCGTATTTTTGTCAGCCTGGACAAAGAAGACAGAAAAGTTGACAGTCTAAAGAGTGTGTGTGAGTGTATGTTTGTATATTTACATATGTAGGTGGGGCGAAGGGGCAGATAAAAACAATGGGAATATTTTTAACAGATTGGAAATTTAATTAGGAAAGACTCAAAGAAGTTCAGATGCTGCAGAGTGCCTCATGAAATTCAGTTGCTCAGATTGCCACAGCATCCTCCAATGCTCCTATTTAAACCATGGAGAGAGCACCCAATAGAGCTGGAACAACACTGATACTCAGTTTATGCACAACATTACACACCAAGACACAGGCTGTAACCTTCTGTAGAATCACAGTATCTCCAGCTATTGCTTGAATTAGTTGAATGACTGATCTGCCCTCAGTAAGTGCAGAGCAACTTCATGTTCAGTGAAGCAGCAAACGACCCAGGGATTTTCCTAGCACTCCTATCAAAAGGTAAGTATCACCATTATTCGGGTAAAACTGAGGCACTGTGAAATCCCAAAGTAAATCACAGACACAAGTGGGAATTAAAGCTGGACTCCCCAGTTCCCAGGCTTGTGCAATAACCAATAGAAAACTCATCTTCTTTTAGTCAGTGGGGAAAAACAGCTGAATTCCCATGGGGGAGATGGGAATTACTCAGTATAATCCTACAATTAAAAGCCAATATTTTTACTAAGATAAATCCTATTGTAATATATGCAATCCGCAATAAGGAGGCCAAACCAACCTGGTCCATTGTTAATGAACTAAGATTGTTAATGATTTATTCACACTTATCAGACTGGTGTCAGACAGCAGCCGTGTTCTGGGAAAGCTTGTTATGGACAATCCCACAATCATTAACAGGGATACACCTCCAGCCTCCCACAAGAGAAAGCACTACCTTATCAGAGTTAAAATGGATTTAAAATAATTGTGAGCTATAGACCACGAACAGGAAATATATAAAATCATTTTGGGATTCATTTTCCTGATTCTTGTTTATCTTCTGGAATAAACAAATATTCTGTATAACCCAACATGTATCCGGAATGCACTGCCTGAAGTCAGGATGTTTTTGGCAGAATTTGGAATACAACCCTAATCCCCACATCCCGGCACTCTTTCATCAGTGAAGAATTGCAATCAGGGCCTTGTAGCAGCAATCAAACAGAAGTGATTGTCATGAGAACAGAGCACATGGAAAAATAGGAGAAAATTGTATGGGACTTAAAACAAGTAAGAGATAAAGAGGTGCTATCGAATAAAGCCAGTAGCAAGAATTCCTGACCTATTTATGACAATTTGATTAAGAAGGTGAGAGGTAACTATCAAAGTGGGGAGATGATAGCTAACAACGGATTATGGGAGGGTAAGCATTGACACTGAGTCACTCTGCAGTGGAATACACTCGGTGGAACTTTTCTCTGTTCTAAAGAGCAGAAGCTTTTTTCCCAGGTTTGTGATTTTTTTTTTTAATTTTTTTTACTGCTGATCATTTGCTTGGGTTATTTTTTTACTCTTTTTCCCGTTGGACCTGTCAAAAGAATGATTCTGCTACCTTGCAAAACAAGTGACATTTGGAAGCAAACTAGGCACCAGAAGAGACAGGTTTGGTGCTTTTAGCTCAGCACCCTCAGCATGAAGGTCACAGCCCGCAGCATCACCCGCGAAGAGAAGGTGACACACGACGTCTGGGCCACTCAGTCACCTGGCTCAGAGCTTGCATGCAGCTGAACTGCCATTCACCCCTTATCAGTGCTCCCTCCACAAGCCCCATGTCGAGGTCAATTAGAGGGCAGTGTTGGAAGTAACACTCACCAAGTCAAGGGCTGTGCAATGACTAACCTTGACATTAATCAGGTTTTCCTGAGTTACTAGACATTTTAGCCTGATGCAGACAGTAATTCTTAGGAAAGAAAAGAAGGAACTGGTTGGCCTGCCCAAGCCAGATAGTTTGCAAGTAATTTCGCTTGGGTTTTGCACCAGCATCATAAGAGAGCTTCCCCCATTCACTTGTATAGAAACCAAGCATCGTGCAATTGTATCCAGGAGAAACAAAGCTGCTTAAGTCGAGAAGCCGTGAGTAAAAATTCAGGTTGCAAATTAACCGAGTGCCTAATATTACATGCTGAAATCAGTTGTCTGTAAAGAAATCAGAGCAGTCCTTCACAAGTGTGACCTGAATTTTATTTCTTAGCTTCAATATGCCATAAACCACTTCCCTTCCAAATAGAGTACATACTTTAAAAATCACACTTAATTTTGCATTTACACAAAATCAGAAAAGGAATTACTAAGGTTCAACATGTTCAAAAGAAGTAACTCTTCACAGTCTGTCAATTACAGCTATAACAAGAAACTTCCAAAAATAGTTATTTGGAGGTGATAGTATTTCTGTGGTGAGAAAAGTGATTTCCACTGCAGCTTTTGCTTTTTGCAAGAAAGCAAAATATTCCCTGGGAACATGGATATCTCCTCATTTTTGGATTTGATGAGGTTTTGTACAAACGCATTTATCATGAAATGTTCCTGGGTCACGAAAATTTCAGCAACAGTCACAATTTGTTTTCAGTTGCCAGTAGATCATGGAAATTCCAGGACAGCTCTTTGGTGCATTTTTGAGTTACAGAATAGGTTGCAGGGAATCAGACACATGATTTAACATATGTTAGATCCTGCAGACAGATTTGAGCTTAGCAGTAAGCATGTGGCTAGTCTAATTTAGAGGAATTATAAAATTAGGCAGGACTATTTCTAGGATTGGGTAAGTCATTCATTTTTAGACTCACAGCATTTGAAGAATCTGATCACTTCTTTATTTCTGAAGGATAATTCCCTTCATTTTGTGGCATTAACTAGCTTACACCAATCAGTTCCTCAGTGTCAAAGATAAGTGTCTGCTCAGGACAGCAGCCTGGTCTCCTTAATTCCTCTAAGTAATGTCATAGCAGCAGATGCATTGCCAGTGGTGAGACGCAGGTTATTTGTAAAGCACAGATCCATGTTTTACACTGTGTCCCCTGCCACACCTGACCAGACACCTCACCTTGGTAGCACTGTCTCTGACAGAAAACAACTCTCTTACGCTGCTGTGGCAAATAGGAGCAGCTTCTGCATTAAGTCATTGCCCCCTAATAGGCATCTAAAACAATCAAGTGGGTTTTGCTTATCCCTTGTAGCATCTTTACTGCCTGGGCATTTTTTCTGACAAACCTTTTGCTGGCTTCAAAGGGATTAGTATTTTTTTCTACACATTTAAAATCATGTATTGCATATGCACTGTGTTTATCTAAGAAGCACAGGGAAGGGTGGCATGGCATAAATCTGCCGATACTTCATGGATAACCTTGGATTAACCTTGGGTGATTTTCCATTTTATAGGATTTTACAGGCTGAAATTGCCAAACAAAGACATGATTTTAATAAAAAATGTTATTAGATATTTTTTCCCTTTTTGTCCATAGAATATACACTGAAAATAGAAACAGAACACTTTACCATAACCTTTTACAAACCTATACCACAACAGAATAAAAAGGCTGTGTCACATGTGGAATTTGTCTTTCATTTATAAAGTAGAGTTTAACAGTGGAAAAAAAATCTGCACAATGTAGCATTTTTGCCAGCAAGATATTTTATCACCTTCTCTTGAAGCTCACAATAGAGAAATGACAAGGTGAAAGGGCAAATGATAGCCATCTTTACCATAGAATTCTTCAATTATGCTTTATCTTTCATGGTTTCTTTTAAAAGAGAAGTATCAAAAACTACCATACACATTATAAACCCTACTGTAGACTACAGTAAATGACTGTTACCTTAAATGCAAGTGTTAACAAGTGTCATTTACTATACTTTGCAGAAAAATCTGTGCTTTTATGATTTTCCCCAGTTTAAGCTGTTTTTTCCTTAAAGGCATCAGGAATAAGTTGTTGCTAGTATATGAAAAGAAATTATTTTGTTGCTGAGCTCAAGTTCTATTTCACACTGCTACAAGTATTGCCCACTCTTTCTGAATCATAAAGCACGACAACCCCAATTTCCTAGCATGAAGTTTCTCCATGAATAAGGCTTAATTGCCAATGAGAGGTCCATAACTTTTACTCATCAAACACTTTTCATCAATTAGTGCTTCATGGAACAAACATTGTCTATTCTTTTAGTCTAACTTACATTTCAAAATTGCTTCAGGAAAGTTAAAAATGTCACAAGTTAATCTATAATAAACCCACAGCTTTGTATGTGACAAGGCATGACAACTCATTGCTGTAAAGAAACTCTAACTAGCACGCTCAAAAAACATGCCTGCTAAAAGAACATTAGATTTTCACCACATGCTTATACTGGTTCTATACCATTGCATAATATTTTATTTTATTTATATATATTTTTTTTTCCTGCTTCTTCTGTTTATAGTCTCTAAATTTCCCTCCTCCTTTTCCAGATCTTAATTTTTTCAGACTGGCTTCTTGAACAAGATCTCCTTCACCATAAACTTGCACTAGCATGAAGAAAGAAGAGGTACAGGCAGGGGAAAGAAATGGTCAAGTGCACTCCCCTAACAGAAATATCTGTCTAATCCAGACTGCATGATTACCTGATAAAGAAAATATTCATAAACATCCAGGTGCAAGCTTCTCAGGTTTTTCAAAATGACAGAAGTAGGCACTGGGTCTTCAGCATTAAGTAATAATGCATTAAAGTACAGTTATTACATTTAACACAAGTAGTGCTGATATGTCTGCTGATATTTCTAGTCAAAAATTTATTTTTTCCTTGTGAAGTCTAATAATTTTGACATGAAGGGATTGATCTAAATACAGCTTCTGTAATTCAATAATGTTCATGTTTAGAAATTAATTTTCCCATTGGGTTTGCTAGACCGATGAAATACAAACTTAAAGTAAAAGGAGCCGTGTCACTTTTGGCACGTAGGGTTTTCTCCCTACACTCACACTGAAAAACCCCACAGCGAAACTGATTTGTTGGGGGACATTTTCTTCCCCTCAACTGGGATGGGACTGGCAAGCCATAAGGTTCTATAAAAATGCCATGGAAAGGAATGAGGATAACGAATCCTTAATGTCCTAAAAACAACAGGTTTTTCAATATCCATCTGGGGAAGTTTGAATCTGAGGTTTTAGTGCTCAACAAACAGATGCATCACCTAAGGATACGTGACAATCAGTTTATCAGCTGGACTGAAAAGCTGAATATTCAACAAGGGCAGACACACATGGTTAAATAACTCTGCTACTGTATGAACACAGGGCCCTGTTATATTCCATGATCTGAGGTTATATAAACACAGACATGCTCAAGCATTTGTTAGGGCTTTTTCATTTTTTATAGCATTACTGGAACCTTCCCGAGAGTGCGGAAACAGCATTTGTTGGAGAACAAGCCTCATTAAAATAAATGACAGTGTTGCTACTTCCTCAGATAACTTTGCTCCTGTCTCAGCAAAGGTAGACTGGTTCTATTACTGGGAAACACTCTCTATTGCCAATTCTGTGGTAGAGGAACGGCATTCTAAATTTAAAAATCCTTTCCTATTGATCCATGTTTATCACATACTACTACACTGGCTTGCATTAAACAGGAGAGATACATTTTCAGCCCTATGAAGGGAATTAAATGCCCAGTTCTTATCATTGTTAATAGTTGTGTGCCTAATGCCCAGTGTGCCTGCCTGCAAACATACCACCTTAATTGCCTAATGTGCAGTCTTGAGAGAAGCAGATTATTCAGCTTTATGTTTCTGCATTTGCAAATATACCAAGGAACTGGTGGCAGTGGCACAAAGAACAGATTTGTCAATTTGTTTATTTTCAAAACAGGACAGCACAGGGTCTTTGTTCTAGCAACTCTTGGCTATAGAGCTGTGAAATTCTAAAAAAAAAAAAAAGCAGCATTTTAACATATGGATTTCTACAGTGTGGGAAGGCTTTGCTTTGCATTCAGGACTCTTTCCAATTAAACTGAATGTTAGCTCAGCCCATTTAAAATGCATATAAATTGTGCTTACAGGTTTCCAGTTATGCCTACCCTCCTTCTGAAAGATACCATGAAGGGTGTGAGTAGAAATGCAGAAATGTTTTAACCAGTTGAGATTTTGTTATTGTGGTTTTTTCCCTCTGGATGGAAAAATATAGATAATTAAAGACTGTATTTAACACTGTTTTTGAAGAAACTGAGGGAGTTGTACAGTGAAAATCATATATCCAGAACAGTTATTGTTATTCTGCATTACACTAGTGTTGAAACAGTTTTGGCTATGTTGAGTAGTCCCCAGAGAACTTCATTATCTTCAGTGGGACTAAACCTAATGTCACATTACTTCCCACAGTGACAATATGAGAATTCAGTTGTATTAGGTGAAATATACTATTAAGAACTGCATACTTGCAAATACACTCCAAGGCTGGGAATAAACCTGAAAAATTCATGCACATAATTTCATACTGACTGTATCTATTTTGGAATCCAAGGTTTACTGGAGTCCATAACACAATAAGTGACTGTATCCTTGGTAAAATCTTGTGGCTGAAGTTTTCTCTTTTAAAATAATAGAGACATTTCTCACAGAAACTGTCTTGAGATTCATTTAGTGCAGATCAATCTGTCCACATTAGCTCTATTCACACATTCCAACCACCTCCATTGTCAGAAGGGAAAAGCACAGCTCAGAAAAGCATCTAAACAAATAAATAAATCCCTGTTCCTGTGCTTTGAGGAAAGCAGAATGATTCCTTCCCAGAGAAGCCTCAGAGAATTAGGTGGCTAATGGAAGAAGGATACATCAGCCAGAAGTCTCAAGGGTAACAAGGATGATGAGTTGTTTCCGCAGAGGCAGGCAGAGCTACATCCTGAAACTTTTGGCGCGTCTAAAATCAGCAACATTTCTGTTCTTTCATCCGGGGGGAGTGTTTTGCACAGGGAAGCCCCCTGGGTGCCTCAAGCCATTTCTCATCAGGCTCTACCTAGGATAGCAGCTCTTGGCTGTATTTTCTCCAGGCTGTTGCCCCTGGGTGTTGATGTCCATGCAAAAAGGTCCCTCCTGCAGCTCACAGCATCAAGGTGTCTCTACGTTGTGCTAAGGTAGGGAGGAAACATTCTCAGCTGCTTCATGTCATCAGGGCTGAGGCAGGGCAGAGGTTTACAACTCCACGTTTCCCATTTGCTTGAATATTTTTCTCATCTCTCAGATGGAGCAATAGCACACTGAGAAATAAACCTCTTTACTCTGCCATATCCCTGTAAGTGATATATCCTCATTAGCAGCTGCCTGAGCCAGTCAGTCAAAGTTTTCCCAAATGCTTCTTAGCATCAGCTAAGTCCCATAATATTAATACCACCAATGTCTGCTGCATCTCTATGGGATTTTAGTAAAGAGAGAATGTTATTAGAAGAGATAGTGTGGCTTTCCCTTCATTTGTTCTTACCCTACATTTGTTAAACCAGAAGCAGTTTTTCAAGTCACACCAATCAAACACGAACATCTAGGACCTAATGCTCTCCATCAGATGCAGAAACCCAGTCCATGCAAAGCCAAATGGGTGCCTGGGAGTGGTGTAATGGTGCCAGGAACAGTAGTTCCAAATCAGCTCTCAAAACCAACACTGTTGTTACTAAGTGAGTTGTCACTTCCTCTTCACTAACCACAGCAGAAAAAATCATTATTCTTTCTGGCACTCATTAGAGGCACTACTACCTTCCTTGTTATGAAGTCCCAGGTTGTCTGGATCCCATAAGATCCATGCAATTCTTGGGAATGCTCCAGCTTCGTTGGTTCATCTGGAGGGGATTTATGGGTGGGAAAGGGGAGGCACAACATGAGGCAAGGTATCTCCACATGAAAACAAATTTATTCTGCTGCACAGGCAGGAGCTAAGAGACTCAAAGCGGCATGAGCCAAAGCTGAAGACTCCTCTAAGCTCCCGGTACTACTATACCTCGACAGGATACAAAGTGATAATTTATCCAAACACTGAAGAAAGAGTTCCTGGGCTAGCATAAACAGGAGTTTACCCATTGGCTCTGGCCCTCTGAGAACAAACTCCCATTGACTGATAAGTGATCCTGAGGATAAGGCACTATTGTTGGGCTGTTTCTAAGAGCTGGCCCTCATAAACTAATCCTTTCATGGGTGCCATAGGCACCACATTCTAAAGCACTAAATTCACTTGAGAAATCCCACAATTAGAAGGCAAATTGACTCACCAATTTTGCCTATAAAGGTCTTATTTTGCCAACCTATATTTAAGAGGGCACGAATCTAGGCATGATGAGATTAGCAGTGCACAGATAGATGAAGAGGGGGCGGGGCCACCCCAATGTATTTTCAAATCAAATTTACAAAGGAATTCTGTGTGCTCAAGGGCAATTATAGTCACGCAACTGTAGGTGACTGAAACCCATGACTAATAAAAATTAAATTGGCCCAAAATTAATCATATGCAGCAAGATTGATTTGATTCAACCAGATTAGCTACTAAAATGCCTCAAGAGGGTTGGATTAGCAGATGATATACCCTTCTATCTCAAGGCTCAGAGAGTAATATCTTGCAGAGGCAAATTAACAAAAGAATATATTAGTTAGTCCTCTCTTGATCTCTGTAATGAAGAAGGAAACAAGGCAAACATAGTCATGTATATGTTGGGCTGTTCCTGCATTTTCAGTTCTTCCATCAAACTTACTTCAGCAGATGCTGCAGTGCATGGTTAATGGCAGAGTGAGCAGAAAGCAAGAGATCACTCAGTGGTAAGTACAGCACACCAAGTTTTGCATTATTTGACAGTAAAAAATTGGTTAGTAGGGACAGATTTCTAATATTCAATATAAGAATAAGATTTAGATCAAGGAGATGGGCTAAAACCAGCTGGTCTTTTCAGCTTCCCTCCAACCTTCTCTTCCATTACCTGAGCCAACAGTGGCCTAACAGTATCATTCATACCAGTTTAATTTACAACAGACGAGGAGACAAAATGGCAAAGCAAAACAGCTTAGATATCCTTACTACAGTTTCCCCATCTCTAAATCTAGGATCAGACATCAACAGGCTCCTGTTTTGATTTATAACTCCATAAAGCATTTGTGGTTCAAAAATAGAATAAGTTTAACCAAAATGTAAAGGAAAAAAAGAATAGTCTTCTCAGTTACCTCAGAAGTAGATACTTCTAACCTTGTATATATGGGCTAAGGATGAGCCTACACATATCCAACAGTACTTTCAAAGACTTCCTTCTCATCCCAGGCAAAGGCACACAAGTGGATTTCCATCAGAGTAAAAGGCACTGTGCCCTTGGCTGACTTTAAACATGGAGAAAGCATAACCCTGATATCCCATGGTTTGCTCTTGATTTCTTTTGTTTATTTGTAGGGATCACTAGTGCCTCCCTGTAGCTTGTAAATAAATAATTGGGCAGAATAATTCCCTCCTGCAAAATACAGTTCTGATAATTTTTGTAGTCTGTATCCATCAGTCATATTCATGTAGCTAATAAGATAAAGTAGGAAAAAACCCCAGTCAAATCCCCACATTTTCTAAAATGCTGCAAAGATGGAAATATTGCAGTAAAAAGGCAAAGTATGCATTTAGGTTTCTTATCAGCTGGATCTAGCACTGTGTAGGAATTTTTCCATCACTTGATATAGACTAGAACACCATCCCAAACTCTTGCTCACTAAAATCTTTTAGTCCACACACTTGCACAGGAATGACATCAGTCCCATAACACTTTCACTTTCCCTTGCAGAGCATATAAAATAATTTCTGCAGTTTTCAAATACTAGTTAGGACCCGTAACTCTAATGAAACCTTTTGGTGATCTAACTGGCTAGGTTGCACAGCATCTGGTCACTGTACTGAAAGCTGTTTTTAAATTTGAACCTAACATGAATTGACTGAATTCAGTCAAAATATGGACAGGGCCTCATTTATCTGAACTCTGATTTATAGTAAATAGAAAAAATCAGGTTTCTTTTACATAACTCCCTGAAGATGCATATTCTACATAAATTTATTCACCTGTTCTTGTTCCTTCTTATAAACCTAGGAAAATACAATCTCCCCAAGAATACCTATTGGAAAGCCTGGAAAAGAAAATAGAATTGCTATGTATGGATGATTTTTTAATATTCGGGAGGAATTTAATTCAAACAGTAAACACTTTTATTTTTATGAATAGTATTATTGAGGAGATTTCATGATCTTAAAAAAGCTTCATTATTATAGCTTTCCTTGAATTCAGTGTTGAGTCAAATATAGCTGCAAAACCTTCAGTGTCTTTGGTACTTATGCTTGAATCATCTTTTACATTTTTCATAAGTCTCAATCCAAAGAAAGTGAAAAAAAGATTAAGTCCTTATAAAAATTATGTCAATTAAAGTAATCTTTTTTGAATCATCTTCCTATAAAGATCAAAATATGTCCAATGTGAGCATGAGCTCTGTCTTCTCCCCTGCAGGAATTTTTAGACAAGATTTTAAGCCTTTAGTCACCAATTGAAATATATTTACAGTGCTTATGGTACACAACAGTAATTACAGAGGATTATAGGGTAATCTAATTTGGAAGAGGGCTCTGGGCATGACCTATTCCAAACCCACACTCAGAACAAGGCTGCTTTCGGGTGGGGTTGCTCAGGACCTTGTCCCGTCAAGCTTTGGGTGTTTGTGGGGAGTGAGATTCCACAGCCTGTCTGGGATCCTGACCCAGTGCCACTGTCTCAGGGAAGGACTCTCCCTTTAAGCCTTGCTGCACAATGCCATGGGTGCCTTAGCCTGCTGGCTTGCAAAAGGCCCTCTGCCTGCAGTGCTGTAGACCTCTTTTTCTCCTTTCTGATGCCCAGCTTTGCTCCTTTACTCACCAGCTGCCAGGGCAGAGCTTTCCAGAGCCTCTGCCATGGTGTCTTTCTCTAATTGCTCTCAAGTTGCTCCTTCGTGCTGTTTCTCTCAAGCTCCTGCAAACAGTGATAATGTTGTTGTGGCAGGGAGGAGGTTTCTGCTGCTGTGACACTCACCTCTTCCTTTTCCCCTTCTTCCCTTCTCCCTCCAGCTGCAGCATCTGGATTACATTAGAGGACCAACAATGTACATCCACAAAGCTCAGCTATGAAGCACCTGCTGCTCATCAAAGTGCCCTCCAGGCAGTGCTAACACTCCTCAGCAGGAGTGACCAGCCAGGAGTTTGAGCAAGGGCTGGTGGGAACTACAGAGTTACTGTGGAAAAATTACTATAAAGGAACCCTGCTGCTATAGGAGGCAGGAAGGTGTTCATCTGGAGACTCTCATGACTTCCCTTCCCAGCTGGCCCATGAGCAGTTTACCCATCACCTTCTTTCTGTCTGTCTGTTTCTTCTTCTCTTACCCTTTTTTCCTAGAAATTACTCTGTGCACCATCAGCTATTGATGGACCTTGCTGATACACTCCATGCATCCTGTGAACCTGCCTCAACACACTTTGTGTTGAGAATATTTTAGTCATAATTTCCCTTTCTGCAGCTCATTGTTGTCATCTCTCATCCCCTTTTTGTGCATGAAGAATAGTTGGGCTCTGTGCTGCCTCTAATGCTTTCTCAGGTAATGAAAGACTGCAATTTGATACACACACACAAAAATGTAGATTTTCCTTGTATGTCACATCTTCCAATCTCCTCAATGTCTTAGCAGCCCTCCTCTAGACTCTTTCTAGCTTGCCAACAACTCTTTTGGGGTGCCCCTAAACTGGACCCAGCACTCCAAGTGTGGCTTGTCACTACTGAACAGAAGGAAAAATCACTTAGTTTAGCCTTCTGAATATATTCTCACTAATGCAGCCCAGGATGTGTTTAGCTTTCTTCCCCTAAAAGATACAGTATTGGCACATTTAACACTACCAGGACTACAAGGTCCATTTCTGGAGAACTGCTGCTACCCCAGTAAACTCCAGCTGGTGTCCATCCATGGGTTTATTCTGTCCCAGGCACAGGAATTTACCTTTGCTTTTGTTGAACTTCACAATGTTCCTTACTGCCCATTCATCCAGCTTGTTGAGGTTCCTCCCTGGCAAGCCCTGCCCTACAGCATGCCAGCTGCATCCCCCAGACTTGTACCACCCATAACTTGCAGAGGACTCATCCATGCCAGCCCATCACCCAGGCTTTTCATGAAGACGATGAACAGGATCAACCTCAATGTCAGATTCCCAGGAACATCACGTTGCTGCCAATTCAACTTCCTGTCATTAACTACTACTGCACATCCAGACCTTATCTCCTCAGTGAAGTTATGTGGATGCTTTTCCAGAGTATGTCAAAAGGTTTGCTAAACTTGAGGCAAACATCCACTGTTCTCCACTCATCCACAGAGCCTACCATTTCACGAGAGAAAGAATTCAGGCTATTTAAGCACAAATTGCTTTCAGTAAAGCCTTCTAGGATTCCCAGGCTTCAGAACTCTCTAAGGATTTCCCAGTTGCTTTAGCATGATGTCCTTAACTCGACCACACATTGGCAAAAACAACTGAGATTTCTCATTTTCTATAGTTAATATACTAGTCTGAGCAATTTTAATGGCATTGTGAAAGCATATAAAGATCATAAAACTTAATGACTTAATATTTCTTACATTTTCTACCATGACTTTTAAGAAGATGTACAGCATAGCACTTTCAAAGGGGGACGTTCTCTTTTACAACAGTGAGCTTGTAGTCTGCAAAGCACAGATGCTCTTCTTTTAGTGGCTAAGACTATGAAATAAGTGAAATCTCAAGGGCCATATCTTTACTTATTTACATCAACCCATGCATTTTAGCTGCAGTGTAACTGTACTAGTTTGTGCAGTTTATGCCAAAGGAGGATCTGGGCTCCAGTTTCTATTTCCAGCTCTGTTTTGCTCATGTGAATGCAGCAGTTAATTCAGAACATATGGAAGAGGTGGGGAAGGGAGCTCCTGCTCTCACAGCTCATGCAGCTAGATTGATTTTTGCTAAAACTTAAAAAAAACCCACAGCACATACCACGTGTGACAAGTCACCATCCTGCATTTCTGATATGAATTATACTGTATAACAAAATGTGAGTATAAAATTTAGTAGCACAGCAGTTATGCCACGCAACACTTCACCTGCCTGGGAGTACAGTTATTTCCATTTTCATAGTAATGGGCTATTGTATCCCAAAATGTGCTGAGAGAAAACACACTAATAGGATTTTATGTGAACACTTGGAGAACAAATTTATACAATGGAACTGGACCGGAATTATTTGATTAAATGCAAATCATTAATGTTGTAAACAATACAAAAAGAGAGTAAGCCTAAACTGAATGTGAAATAATGAGAGAAAAATGGGCTTTATATTGCTTAAAATGCACAGGTCAGATCATGCAGCTTCCACAGTGTCTGCTAAGGCAATTTTACATTAAAAATGAGAGTTTTCTGTTATAGAAAAAACAGCTCCATTTGATTGACTGGGAGAGATGTATTGCAATACTGAGCATGGGCTCTAGGTCAATGAAAGTATTTATAACTCTTATTTTCCTCCTTCCTTTCCCACTGAGATCAACTGGAAGTATGAATACTGTACAGTTTTTAGATCCAAACTATTGTGACTTAAATCCCTTTAAAAATGGTCTTGAGTTGGAAGTTTTCTTTTTCCCAGAAATGAAAAGAAAGAGAAAAACAAAGGACAGCTTATATTTCACAATCCTTGCTTGGATGCAGCCCATTCCCCTGCTTCGACAGATAAGAGAGGGTGTTTAAACAAGCGAGATGGCAAAAGCTAGAAGAGGCTGGAGAGCCTAAAACATAGGCAAAAATACTGCAAATCAGGAACAAACACAATGAGGACAGCAGTTAAATGCTTATAAATACCCATTTCCTATGGCAGAGCTGTAATCCAGATTCAAAACTGCTCGTTTGTGTCTTTTACTGAATTTTCATTGCATCTCCAGAGGCAGGAAGGCAGAGAGGAGAGATGCCAAAGCAACACTATGCCCTGAAGTTTCACTACAGCTCTGTGCTGAGTTGTTTCAGGTGGAGTGCTTGAACAGTAAAGGTGCAAAACACAGTTCCCCTCAGGTACTGCTCACATTTGTGAGAACTGCAGAAATGTGACCACCTTAGGAAAGATTCCCTTTTTCTTTTTTTTCCTTTTTTTTCTTTTTGTTTTTTTAAGCGCTCTCATTCTAGATTCTAGATTTAGATGCCTGACTTTGGACACTAAATGAGTTTTAAGATGTCAGTTTTCATGCCCAGCTTGAATGCTTTTTTTTGCAATAATATATTTAGCTGGGTGAAACATATCCCTTAAGTAATTCGGTCTATTGTGCTTACAGTCTGCTTAACTTTTTTTGTTGTTGTTGTTTATTTCTTCTTTGGCTTACCTTTGTTTTTTTACCCTGTGGCAAATAAACAATTTTTATTGAAGATAGCTGGAATTGAATGTGAAGAGTCATATGTCTTACTCACTGAGGGTGCCTTAGAGCAAAGGGAACTACCTTACTTTTTCTATTCTCTCACCAACCGCTCTTGTAATAGCGCAGAGTATTGTTACTATCATGGCATGACTCAGAGAAACAGCCAAAGAGACATTTTAGAAGACAGGATAAACAGCTTCTGAGGAACTGGGGCCCTATTTCTGTCTTTTATGCATCCTTTGCAACCCCTTACTGAGCTTTCACCAGATGCTCTCTTCAAATCTCATGAGTTATGGGGCTTCCCTACATAAGAGTCAGCTCAAAATGTGCTTCTATCTTCTTTCTTTCTCCAGGAAACCCTGGAACAAATAAGATTCAAAGACAACATTCAGCCAGACACAAATTAGTTAGGGTCATTTGGAGATTTGGCTTGACGACTGAACGAATTCTTAATGCATCCCCTGCTAAGCCAGGTTGTTCATCACTCATTTTAAACTCTAGGTACTTTCAGTAGTGTGGTATGTGCAATGCTTCCTGCCAAGCTGATATGAAAAGACTTTCATATGTGAAAAACATTCAGATACAAAATCACTAGGAAATTTGGAAGATGGAAAAATTCCAGCTTTACAATATCCTCCCAGAAGGATTTGCTGCTAAATTGAAAACTATTTGTTTATCGCTTTTTAACTCTCTGTGGGAGACACAGCACTGGGACAATGAGACATAGAGATAATGAGCTGGGCAGAAGAAATGCTGTAAGAAATATCTCCAGCTCCAGGGGTTATAATCTCTCACCTTTTTTTTATTTAACTCATTTTTCCTGTACCTTAAAGACCACTGAATTTCCAGTCCTTAGGACATGGTTACTACTTCTACTACTACTACTACTACTACTACTACTACTACTACTACTACTATTACTGCTACTACTACTAATTATTATCATCATTATTTCTGTTGTTGTTGCTGATGTTATTGTTGTTGCTTTTGCTGTTGTTATGTATTATTCCATAAGAGGAAGAACTTATGAAAGAAGATTTTCTACGAGTTTGTTGTTTTGCCCTCATGGCCATCTCACTGCAGGTGCCCCCAAGCAATCCCTGTCTTTCACGATACCTCTAACTTGAAAAGGATGATACATGCCACAGCCATTTTGGAAATAAGGTCAATCAAATAAGTTTTGTACATTCATAAGTAAATAAACAGAGAAACATGCATAATAAAGAGAAAAAGGCTTGAAATATGAGCCTGGAGTCATTTACTCCATTGAGGTAAATCCTATCATTCACCAGTGGGACCTATCATAACAGCAGGAAGAATAATCTGCATAGGAAAAATATGAGTGAGTAATAAAGGTAGGTTTTGAAAGTCTAGATCTGCTTTGATCAAGCACTGTTGTATTTAAAACACTGTCAGCTACTAAGACTTAAATCATTGCTGGAGAAACTAAAGAAATGTCAGAGCAGCTGCACAGGAAAAGGGCTAATTTAGGAAGTCAAGACCACATGAAATGGAGCAGCTTCACTTGTAAAGGGAAAAACCTCCATTCTTGTCAGCCTCAGAGTATAACCTCAGTCCCATCAGGACCAACTCCCTTAATGCCTTTAATTTAGCAGAAAACATCAGTGTTTAGCTGAGACAATGAAAAAGACACCTGTATAAATTCTATGGAGCGGATATAAATTCCCACCTGCCTAGAATTTACAGCCCTAGTATTAAATCCCACCATGGATATGCAGTATTTTTATGAGTCAGAATTTTGCCATGGTTAAATCATGGAAGACAGGGTTAGTCCATGGTTAAAAGTCACTGAGACCCAGCAGCAATTAAAAAAGTCAATGTGGAAGGTTAATAGTGCCCTACTTGGATCTCTAAATGATTTCAAAACTTAAACATAGGGCTCTCTGTCCTCCTCAAAAACACACATCAAACAGATTTCATAAACTTGTTACAGGGCTGGGAAAATCCCTATTCCCTATTCAAATTCCTTTTGGAAGTACTTTAATTTCTGTTTAGCTTCCAGTATCAGAATCTTGTGAAAGCACCCTGCAATATGCATATCTGTAATTCTCTTTTGACTCTAATATTTGTATTAAACCTCAAATTCTTTACAAATTCAACACTAGTAATCCTAAAATACATCTGACGTTACAGAGGACAGCAGCTAGCTCAAAGCTCAGAAATACAGTGGTATTTTATGTGGCATTATCACTGCCTTGGAGAGTGAAAACTTTGTTGTTTTTGGACTCAGCAATTTCTTATCTAACTGAGACTCCAGTGGGTAGTGTATGGTCATCTTTTGGCATTCTTTGTACATTTAATGTTACATGGGGAGTCTTTGAATGCTCCCTCCAGTTACTCTTATCAATGCTGATGTCTTGCTTCTCTTCTATATGGCAGCATGTGTAATACTGAAACAGTAATCAGGACCTATGAGAAGAAAACAAGATATTACAAAAACAAACCTTTTTTTTTTTTACCATTTTATGCAAAATTGCTTCAATGTCCAGTTGTGAAAGACTTTTCCCAGACTTTTATAGATCTGTTCCTTAGGCTGCAGCTTTTTGCTCTCTGTTAAAACATTTTCCCAGCATGTCTGAATGAGAAACTCTTCTCTTTTCTCTTTTCAGTCACCACAGAAAAAAAACCCAGTTTCATTGATGTTAAACATGGAAAGGGTTAGCCAAAAAGCAGTGCTATGAGGATTTTTTCCCTTTTGTCAGATGATGAAACAGAAATACCCCAAATGACAGAGTCCAAGATCAGATTTCTGATCGTGGCAGTTTCCTCTGAAGAGTCCAGTATAAAAATAATGTCATGTTCTTTGTGGATCTACTGTCCCTCAACCATGGCAGTCCTTGCAATTGAGATCTCTGTGTTCAGGCCACATTCCAGATGAAGCTGGCGAAGGAAGTGCAACGGATCCTAAGAAACCATTTACACACTCCAGAGTGTGCATTTGTCAGCCAACATATACATATCATGTGTAGCTGAAGAGTTTTCAGGCCAGGAACGTTTTTGAGTGCTGATGGATAAAACCACACAACTGTACATGCCAGGGTAAGCCCAGATGTGGGTCAGCTGCGCTCTACACAGCAGGGCTCAAGCAAGCATCACCTCTGGGATGCAAGGCAGGTGAAAGGAGGCATACTGAAATATCTGTTTTGTATGAAACCATCACGTGTTCATGGGTTCACACACATGTAACTGTATTGATACAATTACATTCCCATTAGAATTTTTAATCACGTATGCACTGTTTTTGACATTTCATCTGACTTTGGGAGACACTGCTTTCTCTGGGACATTCAGATATTTGGTCTTTCAGACATTATGTGAATACTAATATTAGCATCACATCCTTGACTCATTCCTCAATTTACTTTCTCCCTAATCAACCTAAAAACTGATAACTTTTTGATAACTATATGCCTGCACTAGTTTGTTCCCTTCAACTCACTCATCCCTGCATGGGGTGCCATTAGCAGCTGCAGCAGCAAACATCTCTCTAACAGGGAGTAGCTTTTATCAGAGGAGGACAGACTTCTTATTTACTTCATGCACAGCAGTGCTGTCTGTCCTAATGCTCCCACTTTTACTACTACCAAGAAAAGCTTAGGATTGACATTGAAGGTACTGACTGACAGAACATGCCAAGTTAATACCAATAACTTAGCAGCAGGATATAAGTAGGCTGGCAGGCTCTAACCTAAAAGGTACAGAATACCTGCTACTAATGGAAATACTCTCTCCTACACAAGGGAGCCACACCCATCATTCTTATATTATGTCTTTCTTGCTTTCTAATTGTACTGGCATTATATGATATTATTCCTTGGCTCCAAAAGCTGTATTTCATATTCCTTGTCTGTCCAGGACAGAAGGGAGCAGTTGAGAGGTGAACATTCTGGTATTCTCTTTCACTGCTGCCATGACTTCACAAGAGATGTCATATCACAGCTGCGTACAAGCTGTGTTCCAGTCCCAGTTGCCTTCATCTTTCCATCCCCTTTTTAAAGTCTGTAGTTGTAGCAAGACTGAAAAGTCTTGGGTGGCAGAATATCGCTTCGTATGTGCTTGTGCAACAAAGAGAAATGGGCTCCTATCCCAGCTAAAATCTCTGGATGCTGTTTTAGACCACAAAATGCTTTTGGATCTTGGCCCAAAACAGATAGCAGCATACACAGGGCTATAATAGCGCAGCTCTGCCTTGTTCTTTTTCACACATAGCAGTTTCCTTGACACTAGACCTGATAATTATTGAATGAATGGCCTCTTCCACTCTCAGCCCCCAGCAACCATTATCCTAATTACAGTCAAGCTGGAATCAGGAAAAAATCCCACAAAATCAACATCTTCAAGTAATACCTTCAGCATACAAAGCTGCAACCACTTAATTTGAGTCTGAGGTGCTGTGTAAATCACCTCAGAGTATTCCACCTCTGCTTTGAGTAAAGTCCACTCAACTTTTGTAAAAGCTTTAAATGTATAAAACATATTCATTAGAATGAGGTTATTAGCATGGCAAAATCACAATTTACTGGTGAGAGGGGTATTTCAAATCATGGCCAGGTGGAGTTTTTTCTTTCACTAGACAGTAAGTAACTCAGAATCCATTAACTTCTGAGGACTTGTATCTTAAAAGAAAGTTATGCATGAAAAATTAAGAGTACTGTAGTCTGACAGATCTGGATTCATATGGATATTTTAATTTTCCAGCAAGCATAAGAAAATGGTTAGCAGGTTTCGTACTTCAGCTTCCATATTCCATATTCGCGAGAGCAGCACAGACCCAGATACAGCACTATAACATGGTTTATTCTGACAACACAATATGTAATGAATGAAAGAACTTGTTACCAAGGAGATAATTGGACTTGAACAGTGAAAATGTCTCAATGTGCCAATTTTCAACATCGGTTTTTCTTTTGCTGTGGCTGTGAATTGTTTCTGGCCACATTTTTAGAACAGCAAGCTACTGTATTTATCTTATTTTTGTATGGCAGATTCCATAGTCTAATATATTGCTCTAACAGGGATTTTATGCAAGGTTGACCTGCTATGTATTAATAACCTTTAAAAAAAACCAAAAAACCAAAAAACCCCAAAACAATTAAAATAAATAGAGCATCAGTAAGAAAGGAGACTTTGCAGACACATGAAAAAGACAAAGTAATATTAGTCCAGATATCCTCAAAAGAAAAATTGAGAGTGTATAGACAATATTTTGCAGGAGGCAGGAATGGTATATGTTGATGCCATACACTTGAAGGAATCCTGCTTACCTGTCTGGCCAAACTTCATTATCATGTTATTCTATAGTCTTACAACTTTAAATTCTATTACCATCTACATACAAATATATTTTTCTAGGCCTCTCTGATACTGACTTTTAGCATATTATCTGTAAATGAAATCTCTTTGACTTTTTTCTTTTCTTTTTTCAAACCCAACTTCAAAACAACAAACTTCTGAGACATGCATATCACACAGAGTATAACAAATTGATTAAATTGCCTTCTTCTCAGTCTATATCAAAGCACAAACACTAAGCATATATGACAATTATTTTTAATCTTTAGTGATGTTTGATACTCAGCTGTTCACCACGTGGAGGGATGTCCCCATTTGCCTTATTGTTCCCTGTCCTACTTGTTGAAGGTGAAGCAATCAATACCACTATTTCTTTGTTCATTATCAACAGTAGCCTGTATCCTACATCTCAGTGTTCCTATGTTTGTGTATATTTTATGTAATAATTCGTTCCACACATACAGAGTTTGGGAATAACTGAAGGAACCAACCCAAAGGTTTGTCTTTAGTTACTGTCTTAAAAATGTTCTTGCACCTTGCTGAAGTTTCTAGCTGTTTTTTTTTTTTTTAATGTTGCAATTAAATCTATGCATGATCATCTTCCAATACTAGCAGTGCCACAATTTCCTTCCTCAAAGGCTCCCACTGCCCCCTTGAAGACTGACAGTCCTTCAGATCTAGGGGACAAAATGTTCCTGCAAGTGTTCCTTAACCTGCTGCAGTCTGAATATGCCACTCTGGTAAATCATGGCGAAATGAGCAAGATATCCCATCTCCTTCTGGCTGCAGGAGCTAAGCACTGCTTCCAGGAGCAGCTGCCAGATGGTCTGTGACGAAACAGCCCCTAGAGTAACTTGGAACTCAGGAGCAGCCATCAGAAGGAGGAGCAGAGGAGGGAAGTCTCAGCCAGTGCACCCCCTTTCACAGCCTGCACTGTGCTGCTTCTCCCCATGCTGGAGTCATTCATTCACATTGCTTTCCAGCCTCTAACAGCCTCTAAGTTTCTGAAGTCCAATGTTTTTTTCTCCTCTTTTTCTGAGGATTCACTGACAGAACTAGATACAGAATTAGATGCAGAACTAAAGGGGCAGGTCTCCTTTGTTCAGAGAAAAAACAGCCATACCTTCTTCAAAGACATCCCTAGTGCCAACATGTCAGAAAATCACATGGAATGCCCAATCTTCTTGAATACTTGTTTCTCATCCAGTTTTTCTCCCTTCCCATAGTTTCAACCAGTTTCTTTCCCCCCCCGCCATAGTTTCACAGATTTCTCTCTGCTTCCTGTTTTCTCTAATAAACCAGTAATATCACAGGATCGTTTTCTAACTGCAGGTACATTGTTAATCATAGGAAACAAGGAGATTTACTTTGAAAGACCTAGGAAATCAGTAAATAGCTGTGGCTCTCAACACAGGGATTGCTCTCTCCTCTCAAAGAAATAGCAAGAATAAGTAAGGGAGAGTCATTAAGTTCACTCACTACAAAACCCCTATGAGGTAAAAGAGCAGCATGTAGGGAGAGCATATATAGTCTCTGTAGGTTTACAGGAGGCAGAACACCTCTGTGTGCTCTCTGCCCCATGTCTGAGAGTTTGGCAAGCAGTCGGTATAAAGCTGCTTAACCATTTGGTTCAGTTTGGCTTGATATCCTGTGTTGTGTCCATTAGTGGTGGGATGTGCTTGGTGTGGATGCAATAAACCAAAGCTAAAGAGAAACCTCTAATTTTTATCTTCAGCCTCCTCAGCTCTGTGAAACTGCCTTACTAACACTCAGAAGGGATGCCCACATCTCCCTAGACCTTGACAACTTCTCTTTACTTTTCTTTTAAACTCGTTAAGGCAGATGGGACTAAGTTCCTTGTCGATAAAACCTGTTAACTGGGGTCATTCTATCACTGCTTTATTGTCTTGAGTACCCACTAACCTTCAAGCAGCTTCACAAATGTGTCCTGCTTCATAGCTCTTGAAACTTAACCAGTGAGTCTTCGAGTGCTACCTATCGGCAAGACAAAAAAATTATATTACTTCTTTATTTCATAATAGTGAAACTGAGACAAGAATTTAAGTCAGTGGAGTCACTTTATTTTTACATTTTTCTAATGCAGCAACTTTTCATCAGGCCAAGAGAAATAGATTGTTGATGTACTTATGAGAGTGCTGCACACAAAGTGTATTCTGATATCATCCTTCAGATTCACCAAAGAACATTTGTCATCACTTCTGATAGAATTAAATTGTGATTGCATCTAAGGCATCAGTTGAGGAATAAAAATGTGGAAATTCATGCAGAAAATACTAGTATCAACATTAGCACGCTGAAGAATGCAATAATGCAGAGACTTTCTACAGACAGAAATACAATATAAACTCTGCCAACGACTCTTATTGTTCCCATGCAAATGAAAGGAAGATCAGAGGATTTTATGGTATGGAAGTAACAGTAAAATAAGGGTAGCATAATAAGTCTAAATCCAAAATGAAATTTGGGAAAACTTTGGTATTATTAAATTTAAATGTTTTAGTTCATAAAATTAAATTATTCTGATTGTGGCATATTTTTAGGTTTTGTAATCAGTAAGGAAAAGCAAGCCTCAAAATGGAAATGTGCTCAATTCCTCTCTGATTTCCAATTCTTGGTAAAACTCCACTATTAAAATTTTGGCCAATCAACAAATATCTCTTCTCCCCTCCCTTTCTGGCCTCCTTTTCCCCCAAACCAGTAATTATGCTGTCAGTTGCCTCCCATTTCTCTCCTAGGTATTTTCTCAAGGCTTGTCCACAGTACAGAAATTTATGATACAAAGAGCTGTGCTGGCTTCTAAGGATGCTTGTAAAACACTTCACATCCATACGCCAAAGTGCTCCAAGTGGTTTGTATTTCTGCCAAAAAACACTTGGACTTTTCTTGTGTTCAGCAAGGGCTAAACTTGGCTTGAGGCCAGTAGGGACAGCAGTAAAGGAGATAGGATACTGCACTCGTGCTGCAGCCCTACAGAGGCACTCTGTACATTCCCAGAATCCACTCCCTGTCAGAGCTACACTGGGAGCTGGGAGATGGCTGCCCAAAGGGCTCTGCAGCTGACAAGCCTTGGGGATGTAAGCAGAAATGCTCCTATTCAGAACAGCATTCGGCAGGATACCTCTGGATGTTACAAATAGTTAGCATTTAAACCAAGGAACCGAGATAAGCTTAATAAAAACCCTTCTAATTATCAGGGTATTAGTAAGGAAGTGAGAAAATGACATAAGTAATAGAAGGGATTGCTGCTGCTCACCCCCTGCCCTGCTTGTCGTCCTCAGCCATGCATGCAGAGCTCTCCCTACTCTCAGTCAGGATCTAGGGAAGCAACATGAAGAAAAGAGGGAGGAGGGGAAAACTCACATTCAAAATAGCAGCAAAGAGCTCTTCTGGAAAGTGTGTCTGGAGGTACAAAAGATACAGCTGGCAGTTTACACTGCTTTACTGAAATAATGAGAGTAGAGTTGTACAAGCAGCTACCTAAAATGGGCATTATTAGTTTTCTTTATTAGGGCCTGGGTGGTGGAGCAAGGACAAGCAGCACTTCCTTGTGCTTTGTTCTTGTCACTTGACAGCTTTTTTTGTCCTTGAGATATTCTCTCAGGGGGCAAGGAGTACACATGGCTCCAAGTCACTCCAGGATTGGGAGAGGAGGGTGAAGCTCAGCATATCAAGGGGCATGTGTCTGCTGCAAATTTAATTGTTTAAAATAATCTAGAATAATTTTGCCAAGAAAGCAACATTTAATTGTAGACAAGAATTGAAACTAAAATTAGAAGGGAATTTAAGTGTCATTACTTAATTCCTCACATAACACATTAGGCACAGGACAGGGAATCCTGATTTAACCTAATGATGAACAGACTGACCAGATTTTCAAAGTGAAATAATGGGATTCCTGTGGGGGAAGGAGCTGTGCTCGGTCACAGGGATTTGGAGTGAAAAGCAGTCAAAAAAGGAAAAGACAGTCAGCTTCCCTCCTCCCTTGCTGTACTGCTCTACCTTTCCTCTACTCCATTTGTGAGTGGCACAAATTTCTCACTGGACAAGCCCCATGACAGCAAGTAACAAACAGTAATGTTGATGAGGACAGGCAGCAATGCTGGGTTTGTTGTGCTGATGAGATTAACTGGAGGAGAGGCAGAACTGACCAAGGATCCAGTGTGCCCATCCAAGAACTCCCTGTCCAAGAGCTGGTGGCTGCCTTGTGAGGGGGACAGGATACAGGGGTTGATACCCCCACATTCACACATACCCACTGTGTACTCACACAGAGTCAGACCCACATCCTCACTGTATTGTGCAGGTCACTCCCCTATAAAAGCCTTATTTCACTGTCTAATGGATTAATCATATTCTTTCAGTGATAACTATCAGAAAGTTCTCATCTTGATGTGCTGATATCTCACATCAATCTCAACTACCCTGAGATTTTTCAAAAAGCAAAACTGTTGGGTTTTGGCCAGTCCTCTGACTCAGCATCCTTGCCTGAAGGCACAGGACATCTTCACCTTAACAGCAACTGGGACATAGTAAGGGGCTCTTCAGCTCTTTGTTCTTTCATTTGAATCAAGGCCTGCTGACCTAGCAGATTGTCTGTTAACCTAATGAATCACCCTTCAAAGGAAACTTTCTTATTTCTCTTCCCTTTCTCAAATGAGCTTCTCCTCCCATGCTCTCTATTACCATAGATATTCTCATTTTCTCCAAAATCACTTCCCCTTGTTCTGCCCAGGAGACACTTGTCAACATCCTGGACTGGTGGTGGTAAATATCTCCATATGCTTTACAGATCTTATACTAGCTGCCACTTGAGTTGCTGCATTGGATATTTTACATGTTAGATGATAAGGTTTTCCCAAGCAGTAATGAAATTTTTATGTGTTTTTTTCTTCTTCCTCTAGAATCCCTCTTTTGCACATAAACAATGAGAATATTAAAGCCTTTACACTGAACTGGGGCAATTTAATATCTACGAAGAATAGGCTTGAAATAAGGCTTTCCGTTACTACAACAGATGTAAAACATGGGGGACTGATAGGACAAGCTGGAAATATATTATGATGGTGAGCTCACAAGTAGGTAGCACCTCTGAGACTCATTTGGTATACAATAACACACTAATGCCATCCTAGAAAAATACTACTGTGGTACTTAAAAATACTTAGACACTACATTTTGCTGCCTTGCCTCCTGTTTGTAAAATGCAAATCTTGCTCTGGTCCCCACAAACACAGTACTTGGTCACTTTTGCCTGATCAGGCAAACATTAACAATAATAACAATAACAATAACAATAATAATAATAATAATAATAATAGTCCCAGTAGTAACTATACTCAGCATTAGATTTATGAGTTCAAGACTTAATGACTGTAAGTCTTAATTACTGTAATACCTTTTCTGATCTCACTAAAGTCCATGTTACTTCTATTTGCTTACAAGAATGTTATTGCTGAAATCAGACTTGTTTACACCAGAGGTATAAAACACTGGTGTTTATACCAGTGCTGTAAAAATTCCCATTTGAATGCATTTGCCTCCCATTTCTTTGCTACACTGGCCCCCAAGTCTGCTTCCCACTGCTTTCTCTGACTTCATTATTTAGCCAACATTTACTCTGAGTATGTTATATCATCTTTAGAAATCCAGAACTCCCATTATTTTCACTGTGCTTGCTGTAATGCTACAACCAAACACAGACCAGGTCCTGGCAGACCTCTCTCTGAAACCACTTCTTTCGTTTAAGTTCTGCTAGAGGCTCTTTTAAGTGAAAACATGGACTTGGCTTGCTCAGCCTGGAGAAGAGAAGGCTCTGGGGAGACCATAGAGCAGCGTTCCTGTACCTGAGGAGGACCTGCAGGAGAGTCATATATGGTGGGCATGTAGCAATAGGACAAGGGGGAATGGCTTCAAACTGAAAGAAGGTAGGTTTGGATTAGATGGTAGGAAGAAATTTTTTACTGGGAGGTTGGTGAGACTCTGGAACTGGTTATCCAGAGAAGGTGTGGAGGCCCCACATCTGGAAGTGTTCAAGGCCAGTTTGGATGGGGCTTTGAGCAACCTGGGCTAGAGGAAAGTGTCCCTGCCCAGGGCAGGGAGGGTAGAACTGCACGATCTTTATGGTTTCTTCCAACACAAAACATTCTATAGTTCTATGAAAAATGTTGTTCTGCTTCAACAAGATGAAATGAAAAGGAAAAAGAAAGAAAAGACCAATGTTTTAGCCTTCACCAGTTGCTCCGTGACAGCAGATAAGACTCACCCAAATAAGCTGCTGATTTCTCCCACACTTTCAAAGGCAATATGTCTTAATGGAAATGCCAACAAAGACCAAGCCTGTATTATTTCTCATCCAATTCATCACTGTCACAGAATGATGCCTAATGGATACAAAAGAGGTAAGCAGGAAGAAGTCTGTATTTTAAGCTGCATTTTGAATATCACTGGTCATTATAAAAGTTGAAACATTTGCAGTAAACATTTCTTCATATTTATCTGGAGATCTACATGAAAGAGAAGGAAACATAATCAAGATATAGGACATTTCAATGTTCACAGAATCAAGGAATCTAGCTATGTAAGTCTGACCCAGGGGTATGAAAGCATGAGGTCAGAAGGGAAATTAGACCAATCTTTTTGTGATGCCCAACTGAAAAATGCCTAACAATAACAATAATGCTACACTTCTTGAAATGAAAAAGTTTAGATTCAGAATTCAGAGAAAAACACTTTTCTCATTGTGAATAACAAGCATATCAGTGTTAGGATGCCATATGTTCTTACACGAGAATTGCCTCAGAGATTAACATAGATTTCAAAAATTCTTCCTAATAGACCATTAGACGAACAACAGCTTACCTCAGCTAAGTACAAACTTGTTTGCTTCTTTTTACAAGGGAAAAATATGCTTCTCAGAAAACATTATGCTGTTGTATAGTTTCCCTGAAGATACTCTGAGGGTCACCATGAAGGATGTTGTATTGATACAACTGTCTTTGTAAATATGTTTTAATCTCTAAGTGTCCCAGGCAAATTCAATATTAGATTAAGCGAGAGATACTCAGTTCCTTGCAACATTTACTATTGCCTGAGTAAAACAAAATGCCACAACAATATTGCCACAAATACCGGAGGTCTGCAAAAATGCCTTCCAAGGACACAAAATCAGCAGTCTTCAGAGAAGCTATGGGCATAGTTCTCATTTTACCATCTATTTTTCAAAAATTTCTCCCATTTTTACTGTTGAAATTAGAAAAAAAAATAAAAAGGTTGTTTCTTGTAAACAGGAACATTTTGTCTGACTTAAAAAGATATCTTTCACTTTGGTTTGGATGTTCTCATTAACACATTTTGCATTGCTATTTTTTACTTAATTTTAAAAATCAACTATTTAAGGCAAAACCAAATAAACACTTACCAAACATTAAAATATTTTAACCTTTATCAATTAAAATAAGTCAAATTCAGCAGAGCTTTCTGCAAGGATTTAAGCATTCTCAAAAAAGTATTTCCCAGCAAACACCATTTGGCAAGCATTCTCAACTCAACATATCTCCATTGCTGCTTTTTGAGCTAGCATCACTGAGAACACCAATCCACATATTATCAGATATTATGAAACCAGAGATGCCCAAAATACCGAGAGCTTTGGTCAGTCTCCCTTACTCTTCCTCTGGCAGCAGAGGGAATCCAGCCATAAGGCAGTTGGGATAACAATAGATTTTCAGCAGATTGGGCTGCTGTGCCAAAGCCCTGGAGATCTTCCTGACCGCTGCTGTCCCTCCTGCTGCTGAGTGGGTGCCAGTGGGAGGTCGGGGTGAAGAACACAGCTTGTGCCCTCATCCATCACCGGAATGAGCCTCCCTCCCCATGGCCACCCCTTGTCCCATCTCTGCCCATCCCAGTGGCAGGAGAGGACGCTGTCCTGGCCCCACTTCTTCTGTCCTCTGGTAGCACAACTCTGTTTTTCTATGCAGCTGAGAAGCTGTGAGCTGGCGCTGCGCCAGGTGCGCTGGATTGCTATGCTTTGGAGGTTTTCACAAGGATGAAAGGAAGCATTTAGGAAGGTTCCAGAAACGATGCTGATGGCTGCCATGCTAATGCTTGTAATGAATTCTAAATTGGTAATGGGACCACTTATGGATAACTAAAGGCTTATTCACTCTCCTGGATATCTGCTTTTTTCCTTCACTACTCTTTGCTGAATTTAGTGCCACTATTCACTTTGCACTTTCTCTTCTCCATTTTTTTCCAGTTCTTTTACTTGTCTACTGTTATTTCCCATGCTGTACTATTCCTCTAAAATTATAATCTGTCTGTCTCTTATTCTAGTGGCCTTACTGCAGCAAATCTATGTCTTACTAATCTCTAGGTACCATTGCTAGTTCTCTTTTCCCATATGAGACTTCTCACTCAAGTTGCATGATTTTGAAACAATGCAGTTTGGATAATAACATTTCTAGGAGTAAAAAACTTCATTTTACTTCTCCTGAAAAAAGCAAACTTCATTCATACCACCTAGGGATGGGTGGTATAATGACAAGTGGTAAAATAATAGGTGGTACAATAACAAAGGATTGTATTAATGGGCAGCAATCATAACTGACACAGTAGTTTCTGGCTGATGCAGTTTTAAATGATGTTAGTGTTGATTGTGGTGTGTCTTTTTGCCTTAGGAGATATGTGTTAAGTATAAAGGTTTGCAGTTAAAATTCTGTGAGGCTCAAGACTCCTCTGGAACATCTATCATGTCAGCAGAACTGCTAAAGTGTAACTCTCGTCAAAAAAAAAATGACACTATAAAAATTACATCTATCATGTACCCTATTTATTTTCCCTTGGTGATTTCCAGATTAAATCTGCTCAGTTTAAAAATAAAAGAGACTTTTTTTTTAAACTGCTTTTTTATCCAACAGTCTATGTAGCCTGTTCAGCTTCTGCCTAAAAAAAAAAAATAAACTATGTTCCTTCTGTTCCATATATCATGTTCCATCCACTCACAACAAAAATTCTCTAGGTAAAGTACAGGTTATATTTACACAGATATGAAGTGAATTAGAACAAACCATATCTCACTCACCTTTTGGATCAAAGTAAAACTTGTTTGTTTTTTTTTTTTTTAACGAGTAAGCCACAAACATGTATAGACGACATGGAGTGATCAAACTTGTCATTTTCACAACAGCAAACTGAAGAACGTTTCACACTAAATATATAGCTAACTACATGCTACACATTTATGCCTCTCTCTCTCTCTCTGTGTATATATACAGACACACGTGTATGCATGTGTATGTATGTAATACACACCTGTGTATTTCTACACATGTGTATCTGGATATGCTTGCAAGCACTGTCTTAATCATAGGCTGTCAATGCTGTTTTATATCCCTAAAATACTTGTGCTGATACCTCCCCAAAATGTCCTTCCACATTTAGGAAAATTTGGGAAAAGGACAGTACCAACCTTTACCAGCTCCAAATGACTGCAGCCCTGCGCTGCTTCGTCTGTGTTGAAAAGCATTAGGATTATTTATACAATTTCCTACCCCTTTCCCATGTCTCTTATTTACTCACTTATATTTCATTAACTTCGTTATATTCCATTTCTCTCCCTTTCAACATGCTGAATTGTGTCAAACTGTATTTTTTTTTCTATTTATAAGAGATAATGCAGTTACCTAGTCCTTGTTATCTCTCCATAGAATATGAGTAAGCATATTGTAAAAGGTGCTATACCACCAAATAGATTTGGCTAGTTAGCAGATATTTTTCCCATGGCAAAGGAATATTATTTGAAAAACAAAATACAATGAAGAAAAAAACTACTATAAAGAATGCTGCATTTAAAATACCATGATTACGGAGAAAGCAAGAAATGCAGGGAAAAAGATGATATTTCAAGAAAAAATTAACTCTACTTTTTCTTCAGCATTAATGGCAAGAATGGCAATCAGATTATCTCATTTTGTGAATGAAGTATAGCCAAATGTAGTTGAATCAAAGCAAGGCAAAGGTCATGCAGGTAAACAGAATATACTTTGTGGAGTGTGCTTCACCATGTTTGAGTTTGCTTTGGCCTAAAGTATGTGCGAGCAGTTGGTCAACCTGACACAGTTTTGGAGGATACTTTGCTTGTACCAGATTTCTCCACAACTTTATTTGTGAAATGTCTTTTCCATCAATACTATTTAATGATGTAAATCTGGTGGTGGTTCATCCTTCCATCACTACCTAAAGGAAAATGATATCATCATCCATTGTCTTGTCCCATCACAACATTATTGCAGGAAGTTATCTGGTCAAGAAATTATCAATCCTTAGGAAATAATAATAATAATAACAACAATAATAATAATAATGCTTAAGCACACGTTCTTAGTAATGTAACCTACCATGTGTAATCCGATCTGTTTTGCACTCTTTGAGCAGGGTCATAGTCTTTATTTTCCAGACAAGATTTGAGGTGGTGCCAAGGTAACTGAAAAATCACCTAAAGCTCTCAAATGATGACTAATGGGTGGTAGTATTATTCTTCAGACTCAAGGGCAGTTTTATGACAGAGGTAAAGCTTGTCTGTGCAGGAGACACAACTCTTTAGGGGTGTCTACAGGACTATGAATTAAGCTACCACATGAAATAATGGCCTTTACAAATCTTGCCACTTTCTGCTACAACTGCATGTGATCTATGTTAATCATTTCATTTAATGTAGTGCTGGAAAGTGAAGGAGAGAACAGGAGCTGAGATAGAATTTAAGCCTCAATTTGTCTATATCAGTGGTTGGTTTACAATATGGTCTTAATGTATTTGTGTCAGTTAATAAATTGCTATAAAAATCTACAATAAAATTGAGTTAACGTTGATGGCATATATCTGAAATCTATACTAAGACATATTCTTACACTGTTAAAAATTAAAACTGTATAGGAAATAGTTTAATCATCATGAAAAAGGTCAAGATTTTATAATCTCTTCCCTCACCAAATCAAGAAAAAAATTAAGATCTCAAGAATATTCAGTACAATCCAGCTCAATTTAAAACATTCAACAGTGTAATAAATTTCAACAATGAACTTATTTAAAAGGTTTAAGTAACTTAAACATTCAACTGAAAAATGATTGACTCATTAAATGATTGATTCTATTGTTTTATAGACAGAGCTTTGTTTTGCAATTTTTTAAACTGCTCATTTTTTTCCAAAACAGAATCTTCCACAGGAAGTGGTTCTGCTCAAAAATCATGCTCAACAAAGACCTCATCATAAACAATATAGTCAAAATAGAGCTTTGAAGTACAACATGTACATAAACAAAAAATGCTAAACATTAGTATTGAAACCCAAACATCAGCTATAGACAACAGAGAAACCAAATCAACTAATTTCTGGTCTACGATGTCCAGTGAAATCGTGCGATAACCCCAGGTCATGACTGAGGCTTTTGTCTGGCTCTTCTTTGGTGGAATATTTATTAAAATAAATTACTCCCCAGAACACATGAAAGCTTGATCATGAAAGCACCTTTTTCTTCCTCTTTCTGTGAAACAGGAGCCCATGTGGCTGAAGTGTCGAGGTTAGACTTCCTCACCACTCCCTACCCTTCCTGCATATCCCTGACACGTGCTCTCTTCTGCCATAAACACTCTCCCATAGTTCTTCTCAGCACACTGTTTAAGTGCACACCTACACTGCCACTCTTCCTTATCCTGTGCTTCTTACCTCTGCTATTGTTTGAACTATCAATAAAAACACAGAGCTGAAACTTTCTTTCATTAGAAGCTGATGCTTTTTCCTAGTGAACAAAAAGAATTATACTCTTTCAAAATGGCTGCCGCTTCCCACTGCCTCCAGCAGCACTGATGCTAAGACGTATAAAGACAGAGGCTTCCTACCCTGAAAGAGGAAAGGACTTTTAGAATGATGTTTGTAAAAAGGAATTAGATGTTGAAATGTGTATCTGCTTGGATAAGTGTAGTCATAGATTTATCCTGGCTGTACTCCAGGCTAGGAAGTTGTGCATGTGCTTTGGCTTGGCAGCCAGACAGGCAAATTAGCAGAGTGTTAATACACTCTGCTTTTCAGCTTTCTGCTCCAGGTACAGCTCTGGACCAGGCTGACTCATATTTTGGAAACTCAGAAAGAAACATGGGAGAATAGGAGGAATACTTGGTACAGTTGACCCTCAGCTAAGAACAAAAAGATGTCAAGAAATAACCTCCAAAATTATAAAAAGCCCCTGATCTGATTGTAAATTTATGGCAAATCTCACTGTAATGCACTTATTCATAAGTAGCAGCATATTAACATTCATAAGTAGTATCATGTTAATATTCATAAATAGCATCATGTCATCTTAAAGTAATTAAAGGAATTTAAGTGGTGAAATTCTTAGAGTTTTAACATGTTAGCTGTTAGACAACTTAATGATAGCAAGAATTGTGGCTCAGCTTTGATTGTCAAGTTGTGAGATAATGAAGATCTCACTGCATGTGCTAGCGGGACCATTGGTGGGCCATGACTTCAGAGATGACAAACAGCAGCCTCAGAGTGACCAATCCTCCCAACAACCTCACAGGTAACCCCACATACATCTACCTTACCTGGGTGGCCCTTAGCTTGATCATCCTCTCCTCTTCCAGTCCTTACTAGGAGACATGGAGATCTGGGAGCCCTTAGATCACTATTCCTCACCTATTCCTTGCACATTCTCTTTTCCTCTGCTACGTTAGTTTCCATGGACATAGAGAATAACAAGAAACTCTTTACATATTTGAAGTTTGTAATCATGTCCTTCCCCTGTCTCTTTTCCTTATGGAAAATATCTCATGATGCAGTCTTGCCTGGAACTTGAGGTGTTTCAAATTCTGGAGTACATTCATTTTTCTGCTTTTACACCTAGAACTGAAGTCAGTCCACCATCTAATACCCTAATTTCATTAAAAATACTGCAGTTTTCCTGCATACCAATTATGTACAAGATTTCAGTCCCTGCTCCCCCTTTTTTTTTTCTTCCTTTACATAATATATTTAGATTTCATGGTGTTTAAAAGAAAAAGGACTAATTCAGTGCATTGGAACTCCAAATACAACTTTCCCTGATTTAAAACTCAGGCTTGGGTTCTCTAGGAGTGATGACCTCCTATGCTGTTGCTAGTTGGGATGCTTAACCTACTTCTTACTTCTAAGATTAAGAGGCAGCCAAAGGTACATCCACTACCTGGATGAAACAGTATGATGAGTAGCTCTAAGCATTGCTCAGTTTAATCCTCTTGACCTAAGGCTGCCACTATATCTCTGCAGTTACACCTAGCTAAATAAAGCATATTGCAGAAGCTTAGTTTATTTTTCCCAGACCAGAACTGGGTTCAAGTTGGTTTACCAAGCGTTGGAAGAAAAGACTAAAAGGTAGTTAAGAGTAAATGTGGGTATATGCCTAACCTTTTATCTTTTTCCTGCTTTTCTGTGAATAAATGAATGAACAAATGAATGAATGAATGAATACCTGAAGTTGAGCAATTTCTACCAAGTGTGCTTGGCTCTTTGACAAGGAAGATTTTGCTTTTGCAGGGTATAACTTGGTCCATAAGCCAACACAGCTGAGAATAGAGCTATGGGACTCCAAGGCTTCATCTTCTCTGATGGGTGAGGGGAGGATCTAAAGCACGGTTTGTCATGCAACCATACCAAAATGCTTGGATTTTCTGTGCTAGACACTTAAAAGAAACCTGGGCTAGTTTGTATTTAGTCCATAAATATCAGATTACGCAGGAAATGCATAAACACCCTTCTGAGAGCTACTTGCCAACGTGGTTTTGAATAATACAAATAACTCAGGTTAAGCTCATCAGATGCAAAGACCTTCATGGTAGAGCTAATGGTGTGATATGAGAGCAGTCTCAGTGCTGATTCAGAGCTGTATGCAGCATGCAGCATCACTGGGTGGCCCACCGAAGCAGATTAGCTGGTAGAGGCACCACGCTCCCCTCTTTGGATGACACATACAGCTGGGGCTATCTAATGCAAGAAACTGAGCCCTTCCATCCCCTCAGCAATCTTCCCTAGCGATTGTACCGCTTATGTTTCCCACCAACAACAGATTACCTCCTCAAGTCCCCTACTTCATGTAATATTAGAACTTTTCAGGTCATGTCAACATATAAATGCATCATCAGAAAGAAAAAAGAAGATAGATAGAAAAAATTATTATGCACACCTACTTGATCTCCAAACACTAACAGTTTTGGTTTTGCAGTTTTCTTTTCCCAGACAAATACAAAATTCAGTTTTTACAGTTGCATCTGTGGGTGGAAGAATGCAAAAACATAAGTAAAGCTGGCTTTCTAAAAAATGTTTTTGAGATTGACTGTACTTATCTCTTTCAGGAGTTAGAAATTCTCCTAAATTTTACTTTGTTGTTGAGCAATTAATTTTTTCTTCAGTACAAGATGAAGTGATAGTAAACTCTAAAAGCAAAAGCAATGCACAGAAAAAATAGTTTTTAGAGCTGAGTTTCACAGCCTCAGCCATCTTGAGGGATGCTGTTTTATTTGCCTTTTTAATATATTAAATCTTAAAAGGTTATTATTTCTAGTAACACTATAAATGTGACAATTTCTCTGTAGTGCAGTTTTGTTAGTGGAAAATGTGAAGATAGTTTTGGCAATGGTTGAACAGTGTGACTGGACAGCCAGTACAGAGAAGTCTATGATGCATTGGAAGCAGCCAGAACAGCAAAATGGCCACTGAAGCATCGATGATAAAAAATTCTTTAAGCAAATAAATCTTCCAGAAATCAATTATCATTAAGTTCAGACATTAAAAAGTTAACAATTCAATAAAAATGTCTGGATTTGATATTTTTTTAAAGGAAATCTTATTGCTGCTGTGTTTAGAAATAAATTTCTGCATTGAAAAACATGACTTGTGAAACTTGAAGAGAGAGGACTTCTTCTGATCACATTATGTGAGAGTATATTGGAAGTAGAAAGGAGAATAATTTTGCTGTTCATCCTGCCTCAAGTTTAGAAAGAGTGTCTATTTTTGATCCAGTTGTTTGTTGGTTACAGCGAATATTTTTTGGTAAAGTTGTACTGCGTAACAGAAAACTAGAAGAAATGTGAGAATATGTGCTGGTACAGAGGCAATATTGGCTTATTTTTTAAGACAATTTCTGTGACTTAATTACCTTTACAACTTTACAATGTAACACAAATTGACAGAAGTTTCTAGGCTCTACATCTCGCTTCTTCCGACCATGCTTTCCACACCATAGCTCCAGCTTAAACATTTACATTTGCGGCATACATGCCAACAAAATCCCTGACAAGTCTGGTGCTGAGATGGGAAGAATGATCCGAAGGGAGACTTCAGTGTTTTGAAGGTGCTAGTATTTACTGTTAGCTTCTCAATTAGAAAAATACACATTTCAGTCAAATTGGGAAAATTAACTGAATTGTTTTGTTAGTATAAAAGTCCTTTCTCCTCTATGATGGAAACATGTTCTCTATTCCAGCCTTGTGAACAAAGAGAAACAGGAATTTGAAATTTTTTTACACTTGGATTAAGTAGCAGGTATGTGGAGTGAAATGGAAGAGGAACTGAAGATCTAACAGGCTCACATGTAATTTAAAGGGTTGAGATTAAAGTGGCCTATTTAACATAAATTTTACAACAACATAGTACAAAAATGTAGCAGAGGCTTTCAGGATTCTTTATGGGTGTTCTTCTGTATTTATTCACTTAGCTACCAAAAGCTTTTTCTATGGATTTATGTGTAAGTTATTTTTTAAATAAACGTTTCTATGGCAGTTTTAAGTTGTCTGTTTTTATTTAAACCTCATCAGAGTGTTCCAAAAATAACTGTAATATAAGTACTTATCAGAACTCCAACAAGCTAAGTCAACATTTATTTCAAGTACTAGGTAATACTGAACTGCTGGAAAGTCCTGTATTAAGTCTTATTATTACTCAAACTTTTTAAAATTTGGGATTTATGAAATTTGAGAATACACAGAACAGCATCTACTCAATTTACAGAGCCTTCCTTTCTTGGTTGTTTTAATAGGTTCATTCAAGTATAACATCTGTAATATCAGTCTTAACAGGTCAAATCTTATCAGGCCAGAGATACTCTAGAAAATAGAATTAACACGGTCCCTGTTCACCATCCTTCTTGAAGATGCAGAATAATTTCCTACTTTCACTCCCCCTGTGCAGGGTAAAGCTGCTTCTTTGTTTACACAGTGCTCAGAATGCAAAGGCCCTAAACTCAGCAGGAGCCTGGTAAGCAGTGTCCGTAATAAAGGCATGTCAAAAGGCATTTTGCAAAGTTTATTATTAAGCTGCACTTATGTTCCACCATCTGAGGAAATTTTGTATAGTCTTTTATAACTTTTAAATGTAAAGAAGAGTGGAAGGAGGGGAAATCAGAACTTAATTTTATTCATTGTTTTATCTAATGCTGCGTTATTTTGGTTTAAGTACCTTGACATTTCACTGCATTATGAATACAGTGTAGGAAATAGAGAAAGATGCAGAAAAACTGTGCAGAGAAGAAAACAATTGATGAGACAGAGTGAATACAGAACATTTAATGAATATGAGCTTTTTTTTCCTATTAATTTGCAACCATTTTTTAGACTGATCAGACTGATTAACTAATTTTGCTAGGAGCACATAGATACACAGACAGCATAAAGTGAGATGATGACTTCTTTCCTTGAAGTATGCTCAGACTAAGTAAAATTCAGTTTGATAACACTAGAACAGTACAAGAAAGCTTACACTTTTCCCTTGAAGAATTAAGCAGTTAAAAAAAAGCCTCCAGGATGCCCAAGTCTAGGTACTAAAAGCAAAACCTCTATTAGTGTTTTCATTTCTATTTCTTGACCTAAGAGGCAAAGTAGGAGGAAGGCTGGAGGCTAGAACATTACGGCTCTTTCAGATTTAAAGCATCTCCAACAATAAGATACCACCTTTGAAAATGCAGGAAAAAAGATAGGTTTTCCCTTTGTTTCTTTTTTGATTAAAAAGATGTCCAGGTTTGAGACAAATTTGTGAGGAAACTGATTTTTTTTTCTCTCTCAGAATGAGATTGCAAATTTGCATCACTGCTGATTATTGTTTGAGTGTGAATAAGACCTCTTTAAAGAACCCCAACATTTTAGCTAAGCAGCTTTTTCAGTTTTGCTCCACACCTTACTTATAACACTACTTAACCTTGGTTTAAATGAAAAGCTAGAATATATTGCCTACTTTTATCAAAAGCCAAAAATAACACAACACTCTGTATTTTTCTGTGCAAATATTGTGAAAGCTGGGGGAAGAAGGGAAATAAAACTGACCTGAGCAGAATGAAAAATTGTGCTGCAATTAAAAAGACTCTGCTGTGGTAGAGAGAGAAAATAAGAAAAGGAAAAATATAGCAGCATGTAAGAAATAAACAGCAATTAGTGAATGAGACTATTGCTGCTTAAAATTGGTATTTAAAACTTGGAAGAAGATCAAGCAACTTTCTTGTAGCATTCGTATATTAACATGTACAATGAAACTTCATATCAGCAAATTGCAGCATAAAGACGTTAACGTGTTATGCTACCATAAAATAGCATGAAAAAGTCTTAGAGGGGAAAAGAAAGGGATCTGGGGCAGGAAGGTTTCTGCAGTTACACAAAATTATTTATTTTGTCTCATGTGCATTTGGCAATGAAGATTTAAAATTTAACAATGACAAGGACTGTTAGTATTGCAGCTAATGTTCTAAGCAGAGGTACTTATATTACTTAGGGTTCTTCTTATTAATGTTAGAACTTTGTTATTACATAGAAAGAGACAGACAAATCCTGTAGAACAACAATGTGTTTACTTAAATAATGCATTTCTGGTATAACAAGAATGCTCCTCTAAGCGTACTTTATTGACTTTTAAAATGTTAAAAATGTTCTCTATTTCAGAGGTAGAAGTTATATTAATATTAATCTAAAATCTTCCTAATATTTCTTGTGCTTAAAACAACAAAAGAAGAGTTGGAAGAGTTCAGTTACTGTAATGCATAATAATACACCTGCCCCCAAAACGTCTTTCAAAAATGTTATTCTTTGAGCTGGCAATGCCCCCACTCTCTCTGGAAATTGTTTCACACCCCGTCCTATGTGAAGGCCTACTTTAGCTGACACTTATGTGATTTCCTTCATGGACATTGTATGGAGGTCACAGACCAATATCCAAGTGTTTGTTTTTCATTCCTAATAGCAGAAAGATTTTAAACATGAAGCAATCACTCTCTTCTTCAAGAAAGGTAATTTATCTCTTCCCTTAGCACAGTCAGATCCTGGAGACTTGCCACTTCAATTCTCTGAGATTTTATAACCTGCACTACAATATTCAAATAAAATTTTATTATATTGTGAAAAGGGGAGGGAAGAAGAAAAACTGTGTTAGCACTGATTGAAGTTGAAACTTCAATCTGTGAAGGTCAGGGAAATCAAAATAGCTTCTTATATTATCTTTATCCAGTGTGTGAACATGTAAAAGTTTCTTTTCAGACAGCTGTGTGTTCATGGAACAAATTACATTTTAGATAGTTTGAAAGTAAACTAATTTCAAGGTGATCAGGATCTCACTTTAAAAAAAAAAATTGTGCAAAATACGATTGACTTTTCCTTTTAGATCAGTATGGTAAAGCTGTGTGTTCCTTGCCCATGTTGTTTGACAGGGGAAGTTGGTGGCGCCCAAAATAATTGACTCAAGAAAACTTAGACTTGTTATCAAAGATATTAACAGTATGATTTCCAGTAAAGCCAATAGAAGCTGAGATCGTGAAATCCAGACAACGTATTTAAAATGCACCCTTTTCAATTGTCAGTCATCAATTTGAAAGGTAGCTAAACTGTCTATTAAGTCATCAAAGCAAATCAAATGCCTACTGTCTTAGCAATTCCAATGCTTTCCCTGAAATTAAACTTTCGTACATTCTTTAAAGACAACAGTAATCATGTCACTGCTTTTGGACATACTGTCCAAAGCTGAGTATGTTTTTAAAATTAATCCTATTATTCTGTCAGAAATCTCTCTCCTTTCATCAGTTGAAGAAATAGCCCCCCGTAGAGAGTCAAATCTTTTTTTTTTTATCATTTCAGTGCTAGCTACAATTAATTTTGTTATTTTAAAGTAAAATACTGAAGAGACCTGAAGAAAAAAAGTCTTCAGTTAAAAGAACACCTACTGTCAGCATTGTTAGTCTTTTATGAAAATTGTCTCACAATGTGCTTTTTCAATTTTTTTTTTTGTTTTGTGAATACAGTATGTAATTCATACACGCATGTGCATGGCTGGATCACTGAATAGTAAATATTAGACTTTATTTTCTGCTTTAAACAAATTGATAGCCTATAGCAAAGTCTCTTCTAGACTGACTAAGAAAAAAATAACTACAGGAATCTTTAACACAAGAACTTCAACACCAGCCAGCTAATCATCTTGGCTGCATTTGTTCAGTAATGTAGCAGAGAGTTCCTCATGCAACATTTGCTCAGAATGTTAGCGATACTTTCAATGCAGTTGAATGAAAGTTAGGCTGAATTTAAGGAATTAGGATAAATCCTGCCCACAGAGGATTAAGGTATGTGAAGAAGCATCTAAAGGGTAACTAAAGTGCAGCACAGTAGAGGGCACGTTGTCCATTCCCTGCAGTAGGGGCCAGAGAAACAGCAGATTCTCAGGTTGTGACAAATTTAAGAAAGAAATTTAATAGAAATCCATGGATCCACTCCTAGCAGTAAATGTTACTTGAGTTTCACCAAGGAGAAGCAGGGCTCAAATGTGACCATTTAGTTTATACTCAAAATATGCACTTCTCCTTTTTTTCTGGTGGCCTGTGAATTTTATCAGCCAGTTCATCCTAACAGTAGGCTTCTTCTGTAAGTCAAAGAAACTGCTATCTCAGCACCTCATTTCCAGGGTATTTAAAATTTCTGCGTTTTTTTCTCTATACAGTGCCTGATTTAACATGTAAGGAAACTTCAAGCTTTTATAATAGAGTATTGCCAATTGAAAAAATTTGGTCATAAAGGTAACAATGTAATGGAGGTGCAGATTCCATTATCCAAAGCTCTGCGACCTTCCCAGGTTATTAATTTTTATGGTGATTACAGGAGTAGTTTTGTTAGTTCCATGCTTGAACTATTGGCAAGACACTTAAAAAGATAGTAATGCCTTTAGTATAACACAAATAACTTTTTTTTTCTTTTTGGATATTTATTTTAGGATTCATTTGCTCTGTAAGAACTAAGAAGATATCTTCATCTCTTTTCCATGCACTTCTCCACCAATAAAGAGTAACAGAACTGATTATTACATGGTTAGAGATCTATAAAACTATTATGGTTGTGTAGATAGATGACTGTATTGGCTGGCCAGAGCTCTATTTCTGATTCCTCCATCCAACACAAGCAGAGAGTTTGGTTTCTTTTTTTTTTTTTTAAGTAAGTTTTTTTTGTGGGGGGGAGAGTGTTTGGTTTTGGTCTTTTTTTGTTTTATTTTGGATTTAGATGAATCATTACCTGGGTGGAGTAACAGTGTTTCATTTCCTTTTGGTTTGAAACAAACAAAATCCTTCATTGATATAATATTCAATATTTTGCATTGGGTGTTTTCTTCAGACTCAGCATGACATCAAGAAAATGAATGCTGTCCTTCCGTTGACACTGGCAATATTTAAATTTTTTGCTAGGATTGTGCAAAGCTTTCTTAAAATGTATTGGCACCATCCTCCATCATGACTTCATATAGCTAGGATAATGTACATTATTTTGCACTAAACACTGACATAATTCTAGTCAATGGGATTTTGCCTTGTAACAGTACTCAATTGGTGCAAAACCACGCTGACTTCAACTGCTTAAATGATCTCACTAAGTGGCATTGAGGTTAATTTTAATCTTGATTCTGTACTTCTGTGGTTTAGGGGGCTGTGCCCAGTTTTTAGAAAAGAATGAGCCAGGGGAGAGCCACAGCAGTCAATAAAATAAGCTTTCTGTAAAAAAGTATTTTAAGTAAAATAATACTTCCTGTTACAGGTTTTAGTAAACTATAGTGAATAAAAAATCGTCTGAAAAAATGCTTCACATACACCTTTCTGAGGCCACATCTGTAACTGACCATACACAAGATGGTCATTTAAAAACCATAAATCAGTTTCAGCACAGCAATTTAGCAATATCAAACCCAAGTGGGTCAGTGCCACTTTAGGAACCAGCTCAGACTAGTCTCCACTGTAATGAGACTATCTTAATGTTATCTGTTTTTTTCAAATGTGCCACTCTGTAGTCTGAGAAAATGCACCATGGTACAATGTTCCACCACATATCTCTGTCCTACATATTTGGGTTGTTGTGGTTTTTTTTCCTCAGTGCAGGATAGTCCCTGAAGAAAAGAATTTCAAACTTTGATTCAGACTTACACTCTCCTTGTACTTTTATATCCATTACTTCCACCATTTCTGGTTTTGAATTGCTTTCAGGACACTTGACAAAATCTTGAATAATGCTGTGAATATAAATTTTATTTATACAAATAGGCTGTGCCTTTGCAACAGGAATTTTATAGCAGATGGATACCACTGCGCAGTATTGTGTACCTTCAGATGTCATGGTCATCTGGCTCATGGAAGAGGAGCAACAGGCTCCCTGTGAGTTGCCCATTGTATAGTTGCATTCCCAATTCCATTAGGACTCGTGGAGGGATGCATATGACTAACCTTCACAAGGTTTCAAGCCTTCATCTTTCAAAATCTTCATCTACAGGACAAAATATTTTTTCATGTTGCCACAGGGCCTCATCAGTTATTAAGGGAGGTCCCCTAATATTAATGTGGAAACATCGACATTGCCAGGAGCTGGGGTTCATCTTCAACAATGCTCAAAGGCAAATCTGTTCTCTGGATAGTCTAGATATTACTGTTGCTGAGAATTCACTCCTCACTAGGGAATATCTGATTTATTTTCAGTTCCTCAGCATATGGTACTTTCTCTGTGTTCCACAGACAGAAAAAAAATAATAGTTTGGTTTAATTTTGCTTAGTTTAAAACTGGAAAATGCCTTTGGCCCACTTATGGTTAAATGCTGAATTCTTCCCAAGAATGAGTGGAAAGGACAGCTTTATTCAGAAGGAGGGAAAGAAGGATTAAGTGATTGCTGTGGGAAGGTCCTATAGCCAGTGCTTGAAAAGATGCTCCCTACAGTGACAGCAGTAAAGCCTGGGGCCATGTGTCCAGCCTTTTGCTGAAGACTTCCATTGGCATCATTTTTCCACTAATTTTCTTTATTTTGACTAATTCCTGACTCTTTTTATCCAGTTTGATCCCTTGGTCCTAGCATAAGAAGCTATTTACTTCTCAGTTGTCTCTTTATGGCTCTCTTAGAGCAAATATAGTAATTCCCCAAACAGATATTTCCTTCTATTTTTTTTTCCTGTAGAGATGTCTGCTTCTCAATGGAGAAAAGGTACCCCATTTATGCAAGCAGCAGCATGACAGAAACATCCCAGGAACTTGGACACCCCTCTCCATAAAGCAATCCTTTTCCCCTTTCCCATCTCCCCCACAGTTTTTGGGGAGCCACTCCCAGCTACTCTTCTATGTTAGCCTTTTGTTTGACATCCCTTGAGAGGCTGAACTACGTTTGAAATTATTTTCTTTTTCCTAAAGCTTCTGTGACAGCAGCTGGTTGCTCAGCCAGGAATGTGTTAGACAAAAAACACATTTTGTCTAGGGGGCTAGACAAAAAAAAAAAAAAAAAAAAAAAAAAAAAAAAAAAAAAAAGCCACTCTAAAAAACAGCCTTCAAAGCTGTTTAAAAGCTGTTTTGCTGTTTTCACTTAAAAAAAAAACAAAACTCTTAAAGCTGTTTAAAGCTGTTTTTACTTTTGAGGATTTTACCAGAGACAAGACTTTCCTAAGATATGGAAGGATCTTACCCAAAACAGATAATGGATAAACTGGGAAGATGAACAAGGGTGCTCTTTATCATGATCTTTTCTTCATCTTACTCTCAACCATAGACGCACTCTAGCTAAGGAAGGGTAAAGGGAAATACCAAATATCTGAACAAGCACAGGAGAAATTTTCTTCCTTGGAGTCTGTGCCCTTAGTTTTCAGTTCTCTTTTATTATACCTGCAAACAATTATCAAATACACTGTAAAACTAATAGCATTTTGCAATAGCAGTTTAAGGCCAAGCAGTTTTCAACGTCCTGTAATTTTCTCTGTAATGTGATTTTGGCTGTTTATGTTATGGAGCAGATCACCTTGGGTGCCACCATGGAGCACATACAGGACAACCAGGAGATCAGGCTCAGCCAGCCTCAGCTCATGAAAGGCAGGTGCTGCCTGATCTCCTGCTTTGACAGTCTGACCCACTCAGTGCATGAGTGGAAAGCTCCAGATCCTGTCCACTGAGACTTTAGAAAAGCCTCTGACACTGAGTACCACAGTATTCTCCAGGAGAAACTGGCTGCTCATGGCTTGGATAGGTGCAGTGTTCACTGGGTAAAAACCCAAAAAATTTTCCGGATGGCCAGGCCCAGGGAGTGGTGATGAATGGAGTAACATCCAGCTGGCAGCTGGACTCAGAGCTGGGGCCAGTCCTGTTTAATATCTTTATCAGGACTGAGTGAATTCTCAGTCAGACTTAAACAATTCTGTGATTCTTTTAAAATATTGTCTCCAGCAGCTAAATTATTGCCAGACTTTTGTTTTCCAAGCACTCCTTGAGAAGAGCCAGTGCTATGAGTAGAGGTGCATAATAAGGATGTGTATGCAAAGTGTGAAAAAGCCATTGAAAGAATTAACCATTTTCAAAAGTTATAGGTTGCTCCAGTCCAGGCTCCAGGCTTAATATTATAGTGTTTACTCAGTGCCCTGACTCTAGGGAAGTAACAGCACTAGGAAGGAACAGATGTGAGGCAAAGCAATATGCACAAACAAATCTCCAAGCCAACCCAAGGCCTGTAATTTAGTGCATACAATGCAAAGTTACAGCCAAGGATCATATCAATTGTGGTTTTGATGGATAACTAAACACTACATAATTCTGTGGTTTGACACAACTACGATCCAGACTCCTCACAACTGTGGTACATTCACCATCATCAGTTCTCTTCTGCTCTTCGCATCCTTTAGCTCTTTTGCTACCATTTCTTAGCTGTTGTCACAAGGACCCATATCTGGAGGGATTTTGTTGCTAGTTCTGAATGTCTTGTATGTTTTTACAATTTACTGATTAATCTCCAGGTGGGATTACACATTCATCTCTTCATAAGCTTAAGATATATTCAAGCAGAATCAAAGGGGACATGACTGCTTTAATGGATATGGAAACTCAACATTATTTATCAGCACTCCTAGCTTCCCAAGGATATTTATTTGCAAAGGCAATCTGGTGATGACTCCAAATCAGTGTCAGGAGAGAATACGGAGAGATATAAAGTGATGAGCGTGGGATGGAAGTGGAAGACTGCCAGGAGTGGAACTGCAAAGAATGTATTTACAAAAGCTTCAGTGCAAAGGAAAATGAGGGTTCTTCCTGGCCTGAGAGCAAATACTGAAGGGTGTGTTTCTGAGAAAAGGATATTATTCTGGGAAACTGGTTCTGATGGGGGGGTCACCTGGTAACCAAAGCAAGGATGTGGTGCATGGGTTAATATGATCACTATATCTGCTAACATGGGAGCACTGAGTAGGAGTCTGGTTCACATATTGCTTCTGTTTTTCAAATTACTACAGCTGGTGGTAAAATACAGCATGCAGTTCTAGTACCAGTATTTCAAGCAGCGTTTAAAAATTAGAGGGTCAGAGAAGAACTGGAACATTTATTAAATTATTGGGAACTATGTAGCTAATGAAATACTCAAAGACTTTGATTTAGTTAGCTTAATGAGGAAAAGCTTCATCTTATCAAAGGTAACCAGTCTGTTCCAATACAGTGAAAACACAGATGAAAAACTTAACTCTTTCAGTGCTGAAAAAAGAAACAAGAGTGAATGCCTCGAAATTACACAAGTTGGATAAAAGTAGCTTTCTCGTTACTTCCCTGGAAGGGTTTAAGGCCAGGCTGGATGGAGCTCTGAGCACTCTTGTCTTGTGAAAAGTGTCTCTGACCACTGCAAGGGTGTTGAAACTAGATGACCTTTAAGGTTCCTTCCAACCTAAACCATTCTATGACACTAATCTGTGACATTTTTAAAGAGAAAGGTAACCATCTACTGGAACAACTTTGCACAGGCACCATTAGACTTTTCAACACCAGCAATTTTTAAATGAAAATAAGAATTTTTTTGTAGAAAAGAATAAATGTCTAGTTTAGGCAGCAACTTCTTTAGTAATGTTTCATGTAATATTATGTCAAAAGACAGCCTATACTTTTCTTCATTTAATCTAGGATACATAACATTTCTGAAGTACCAATTTTAAGGCAAATCACAAGCATGCATAAAGAATGCCTGACTACAAACCCTGTGAGGCATTTTAAGCATATTCTTGGCTGTGCAACAGCCGTGGTGCAACATAGATACCACTGCAGTAGCACAAGGCTCAGCGCTGGACGCAAAATCCTTCTGCAAATCAAAGTGAACACTTGGGTGTTTGGTCCGTGCTGAGCTCCCTGCTGGTGCCTGCAGCTCAGGAACTGTGAACAGACGAGGCTGTAGCAGCAGCTCATACTGCACCCTCTCCACAGTGGTTCGAAGAAAGGCCTGGGTGGAAAAAGTGTCTGTCCCTGACTTGTGAAGTAAGACTTCTCACAGAAGAACTGCATTTCACTAGGAAAATATAACTCGCAGAACTTGTGCTGGATTCTGTCACTCTAAGTCAAGATTCTATGTCTGCCTCAAAAACATCCCCTTGCTCTGCACAAATTCTTGGCCTTGTTAGGAAATCTACTAGGTAATATTTTTAAGCCTGTGCTTTGATGAAGTCAAAATAAATTATTAAAATGGCCCCTTCTGACTTCAGAAAAATATAAAAAAAAACAATGAACATGACCCATTAGCAGAAGAGAAAAAGAGATTTTATTTTAAAGCCAAAGAACTAAAGTAATGGATTTTTTTGATTAGCTAGTTAGTTGTTTTCAGAATCTGTACACGTACTGAACTGTGGTGTTTAACACAGAAAATAAATTAGGGCTACAGCTACCAAAAAATAATAATAAAATCCCTTAATTTCAACTCCTAAATACTTTTTTGAATACTCAAGGAAAAGAAATGGACCAAGTTTCAAACATGTCAAACCCTCAGGAGCTCCCGTTGATCCTGAGGTGAGAAGCAGCAGAGGAGTGTTTATAAACAGGAAGAACGCAAATGCAGGGCTTTGACGAAGGAGCCCTGTCTCATCTTGCCATGACTGGAGTTAACACCTCAATCCAAACATCCCTTCCACTCCATGGCCTCAGTCACCACGCCATTCTCTAACCCACTGCCTGGCAGCTACATGGGGGCACCCTCAGCTGCTCAGTTCACGTTACTGTTGAAGCCTCTGAACCAACAAACCATTGAAGAGGGGCACAAGCACATGTTCTCCCCCAGCTCTGAGGATGGAGACCTCTTGGGAAGAGACAAGGTGGGCAGCTGTTAACAGTAGCAAAACACAGTGCCACAGAAAAAAACCTTTTTTGGTCGTTTTGTTTGGTTTTGTTTTAAGTTGCAGACACAGCTGTGCCTGCAGAGATCAGACTTTTCACAGGACATACCTGGCACTGTGAGGAGAAAAACCCAAGTCTCCAGGCTGCCAGGGGTCTGCTCTACTCAAGAGAGAATACTCTTCCCTTGTGAATAAATATTTAGAGACTTCCTAAAGTTCAGGATAATGATCTGGCCATGTAAATTCAGATAGTATTTGGGGATGATTTCGACTTATATTGCTGCAAAATATATAGAAGATCTGTAAAATTTCATTTTAAAGATGAAAGCCATTTTTGAGTCCTACCAATGTAAAAGTGATTCAAAAAGTAAGAGGATTTTTAAAAACCATCGGATTTCTCTGCAAGTATGTAAAATATTTCTCCATGGCTACTTCACTGCATGTCTAATTTTAACTTGGACTGAATTTTTGCAGACAAATTGTAAATGCTTTTAGTAAGAGAACTACTATTATTCATATACTTGTCAATGAAAACAATTTTTAAGATGCTTGAATCCACAATTCCCTAACTTTCTAACAGTTCTAAACTTCCTGAATCCTTTTGCAATTTTTGAGAACATTGTCTAAAAGGGGAGCAACAAACTCAGACGGTCCCTACCATCTCTGCCGTGTTTAATCCAACAGGAACTATTGGAAATTCCAGAGCATCTCCTCCATTCTCAAAATAAGGGACACTGACTTGTTCTATGAAGACGGCGTTTTTGCAGAATTTTTGCAAAACAGCAGTTGTTAGGGGAATAGGAGATATATTGGATGCAGATGGATCTGTCAGGGGATATGGCTGTGAAACTCTTCTGAACTATAACAACATAATTTTCAGATCTGTAAAAATGCCAGATTTTGGCCAACTTTAACAGCAATTGAAAAAGGCACAGCCTCAATGTAAGGATCATGCTCCTCCCAAAGTTAAGCTTTCTGTTTCAGAGCCTGGAGTAAAATACCTGAGATGGCAGTATGAATTTTTCAACAAAAATAAAATTACATATTTTCCCTGATCTCATTTTTCTAAAAGGACAAAGAATTTTTCTGAAGTTTTCAAAAAGCACTTGGCTTGAAACAGAGAATTAAAACTTATTAACTAATATAAAGGAAATACTACAGTTAATGAAAATAAGATGTGGTAATAGAAAATACTAAGACATATTGTCCCAAGACAATAAAATTATTACTTGATATCATTGAAAAGACAATCAAGAAAAAGGAAATAGTTCAAATCATAAATAATAAAAAAGTATTCACTGAAGCTAGCTTTTTAAGAAGCAAGTCCACCTCTTCCTACTGGCCTAATCAATATGAAGCAGCTCTGTGAAACTCTAAAACTTTCTGTTGTGGAGATTAGAAATCATCATATGCCCTTGTTAGAAGTCATCATCCTTTCAGTCGATCATCAGTTACAAGTCGATCATCCTTTCTCACACCATATGATTAAAGCCTTGTTCTGGAAAAGATTTTTTTTTTTTTTAAGATATCCCACTGAATAGAGATGCTATGCTGATCAGAAGGTCTCTATCTTGATTTTCAATAGAAACTCTCCACGTCAAACAGCTTGAAGGCAGTGGGCAGTGATACTGAATGAGATTCCTGGAAGAATGAAGCACAAGCAATCAGCTTGAATATGCTGATCCCAGATCTTCACACTAAGGGTATAAACATGAAGCCAATTACACAATATGCAAATATATTGTATCACATCTGGATTACATATGCTCAGCTTCTTCTCCATAGAGAAATCCTTTACAAAATTCATTAGCAATTAACAGAAATATAACTATGGTGACAGACACAATTTAGCTACCAGAAAAGGGAAAAGAAAATCCTTTTCTACAAATCATATATATGTGCGTGTGTATGTGTGTGTGTATACACACACACATAGACACACACATATATCTCAATAAAAAGCGATTAATGCTGCCGAGGCTTGCTAAAGCAGAAACAGATGTGCTGTATGCTACATTCTTCTATCCTAACCCAGCTGATTTTCAAATGTGAGCATAACAGCACACTAATGCTGCAGCTGTAGTTAACTTTCCATGTCTTTCATTGCCTTGATGTAAGAAAAAAACTGGAAAAACATGTAGATCTATGCACCTTAAGTAATGATAGGGCCAGAAAAGGCCACCAGGATAAACTGTTCAAGTTCTGTAAGAAATTGCAAGATACAGTCAAATAAATATTACTTACTTACTGCTAAGACCACCTTTTTTCCCCTCTTTCTGAGAATATGTACCTAAACAAAATGACAGAACTTGGGGTTTTAGTTCACATAGTGAAAAATCATATTAAAAAAAACGAACACTCAGACTGAAAAATTCAGCATCATACTTATTTTACTGAAGTTAGAGAAAGACAACAGCACTAACAAAAACATTTAAATTATTCTCATTTTTTAAATATTTAAGCTGTTTCATTATCTGTGCCACTCAGTTTTTCTTACCCACTTGATGCTATCTACATAAAACTGCATTCTTCTTGGCCATACAAGATTATTTACTTCCTAAAGCAATAAATCATTTTCATGTGGTGCCAACAACTAACAATCTTACTATTCAGAAAGAACTCCCTCCCCGTAGGAATTTCACATGCATGAAGTTGCTACACAGAATATACAAATATGCTTTTTCCCCATTGCCTGTCACAGACTACTCAAAATAAATCTGGAGTCTTAGGATGACAACAGTATCCAAGTTAAAAACCACTGTTTTAAAAACTTGGATTCTTGTTTTTGTTAGTACTTCTTTCTTTTCTGTTAGGAGAATTTATCTGGATTAGCTGATGGTGTGTGCAGCCTTCGGGTCATGGTAAAAAACATTCACTGCTTTTCCCACTATTGTGATAAAACTCATTAATAAGCATTGGATGCCCTCAGACCCATTAATTGTGTGATTTGGATTGGGTTTTTTCAACAAATAAAAGTATCTTTTCATATGTCATGAAGAATGCAAGAAAACTGGGCAAAACTTAATATGTCCTTAGTACTTTTGCTCAATGCATCTATGCTTCCATCTTGTAAATAGTTAGACATAGCAACAGAGGTATGCACATGTGCAGTGTTACTCACCTTGCTAAAATCACATGCATAAATGTCAGATAAGGGCTTAAACTGTCAGCAAAATACTTAATTTGCGTAATTTGAATTGAGGAGAGTAGTGGCAGTACCTGGCAGATTAAATGCAAGAACAGACCCACAAGGGAAAGGGTCTCCTTTTCCAAAATATTTGAAGCCATGAGCAATCTAGTATGTTCCAAATTGAAAGCATTCGTTTTTTTACAAAATTTTTATGAACCTTAGAAATGAAAATTAATTTGGACAAGTTGAAAGAGAGACTCAACTCCATGACTAACATGGGAATTACCCTAATCCTCTCTTCAACTCAATCATGGAATTTTAACAAGGCTTTTCTGGAAGCCCTTGAGATCTCCTAGCTTGAACATTAACTTATGTCCAGTATTTTCATACTAGTTAAAACACAGTCACAAATGCATTCTGAGGCTGAATTAGGAGATCAACCCTTTGAGTTCTAAATCACTTGTTTGAATCTTGGCCAGGAATTGCCAGCTTGCTGGCTTTTGCATCATATACATGAAACGAAGTTGACGATCTCATCCTAGCAGCAGTACACTAACTCTGAATTTCCAGCTATGCTTACTTAATGCTAGATTATTTCTGTTTGGGGAAAAAATAAAAAAGGTGTTCTCTTGGGTTTATGCTACAGATTAAGGATTCCCTGAGGAGTCATTTATGTTTGGAAGCAACACACAAGTTTCTCTTCTGCTCTGCTCTCCCAGATAAATGCCTCTCACCATAAAGAGATGTGGTGCAGAGATTACACCTCAAAAGGTATTACCTACCCCTGCTCTCTTATCTCTTTATCACAATACCCAGAAGTAGGGAACTATGAGCCAGAGGAAACTTTTGGTTTTAAGTAAATCACGGAAGCCTACTGTTTGATTTGAACTTGTTCAGGGCTAGAAGATTCAGTAAAATGATGTTGGTGAGAGCAATTTTTCTGCCAGTGTTACTAATCCTGCCAAGTAAATTTAAAGGTAGCAGTAGAACCATAAGAAGCATAAGTCAGAGCTCAGATCTGGTAACTTTCCAGATACACTGCAGAACCTTTAGTTTTTCAGGCCTTTAGGGATGGATGGGTTGAAGGATGTGAGGGGCCAGGATCATTTAGGTGACAGGTAATTATTCTCATTGGACAGCTGGTTTATGGAGTAGTTTATAATGTGAGCTTTACATTCTGTAAAACCCTTGTAAAAGTGAATAAATGCTCAAATACAGCCATTACCAAATGCTAATATTTTGCCTACCTATCAGAAAATACAAACAGGAATCTGTTACGCAGGGAAACCTACTGTTTCATTAGCAAATCCGAGCATTTCTCTTTAGAATTGCTAAAAAGACCGAACACATGCTCCGTCAGGTGCAAAACCGGGAAACTCGTCCTTGTAACAGGATATAAACATCAGCTGTGCCCTTCTTGCTTACTTTCCCTAAGTCTTTGGCTAAATTTTAATCCAGAAACTTGGCCAGCCGTAGTTTCCTTCTCTCACTGCTCTTCACAACTCTTGAGATCGCCACAATCGCACGGGCTCCAACTTTCAAGAGGGCGCGGGAAGGGAGCGGGGGGGAGGCGGTGGCGGGGGGAGCCTGTTTTGCTCGCTGAGGCCGCCTCTGCTCGGCTGAGTCTCGCTCGGTGTTTAAGCCTTGCAGGTGGTGTCTGGCTCGCCCGGTGCCCGGGCCCTGCTCTGCCCCGCGGAGGCGGCGGGCGGCGCGGATCACCGCCGCGCTCCGGGGCCTGCGGTCCCTCTGCCCTGCCTTGGGTGCGCAGCTGCACCGCAGCTCACGAGACACCGCTATTTTCAATTACCAGCCTAAAGAAATCGGCATCGTAAAAGCACGTACTTACCCCGCCTTTCCCCGACAAAAATATAAAGGCAAATCCGCTGTTTTCTTTCAAAACATTGAGCGTGACGGTTTGCGTTATTTTCTAAAGGGGTTGGGGGTGGGGGGGGAGTGTTGGGAAGAGTATTTTTCTTGCAAGTTCAGGTGTAAAGATGCTTTAAAATAAATAATGCACTATTTTGAATGAACACTTCATGAAATTGCCTAGGGGCCAATGCCCACGAATCTTCCCCGTACTGTGTCCCAGGATGAAAGCTCTGATGCATAGACACAAAACAACTTTGCCAATTGTGGGGGAGCGAATATCCGTGCCAGCTCCGCAAATGACCCAGCACTTGGTACTTGCTTCTGTAACTGTTCGCTCAGCAGCGCTTCCCAGCTCCGTTCCGCACGCTGACATTTTTGGACCCGCGGACTGCGGTCCCAGCCAAGCTCTTGAAAACATTTGCTAATATAATTCAGCAGGTAGTTTAGGAAAAGAAATACGGAATGAGGGGGAGGGAAAGTGGCTAAAGGAAAAAAAAAAAAAACCCAAAAACAAACAAACAAAAAAAACCCAACAAAAAAAAAAAGAGAGAGAAAAAAAGAGGAAGACTAAGCAGTAACAGCTGAGCGGAACTTGCCGCGCCACCAGCACCGGGCGGGCAGGGCCGTCCCACGACCCCCGGGCTGGGCAACAGCAACGCCCCCGCAGCGTCTCGCTGCACCGACTGTCCCCTACCGAGCACGGCGGGGACCGGTGCTTCCTTCCCCAGAAAGTTCTCTCCCCCCAAACCATTGCAGTACACCAAGTGTGTGGGTTGGAATTTATTTCGTTCCACCGCTCTTTAGCTACTGGCGTTGCAGGGTCAACAGGCGCTGGCGCCTGCCCCTGCTGTCCCCAGCGCCCGCTCTCCAGGGACCGAGGAGGGGCAGCACCATTCGCAGGCACAGCGGCGAATTTCCCCGGCGCTCGCTGTGCCGTGCCGTTCCCATTGGCCGTGCGGTCGGCAGGGAGCGACGGGAGGCGGAGAGGGAGCTGCCAGCAGCAGACAGGCAGGCAGGCAGGCACCGGGCGAGCGCGTAGACAGGCGCACGGCAGTCAGAGGCTGCTGGGGTATTGTTATCATTGTGCTTCGGCGGAGGGCTTTGCCTGCAGGGGGAGGGGTGGAGGGAGGAGAAGAAAGAGGGAGAGAGAAAGTGCGGGGCGAGCATGCAGCAGGGCTGGGGCCGGCGAAGCGGCGGTGCTGGCGTGCCAGGGCTGAGGCGCTGAGAGGAGCCGCCTGCCCGAGCTCGCTGGGGGGCACCGGCGGGAGGAGCGAGGCGAGCACGATCCAGGCGTGGGGAAGGCTGCCAGCCGACGGGAGCCGCCGCCGCACCGGCCTCGCNGCCGCCGGCCCCCCCCGCCGCACCGGCCTCGCAGCAGCAGCAGTGCCTACTTCTTTCTTATCTCCCAGCCTTTTGTTCGCCCATCCTCCTCCTCCTCTTCCCTGCCCACCCGCTGCACCGCGTAAGGGGCTCGGCAGAGAGACAAGCAGGCTGACCCAGAGCTGAGTTTCACCCATCCTCCGCCCCCCGCTCTCTCTCCCTCCGCTGCATCGCTGCCCATGAGCTAGAGCGGCAGCCGGCTCCGGCCGGCGGGGG